>CM024761.1:16014880-16323178 GCA_014218235.1 Colocasia esculenta
GGTTATGGATATATCCACAAGAGGAGTCATCTAGCTCATCTTATTGTTATAGATATGGATCATATAACATTCCATATGCATATCCACATCCTTTACCAATGGCAGTGCCAACTGTGTCATATTCTTATCAGTTATACCCCCGCATTGGGATCTTGATTAATCTTTCTGTTGATGAGTATGATAGATATGTGAGAGGTACATGCATATGTATCAACAAAGAATGACATGGGAGCAATATTGTGCTTATGTTCAAAATTATTATTAATTTTGAACATATTAAAGTCAAGTGGATGAAGTGTTGACTAGTTGGCCACTATTTGTAATTTTGTATCATAAATCTATATGGACTTTCTTTTATGTACTTTTGTTGTGAGATGGGCATATGTTAATTTATATACAATTGTGCACCATTATTTTATTTATATGGACTAATGTTGGTGTGAAATTGTGTTATATATTGTTGTCATCAATATATGAATTTTCTCGGGATGCTGAGATTTTACCGAGATCTCTCCGATATCTTTTCTCTTTGACTCTTCCGAGACGAAGCCGAGATCCGATATGGCAAACCTTGGTCCAGGCCAGAGAGGATATGGATAGGGTGTGGTGCTGAGGGTTTCTGGCAGAATATCATATACTATGGCATCCCTGTGATCTGCTCCTTTTGTCACAAGCTGGGTTCACGAAGTCTCTGATTGTCACAAGAAGAATAAGTCCTCGGAGGGGCACGTACAGGAGATTCCATCAGTGCAGCCGATTAAGAATAATGTTCCCATGCAAGCGCATCCAAAGAGGTCTTGGAGACAGAAGATTTCTCAGGAGAAACCTACTCATCCGACATTCGGAAATAGGTTCTCCATCCTTCAAGAGGGTGATGAAGGGGCTGAGGGGAACCAGGCCATCAATAAGGAGTCAACATCTCAAGAAGTTCTGTCTGTCCCAAAGAGCATTGATACTGTCGAGGGTTTGCATGGTGATGTTACGTTACGTGGACAGCAGTCACTCATGGAGGATAATGCTCAGGGTGAGGTAACAGGTTCGCATGCTCAAGATTCGCAACGTGGACATCAGAGCATTGAGGCCTGCAATGCTCGAATCCTATCGTGAGCCATACTTCGGTGACTGAGAAGGAGTTCCGCCATCCTCCTCCCGGTGACGGCGGTGGGAGAAGGAAATGAAGTTTTAGCAGGTATTTTTCTGTCTTGTTTCCTATTCCTCCCGACGAACAGCTGCACAAGGCCTCAATTATCGCTGGCAAGGAGAATATTTACATGCCTCATATTGAGAATATGGAAAAACTCAGAGTAAAAGGAAGATAGGGCGACTACTAGGTCTAAGACCAAAGCTGCGGGTGGGCAACATGGTTATGTTTCCTCATGAAGAGTCCTATTATTTACTGGAACATTAGGTCATCTCAAATAATGCCTCTAGGCGATCTCTGCGCAGAATTGTGAATGTTAATAAAGCTGATATTGTTGCGATTGCTGAGCCAATGATTCGTCTGAGCCGGGCCACCTCATTATGTAGGTCCCTCCGTATGCAGTCTTTTGTTGGAAATTCTGGGGAAGAATCTAAGTTGTGGGTTTTCTGGCGTAATGCTTGTCTACAAGTTTTCTGTTCTTCTGACCAAGTCACTCTTTCGGTTATCCAGGAAAATCAGGCTATTATGATGGTCACTTTTGTGTATGCTAGCTGCAATGCCTCTTCTAGACGCTGTCTCTTTGATGATCTTATTGCTTTTCTGATAATGTTAGTGTTCCCTGGATCATTGGAGGAGATTTAATTGCATCTCCACTCCCTCTGAAAAGTTTGGAGGCCGGTTTGGTAACCTGCAATCTATGGTTGATTTCAATGCTTTATGCATGCTACTTCCCCTGCTGATGCAGGTTTTGTTGGCTCTCCCTATACCTGGGTTAATAACCGCACTGGACAGGCAGCTATCAAAGCTAGACTTGACCGATTCCTGATTAACGGTGCTTTTGTCAATACCTTCCAAGGTTTTAATGTGAAGCATCTTATTAGATGCAACTCGGATCACTCTCCTCTTCTGACTTCCATTGTGGCTGATCTCCATTCCCCTGCTCGCTTTGTCTTTCAGGCCATGTGGACTTATCCCGAGTCTTTTCTTGATACTATTAAGTTGACATGGAATGAGTGTACTACTTGGCATCTGAACCCCTTCACTACTTTCCTCGTGAAGCTAAAAGCAGTCAAGAAAGCCCTGCATGATTGAAACAAAAATGTTTTTGGCAATGTTGAAGAGAACGTCAAGCTTATGGAGATTGAAGTTGACTTTAATCAAGACAAGTTTGATTGCTTACCTTCACAGGAGAACCGAGCTGCTCTCAACAAGGCTACTGCAAACTATAAAAAAGCTTTGCTATGCATGGATACTTTTTGGGCTGAGAAAGCTAGGATGAACTGGCTGGAAAATGGGGACAAAAATTCAGGTTTCTATCATGCTGTGGTGCAAGGCAATCGTCGTCGGAACCGCATTCACAGAATCAAGGTTGATGGGGAACAAGGTTTGCCATATCGGATCTCGGCTTCGTCTCGGAAGGGTCAAAGAGAAGAGATATCGGAGAGATCTCGGTAAAATCTTGGGAGATCAGATCTCGGGATCCCGAGAAAATTCATATATTGATGACAACAATATATAACACAATTTCACACCAACATTAGTCCATATAAATAAAATAATGGTGCACAACTGCATATAAATTAACATATGTCCATCTCACAACAAAAGTACATAAAAGAAAGTCAATATAAATCTATGATACAAAATTACAAATAGTGGCCAACTAGTCAACACTTCATCCACTGGACTTTAATATTTTCAAAATAATAATTTGAACATAAGCACAATATTGCTCCCATGTCATTCTTTGTTGATACATATGCATGTACTCTCTCACATATCTATCATACTCATCAACAGAAAGATTAATCAAGATCCCAATGAGGGGATATAACTGATAAGAATATGACACAGTTGGCACTGCCATTGGTAAAGGATGTGGATATGCATATGGCATGTTATATGATCCATATCCATAACCATAAGATGAGCTAGATGACTCCTCTTGTGGAATATATCCATAACCATAAGATCCATAACCATATGACGAAGATGATGCAACTTGAATTCCTCCATATGTCTCATGACTCCCACCAGAAACGTCCATCGAACTAAATGTGTGAGAAAATTGTGCTTCATCATCAGGTTGCAAACTTCGATCTTGATGATTCTTTCTTCGACGTTCATATGCTCTTGGGGCAATAGGAATGTGTGAAGATTGATCATCTCCCATCACATGAGTATGTCCTTCATCATGAATATATCATTCATTATTTCCATGCCTTCCCTCAACACTCTCCCCATCACCTTCCCCTCCACTCCCTCCATGATCATCATTGTCATCATCACTTCCATGAGTTCTATTAGATGATTCATTATCAATGTCATGCTCAAAATCTTCAGATAAATCCACATCAGAAGCAGGGTCATCATCATGACGATGGGTAGACTCAGAAGATGATTCACAAATTTGATGTGTAATTGCATCCACATCAATGCCCGCCTCTCGTACTGCATCAGAAATCTCTCGTGATGGTCGATCATCTTCTTCATCTAAAGTGTTACTTGCAATCCATTCAGCATATGGATTCTCTCGATCATCCATGTCATTTTCACCCAATAATGTAAAATAATCAAGTGGATCATCCTCAGGTTCACCCCCCCGGTCCATGCTCAGCCTTCATTCTCTTGACCTTCAGCTTCATATTGTAATGACAATATACAAACTTCTTTAACTTCAAATAAGATAACCTATTTCTTAGCTTTGTGTATATCAATGCAAATGTGCTCCAATTTCTTTCACAAGGTGAAACTGATGCTGTTTGTGACAAAACTCGAACAGCAAGTTGTCTCAACACTGGCGCATCATTTCCATACATTTTCCAGCATTCAAATTAAAAAAGACACAATTAATAGTAGTAAGAAATAGAATTCATATATACATAAGTACGACAATTCATAATTGTAAAATACTAACCTGGCCACATAGTCTCTCTACTTGCTATAGCATTTTTCGTTCCGAACATGGCCAATCCATCTCTAAACTTGATAATCTATAGAATAAAATGTATCTTACTTAATTGCCATAAATAAAAATATAAAAGTTTCAAGTTTAGTTCACCTCATTTCCAAATTGAGATCTCCCTTTTGATTTGGAAGCAATTGATCAAAGACTTCATGTACAGCTTTAATGAGTGCTTGATTATCTCCCAATCGTTGTTTGTATTGATACTTAGGATTCAGAAAATAAGCTAAAATAACAAATAAAATTAAGAGTCATTAGCTTACCAATTAAAAAATTCATTTGATAATATAATAAAAAATATAAGCATAAAAAAACTCACCAGCCTTGTAGATGGGTGCACTCATTGATTTCAACTACCTTTCATCAATTATCTTATGCACCCAAAGATAATTTCTTGGAGATGATACCTTAATTCCCTCTTTCATAATGGTCATAGCATGATAAACAGAACCCATGCTAGGATATTTATCTGCATTCATAACTCTCAACATATGATACATGGGATTCATAATCCTCGCACAATCTTATGCATAATCCCAAAACATAGGAGTGTATATGATTTGCACCACATTCTTCCCTATTGGAGTGTTCCTAAAATTGGAATTTGACCATTCAGAACTAAGAAAAAAGTTTCGCAAACCGTCTCTTTCACGCAACAAACTTTGGAGAGTTAAATAATTCGTTGCAAATCGAGTTGCTCCAGGTCGAACGAGATTTCGTCCACAAGATTTTCGAACTCGATCAACAATCCAATCATGATTATATATAAATCTAGTGACAATTCGGCCCATCTCCACAGTCTTCTTGACCATACTATGTTTAGCCACATGTTCAAACATCAAATCTATACAATGAGCAATACAAGGAGTCCAAAAAAAATTGTACTTTTTTTATAACAAAATACCTGCCTTTTTATAGCTACTTGCAATATCTGTGACAATCTGCACTACTCTTCTTCTCCCATTTCTTCTTGATCTTCTCTTCCATCAATGGCATGATATACTCATGGTTCTTCTCTTTACCTGTTGCATTAACAGAGTCTAAAAATATAACATTTCCTGCACTATAAACTATGAAATAATAATGGACATTCTAGTAGGTCCAGTCCATCCATCACATAAAATTGAACAACCATGTGCATCCCAATGTGGCTCTAATTTTTTCACATCACCTTCTATCTCAACCACTAGCTCATTTAAATATTTACCAAGATTTCTTTAGGAGTTGGTGGGAGGACTCCGCGACCAAGATTTGTGCCTTAACTATCATATTCTTAAAATGATGATCTCCAGCAGCATTTGCAGGAATATGATTAAAAATGAAAAATTTTGACACCATTTTACCAAGAGATTCTCTTATGGTCCCTTAGTCAACATAGATGAAATTCTTTGTTGTCTTGCATCATCAGACTTGTACAACCTTGTCTCGGTTGCGGATCCAGATATCTTTACACTAGAACTACGCCTCATAAAATCTGTTATAATTCGCTTCGACTTCTTCCCAGAACCACTTCCAATAACTTCTGTTGCTTCAACTTGAATTCTATTACATTCCATTTCATCAATATTCCATCGATCTACTGCAGAAGAGACTGCACTACGACGATGTTGACAAGCTTCTTTCCCTTCCTCATCCTCATCATCAGAATTGCCTCCCATATTACGCAACTCATCCATGACCCTTTCTTTTGTTGCTTTTGTCTTCATAGATTCTAAAGTCTTTTGTTGCTTCATTTCTTTCAATTGTTTCCTCACTTCTGGTGGGCAAATAGACACTTACTCACATCTTGTCCACTTTCCCCAATTAAATGATTTTTCAGCCTTGTAACACCACCAGCTTTCATCACTTTTCCACAAAAGTTACATTTTGACCCTTTGCCCTCGGGTGTTCCATATGCCAACCAATATCAGAAGAACATGCTTCTGCAAATCCCATAAAAATGGAGCAAAATATACATAATACAAGTAAATAGAAGAAATTATAGAGAAAAGAATCAGCTCCAAGAATAAATAAAATTATACACAATTCAACTCAAATGATAATTAAAAAATACATGTTTCTCCTAAACTCCCATAAAAATGTAACAAAATGTACAAGTAAGAAGACTAAATTACGGAGAAGGAATCAGATCAATAATAAATAAAAATGTACACAAATTCACAATATCATAACTAAAATTGTAAATAATTTCAACTCAAAGAATAAATAAAAAATACATGCTTTTGCAACTAACATAAAAAAAGAACAGAATGTACACAAATGCAACACAAATGCAGGTAATGAAAAAAAATTATACAGAAAAGAATCAACTCAAAGAATAAATAAAAAATAAAATACGCAACTCAAATGATAATTAAAAAATACATGTTTTCTCCAAACTCCCATAAAAATGGAACAAAATGTACAAGTAAAGAGACTAAATTATGGAAAAAAGAATCAGATCAAATAATAAATAAAAATGTACACAAATTCAACAATATCATAACTAAAATGTAAATAATTTCAGCTCAAAGAATAATAAAAAAATACATGCTTCTGCAAACTAACATAACAAAAGAATAGAATGTACACAAATGCATGTAATGAAAATAAATTATACACAAAAGAATCAACTCAAAGAATAATAAAAAATAAAATACGCAACTCAAATGATAATTAAAAAATGCATGTTTCTCTCCAAACTCCCATAAAAATGGAACAAAATGTACAAGTAAGAGACTAAATTATGGAAAAAAGAATCAGATCAAATAATAAATAAAAAATGTACACAAATTCAACAATATCATAACTAAAAATGTAAATAATTTCAGTTCAAAGAATAAATAAAAAATACATGCTTCTGCAAACTCCCATAAAAAAGAACAGAATGTACATAAATGCAGGTAATGAAAATAAATTATACAAAAAAGAATAAACTCAAAGAATAAATAAAAAACGTTCACAAATTCAACTCAAATAGTAACTAGAAAATGTAAATAAATTCAGCTGAAAAAATAAATACAAAATACATGCTTATGCAAACTCCCATAAAAAATGAAAAAATTCTGCAAACTCTCGTAAAAAATGAACAGACATATACTAATATACATATGCATTAATGTACAGACATAATTATATCGTAGTATATACATATATATCATATTAACGAACAATATACATGTGTTAATGTACACAATCATTTGTTAATGTAAATATATAATACTATGTGTGTATATATATAATGAATATATACATATTATCTGTCAATATATCTTGTGGTACCATGAAACTACCATCCACATTTTTAAAAAAGTGATGTATACATAATGTATTATGTATACATCATAGAAAATTACAATATGTATTCATTATACATATAATTTACACATTCATATATTTATAATATGTAATCATCTACATACATACATATCATATTAATGTACAAACATAATTAATCATATTTATGTACATATATAAACAATGCTTGTATAGATATATGTAATATGTATACATTACACATACATGTGTTGATGTATAGTCATATATTATACATAATATGATAATATACTATATAATATATGTATACACTATACATACTTACAATATATATGTAATCATAATATCATATACATATGTGTTAATGTACATACATAATTAATATTGTATCTTCATAGTATATACTATATATATATCATATTAATGAACACTTTATAATATATATATGTGTGTGTTTATGACATTATGCTAATATACACATGGCACCATCGCATGTCAAACAAAATTTAATGTACACAGAATCATATATTAATGTAAATATAATAATATAATGTAGATATATGATATATATACAATGACTGTATACATATAAGTAGTACGTTTATTACATATGTATTAGAATATGTAATCATATACATACATCCGTGTGTTGGGGGGGGGGGGGGGAGTGGAGACAGTGGAGGGAGGGGGGTTTGGGGAGTGGAGACAGTGAGGAGGGGGGGGGCGTGGAGACAGTGGAGGTGTTGGGGGGAGTGGAGATGGTGAAAGGGGGGGGAACAGTGGAGGTCTGGAGGTGGGGTGGGGGGGGGGGGAGGGGGGAGGGGAGGTCTGGAGGGTGGGGGACAACAGTGGGGGGGGGGGCATGGAGACAGTGGGGGCCGGGGAGGGGGGGACCATCGGGGGGACGGTGGTGGTGAGAGAGGGGGGCCGGGGGGCATGGAGACAGTGGGGGACCGGGAGGGGGGGCGACCATCGTGGAGGTCGGGCGAGATGTCCGGGGGGGGGGGGGGGCAACCACCGTGGTGGTCCGGGGAGTGTGGGGGGGGGGGGTGACCACTGACCACCGTGGAGGTCGAGGGGAGGGAGATGACAGTGGAGGGAGTAGACTGATCGATGGGGGGCGAGGAAGACCGTTGCCGCGTCAGTGATGCCCGAACTCCCGAAGTGTCGCTCGCCGCGTCGGTGATGCCCGGAGGTGTCGTCGCTCGCCGCGTCACACGTCGGAGTAGGCCGCAACCCGGCGTGAGAGACAGACGGGGTGGCGTGAGGATGGGGGAGGGAAGCGGAGATGACGGTGGACGGGGGGGGGGGGGCCACGGTGGAGTGGAGCAGCCTGGAACTCCGGTCGCCAGTCGGGAGGGAGAGGAGAGGCAGAGTGCAAACTGGCGGGGGGGGTGAGGGACCTGAGGGTGGAGAGGGCTCGGGTCGGGAGGGAGAGAGGAGATCGCCGCGAGAAGGGGGTACGAATGGTCATCGTGACAACTCGAGGGGGTTTATAGTTTAACATGTTAAAAATATTAAAAAACAAAAAGCTACGTCGTGACCCTTCCCAATTCCCGCCCGTGACCCGCCCAGCCGCGCGCCGTACCGCCGGTGACCCGCCTAGCCGCGCGCCGTACCGCCCGTGACTCTCCCGCCCGTGAAGCGCGCGCACCATGTGGTCTCGGCGGTTTCTCTTCTCGGGCTGCCGCCGAGACCAAAAATCTCGCGATTCTCGCGAGATGGCATTCCATGATGGGGAATGGACGGAAAACCAGGAAGTTATTCAACAGGAGGGTGCCCGGTATTATCAAAATCTGATGCAGTCTTCTATACACTCAAATGATCAATCCCTTCTGGATGTTATTCCCCAACTAATTTCTAATGAGCAGAACATTTCTCTCTGTGCTCCTCCCACTATGGAGGAAGTTAAAAATTCTGTTTGGAGTATGAATGGTAATAGTTCCCCTGGACCTGATGGCTTCTCAGGTATATTTTTTACCTCTTGTTGGGATATCATCAAAGAAGATCTCTTTAATGTTGTTTCTGGATTCTTCAAGGGGTATGCCTTTCCTAGAGGGGTGACTTCTACCCTTATTGCTTTGATTATGAAGAAAGCAAATCCTGCCTCCTTTAATGACTTTAGACCTGCCAGCCTTTGTAATTTCTGCTATAAGATTGTGTCTAGGATTCTTTGTGGAAGATTGGAGAATATTCTACCTGATATTATTTCCGAGGAACAAAGCGTTTTTGTGAAAGGGAGGTTCATTCTTGATAATGTATCCCTTGCTCGTCAGCTGGTGCGAGATGTGGATCGCAAAATCAGAGGAGGAAATGTCATTTTTAAGTTGGATATTCGGAAAGCCTATGATAGTGTGGAGTGGGACTTTTTATTTGCTGTTCTTAAGAAATTCGGTTTTGCATCCAGATTCATCTCTTATATTGGTATGCTTGTCTCAAATTGTTGGTTTTCTGTTTTGATCAATGGAATGCATGCTGGTTTCTTTAAGTCCACTAGAGGCCTTCGTCAAGGTGATCCCATAGCCCCTGCTCTTTTCATAATTATGGAAGAAGTGCTCAGCCGTGGTTTGAGGAATATGGTCTCCAATGGTCTTCTAATTCCTTATGCTGGTCCTCGGGGATGTCCACCTCCTTCACATTTGCTCTATGCGGATGATAGTCTAATTTTTACCAATGGTAGTGTCAACAATGTGAAGCGGCTGATGAGGTTCTTGGTGGGTTATTCTTTGTCTTCAGGTCAACTTATAAATGTGGAAAAAAGCTCCTTCATGCTTTCCAGGAAAGCGACTACTGTGTCTATCCAGAGGATCAAAAGTCTGACTGGCTATACTAATATGACTGGTCCGCTCCATTATCTTTGTGTTCCCCTCCGATCTGGTAAGGTCCTTACCTCTGACTACAAAATGCTGGTTGACACTCTACTTTGAGCGGTTGGAAGGCTAAACTTATATCTCAAGCTGGTCGAATTATTCTTATAAATTCGGTGTTAGCTTCTCTTCCTATTTATTTGGCTGCTGCTTCTTATCTCCCCAAAAGTATCATTTCTTATGTTGAGAAATGCTCTGCGGCCTTTTTCTGGAACGGCACTGACGGTTCTCGCCGACGTCATTGGGTTGCATGGAATAAGATCCAGCGTCCAAAGGCGGAGGGGGGTTTAGGCATCCGAAATATTAATCATGTTCAAACCTCCCTTGCTGTGAAACAGATTTGGAATATGCGTCATGGGAATTCTCTCTGGGCGAACTATGCTAGAAGGCGCTTTGCTGCCAATCACTGCTTGCAGATTCCTGGCATGCCCAATCACCTTACTCTGGTTGCTAATTCTATCATTAATTCTAATTCCAGGTGGATTCATGGCAAAGGTGATAGAATCGATATTCTCAATGATATTTGGTATGGGGAACAATCTCTTGCGGAGAGCTTCCAGGGGCTGCCGTCAACTAGTACCTCTTTGTAGGAAGTTGTGAGGGATCTGTCTCATCCTTTTCGCTCTTTACTTCCCCCTCAGGTGTTTCTTGATTTATCCTTAACTCAGGATGAGGATAAATGCATTTGGAAACCCTCCTCTTCTGGTGAGTTCACTACCAAATCCACCTATGATTTGGTCAAGCATAATGGAGTCCGTAGGCCTGCTATCCTCAAAATCTGGCACCACCTTTTTAATCCTAGAGCTTCTCTCTTTTGCTGGAAACTCCTTAATAGAGCTGTGGCTGTGGATGGCCGTGTTTCCGAATGTGGTATTCTGCTGGCTTCCAAGTGCAATTGTTGTGCTATCCCTCAGTGTGAAGATTTATTGGCAGCGATCTTGCAGTTTGCATGTGGAGATGGCTCCTTCCTTTGGTCCCGACTAATATTCATCTTCACACTCAACTCACTACCAGGCTATGGAATTTTATTTATAACACCAATGTTCATACTCCTCTTGGGTTTATTTCTATCTACTGCCTTATTCTCATGCTCTGGGAGCTCTGGAAGTCCCGTTGTGCAGCGAGGTTTGATCAGCAAAGAAGACGGCCTGCAGACATCATTCGGAGTATTAAACTTCATGTTGGCTTTGTTCTTGGGAAGATGGTTTTTAAAACGGAGCAGCCTCTGGTAAACAATCAGATCCTCCACTCTTACGGTTTCACTTATCATACCTTGGAAAAAAGGACAAAGCTGGTTCGCTGGATCCCCCCACTGGTGGATTTTTGTTTAAATGTAGATGGCATTTCCAAAGGAAATCCTGGTCTATGTGGCGGTGGGGATGCATCCGTGATAAGCATGGCACTATATTAATGGCTTTTGCTAATTTTTATGGTGCTGGGAATAGTATCATTGCTGAGACAAGAGCTTTATGTGATGGACTGCGCTTAGCTCATTTTGTGGGAGTTCGTCTTTCAGCTATCTATTCGGATTCATCTACTCTTGTTCAATCCGTGCAGCAGGGGAAATGTCCAAGTTGGTATACTCATCGCTGGTGGCGCTCTACTAGGGATCTGCTCCAGGGAAATGGCTCCATTCTTTCTCATGTCTTCCGAGAAACTAACCAAGTTGCAGATCGGCTCGCAAATTATGCTATTTCTTCCATGTGTAATGAGGTTTTTTGGGGCTTTAATCGTTTGCCTTATGCTTGTAAAGGGCCGCTTCTGATAGATAAAACAGGCCTCATGAACATTCGGCTGAGCTAGCCTTATCCATATGTATTCTGGTTAATTTTTCAATATACATTTTGGCCCAGAGTTCCCTTCTGGCGGAGTGGGTTCATTCTCCCCCTCTGGGGGAGGGTGCACTCTCCTAGACAGGCCTCTGAGGACCGTTTTGCGGAAAAAAAAAAAAAAAAGAACTCATAGTGACATGCCTTTCCAAAAAACTCATAATGACATGCATGCATTTCTTAAGGATATACTCACAGCAATCCAAAACCTCAAGATAAGATTATTGCTGAGGCTGGAGATATCGGGGCATCTTAAAAATATATCTCCTCAGAGGGGGAAAAAAGGCAAAAGTGACTTACTGCTTCCTAGACTTGTGACATGACATCAATGGAATTCTAACTAACTACTTCTCCCTGTAAAAAAGCAGCTTGTAACAACTTATAGATTCACCCATTTCGACTGTAGAATCATTGTCCTAACCTCTGGATATTCTCAATTACAAAACAATAGAGTAAGAAAACCAATGGATCATAACAAAGTTCAAGAGATTGAAATCAAGCTCAAGATAGGACAGCCAAAAACTGTTCCAGATAACAATCTAACATGATTATCTTTCAGTCTCAGACAAATCACAACTTTAAAACAAAAAACTTGCATCACATTGTAGCCTTACATTTATAGTTATTATACAACATGCAGAATCACTCTTCAGATTACTTTTAGCATCAATTGCTGATATCACTTGCTTCAGCAACTTTAAGTGGCACCAAAAAGACACTCCTAGGAGCAAATTCTTGATTTCTATGTTTTTGAATAACAAATGAAACGACAGTTCTCAGATGATGCAGATAGTCAGGGAAGGCAGGGTCTTTCCTGTCAAATCAATCCAATCTTAATGCCAGTTTCCCAGCTATTTGAGAAGTTGGTTTAATAGTTGCTAGATATGATGGACCATTGCCCCAACAATTAATAGTAGCAAATTATCTGAGCCCATACAGGCAAGCATTTAGCCCTCTTAAGTATCCAAGATAATTTACATGAGAAAGTTGGGGTAGTAGATTGAAATGAGAGAGTATATGACTATATATCCGGAGTCTCTTTGAATCAGAATTCAGAAGGTATCCTTAAAGCATAAAGGGCAGCTTTATAGCATATAGAATAGCTGGGAAGTAAGTGTTTGACTGAAAAATACGAACAGAAGAAGTGTTGGCAAATATGACGATGCTAAGATAGATGTGCAAAGGGGAAAAAAAAAAAGGATAAGATTCAGAATGAACATATACGCAGAGACTTGGGTGTATAACCAATAGATATTAAGCTAGGTGAAGAGGTTTAGACGATTTAGACGTGTGGATCTTCGCCAAAATTTGGCGCTAGATGGAAAGTGCAATCAGGTTCAAGTGACAAAAGGCAAAACAGGACCCCAAAAAAGACCAGAATCAAGACGGCTTAACATAGTAAAAAGACATGATGGTTCATACTTTAACTATAAGCATGGCATTACGTAGATTATGACAATCTGTTGACGATGACGTCAATGATGATTATGACGATGTTGTGATCCTGACCCAAGTATCCAGAAAAGCTTCAAAGCGAGACAATATGAAATGAGAAATATTTATCTCAAATGTAAACCTATAAGCTGATAGAACTGACTGCTCTAGATGGACACACTCAACTTTGCGGACACTCTTGTAGCCCGAAAACCCTCTTATTCCAACACCACCCAGACACGCAGATCTTCACAAGAAAGTGTCGGATCTAACCTTCTCACAGTCCCCTCTTACCCGCAGGTGCCGACATATAATGGCAACATATAGAAACTATTTGGAATTTTTTTTTTAAAAAAAAAGAGATCTTGGATCACGGGGTTATCTTGTTTCCGATCCAAAATGCCCAGGTTACCAGATTCCGAACAGATTCGTTATTCATTTCCTTGTCTAAACAAGTTCTCCGTGAGAAAACCTCGCCCAAGGTTTCCACGGCAAAATATGGAAACTTCACGATAAAACCCTGGAGCTCCCAAACCCAAGAACTCGGGAAGCGCAACAGTCGCGGAACCTCTCCCCCCTCACCTCCACCATACGAAGAACCAGATGCCCAAGGACGACGGAAAACAGCGACAAAGGGGGTGAAAAAACGAGGCGGCATACAGTGCTCCGGCGGCGTTCCGCAGCGATGGCGAAGCCGAATGCGACGAGTGAGAGGACCACCACGAGGATGTACACCAAGGTGGAGCCTTTCCCTTCCCCCATGTCTCTCAGAGCTCCTGGCCTCCGCCTCCCGTACCGAAGCAACAGGAATCGATGTGACCGGGGGGTGGCGGGAGAGTGGAGGATGGGGGGGAGATGAGATGCCGTGAGAAGTGTGGGAGAGTGTTAGTGTGTAAGAAAAGAGAGGGTGTGGTGTGATGGACGGCAGCTGCAGTGGTGTCAGGCAGCTTTGACGAGAATCCAGGAATATAAGGGCCTGCCGGAAAGCGAGGCCCCACCCGTCGACTCTTTTGAACTGTGCGCTTTCTGGCGCAGGAGAAGGCCCTCGCCTCGACACTTTAATTTCTCCGGCGCACCATCCTTACGCGCCTAACAAGAGTTCGAGAAATACAGGATGCAAGTGGGAGCTATTAAAAATTTTCTTTATATATATATATATATATATATTTCATAAAAAACTCTTTTAGATGTTGAATTACGTAATAATCCCTAAAATCAGACTATTTTATATTACATTTCCTATGCGATGAAAATATCTCAAAAATCTTTTGTCACGGGCCGTGACGGAATGAAAAAAATCTCCTCTCGCAAGTTTTAGGTCTATTTGATTATATGTAAAATAATTGAATAAGAAAATAATTTTTCACAGAATAATTTTTACGTGAAAATAAAAACGTAATTGTCTATTTAATTGTCACGTAAATATAAAGTTGTATGGAGGGATATGAGATCTTATGACCCACACAAATAAGGGAGAGTCATGTACTCCTTGTGTACTAACACTATTCATCTAAAAATTTTATTTTATTTTATTTTTTATTTTTAAAAAATAAAAATAATTTATATAATTAAGGAAAATTTGTAACTTTGACAAAGACAATTTAAAATAAGAGAAATAAAATAAAAACATAATTTGATTGAATAGTATTTTATAGATATTTAATAAAAAATAAAAATTAAATTAACTAATAAAAAATAATTAAACTTGACAAAGACTACTTAAATAAGTGAAAAAAAAATAAAAATATAATTTAGATGAATAGTGCCTAACTTTGTTACTATACAAACTACATACAAACTGCAGCGGCGGCAGTTTAGAAAATGGCATCTGTGGTTTTTCCGCGGATGCCAAAATCTGGATTTTCTGTGATTTAGTTTTCTATATTTTGGTTTTCAGTGGTACCAAATGATATAAAAAAATTTAAGTTTTTCTGAAAACCATTTCCTAACCCAATTTTCAGTGCAAACAAATAGACCCTTACTTCCGTCAGTTCTCCAACGGAAGGGCCCTGGGGGTGGGTGGCGTTGAAGGTATAGAGGCGCTTGGAGGAGGTGGCGTAGTGAGAGATGCTGATAGCCCCTTGACAGCATCACCATTTTTTTTATCAGAGAATAATTTAATATACTTAAATTGTGTATTTTTCACTTGTATTTCTCCCCTCTTATTAGATGGATGTATTGTGTCCTCTTTCCATTAGCCAATGAGAGGGGAGAAGTACAAATGAATACATGCAATCCTCGAGGTGTGTAGATCCAGAATTTTCCTGATCAAGTGAGCTAAGGGCAATACGGTTATACGGAAAGTAAGAACCGCTAAGTCCTGATCTTGTAGTTTACGAACACCAATCTCTGAGCCCACAAAGCCATATGGGGCGGGGTTTCCTCGTTACCAAAAAAAAAAAAAAAGTACAAATGAAAAGTACACAACTCAAGTGCACTAAATTCTTATCCTTATATGATTAGGTTTTTCTAGACAAAGTTCTGCTTGAGCTGCTCAACATCGAAGAGGGGATGGGGCAGGTTATGTTGCACCTCAGACTCCAAGGACACGTGGTGTCATACCGTGGAATATCGATACGGATAGTTGTAAATGACCGAATATAGAGTAATAGACATCAAATTATTAGATAATCGAGTAATAAAAAATTACTAACTAATTTTATTCATATTTAATCATCATTATCGATTACATTCACTAATTCAGAGCCAATACTTAAAGTTCATTGACATCTTACATTGAAGAAAAGTAAATCTATTTAACTATACGAGTCTAAGACACTACTATAATGCTATGGTAGATCCTTTCATGCTAGACTCCATCAGGGACTCTCGTCACTCTTAGACATCCATGTCCATGAGTGTGTTGTCTTTAATGTCAGTCTCACCTGAAATAATCATGGATAACACTTGATGAGCAATAACACCTAATGGATCTTTTATCTCTTGACCAGATATGTTTAAAGTGATTAATGCATTAACAAGTAGAGTAACTAAAAAAGAGAGAGTGTGTCATGTCTTGTCAGGTCAAAGGTAATAGCACAACGATAACAAGTACGAGTTGTAACAAGTATAGCACAAGAGAGTGATGGCCATATAACACGTATAGTCAAGTCAAGTCACGTAACAAATATAGTCTAGCACTTTCACGAATATGATTGTCATAGATAATCGAGATAGTATAGCACTTGGATGTCATGCCAGACATCTTGGCCAATTAACTCTTGCGAACAAATAGTATGTTTGAGCTCACATCCTAAGACCAAACCGGGCTCTTTATATATTGTCAAGTATAGTCATGTTTCTTATCTTAGACAATCAGTCATGACCATATAGAGTACCAAGAATAGCCGAGATAACATATGAATAGATGAGAATATCATGAGAGAAAGAGATTGGACGAGAGAGTACATAGATGAGAGTTTTTGTACTGTCTAGAAACATTCAAGGGTCATGCACATGAAACATCATATAAATATCGATAGTAACCATCACAGACAGAACACTCAGTTCTGACAGTCTGGTAGAAAAAGTGGTCTACCACTCGGAAGCGACTAAAACACGATCAGGAGGTCAGACGCGTTAATAGAGAAGACGTGGTCGTCCTGTCTATCGCATTAAGAACGTGGTCATCATGGAGGGCTCATTCGCAGAGAAGATCTACATGCTAGTTGGATCATGTCGTACGGGTCCAGTATGGTCCTTATAGGTGTTTAGGTGTTGATGGTAGAACTAGCTTGACGTCCTCGAGGAACTCCAAACTCGCGGAGACTTACAGAGGTCTTGATGAAATAGTTCCAGTCCGGTAGGAGGATTATCTGATAGAGGGTTCTCACATCATCAAGAAGAGTGTTGAAACGTTTCGCTCGGTGCTCTAAAGGACTTTTAGAACAGTGGAGTAGTGATAATGGTGTTTCAAAATGGTGATAGAAACAAAAACAAGTCATTTAATTAATAGAGTTGAATTGCAAATCTTCAATTCTTTTACTAGATAATTTATGAGATATTTTACAGTAATTTAAGCTTTGCGGGTACAAGAGATAGTATGTAATTCAAGAAATCATGGATTTATGAGAGATATCATGTAGTTTAAAAGGATAATTACATTTTTATTCATAATAGATCTTCTGTTAGTGCATTAAGACTTAACAGAGGATTAACAAGAGCCATAGCATGGATTAAAGCACATCTGGTGGAAAAAGCAGGGTTTATAGACTCACAATATGAACGCGGTTAGGGGAATTGCCCGCGTTCATAACACGGTCGTGGTACCACACCAACCTAAGTTAACACGGGGTCTATAGGGGATGCGTTCTTAATGCAGTATATCTCTAGACTGCATTAAGAAGGTGGTTTGTGTCCACTGCGTTCACAGCACCATGAACCCAGGGCAATAAGTGCACAGTAAAACACATAAAACTCATCGTAGGAAGTATGAAAAATTGTCAAACTTGTTTTAAGACAAAGCTAACATGCTTATAAACAAGCGAAAATCATGAAATAGATAGAAAGACATGGATTGAACATGATTTGAGAGCAAGAACAAGGGGTCGGGTACAAGCATATTCATGATCTTTAAAAGCAAATTACTCACAAGATGGATGATAGAAATTGGAGAAAAGATAATTGGAGAAAAGATGGGGGTTTCGTTTCTGACATTAAGAAGAATCTATAAAGATATTTAATTAGATTTAGCTTGAGAAATTACCTAACTTTGGACAAAATTCAAACTTGAAGGCTAGAACGTAAGGAACTCCTTATAGAACGCCTAGAGCTCATTCTTCCCATGAAATCCTCCTCCCTTAGCGTTGTCTTCACGTCCAAGAAGAGCTCCAAGCAACAATAGAGTTGGCCAAGAAGAGAATTGAGATGTATTTATAAAGATTGACTTTTTATTTCCTAATATAACTCTAACTCCATATAATTACGAGATTTCCATATTAATCTCTATCTCCTAGCCGTCAAATCTCTAATTGGGTTGGGATAGACTTGAAATTTCATGGGTAACATGTTAGGGTAGTGTTAGGAGTCCAATATAGATGATTATGACACTTATTTAAGTTTATCTTTCTCATTAAAATATTAGAATAATGGGCATTACGAATTTAATAGGAATTCTTATTTTCTCTTATTCTAACTCCTATTTTGGCCCAATACTTGTCTTATGGACCACCCATTAGCTATTTTGAATTTATTGGGTTTTAATTTAACCATTTATTAACTCAAATAATAAGAGGGTTGCTACCTGTGGCCATTGTGGTGGCCGGTGGGGATGGCAGAGTTGATGCCCCCTGCTACGAAGGCATTGTTGTAGGCGATGAAGGCCAATATGTTGGAACAAGAGATGGTGCAGGGGCACATGGCTTCCAACTCGGCCTTGGTCTAGTTGAGCACACTCTCCTCGATACAATGCCATGGGATCCATCGAGATCACGCTAGCCCAACTGTGGTTGATCTAGTCGAGCCCAAAGACGTCGAAGAAGTTAAGGGTGTAGTGGTAGGGGTGGGAGAGGTGGAGTGATAAGAGCATCTAAGTGACTTAGAGAGAGAGAGAGAGAGAGAGGTGTATTTAAAAGAATATCTAAAAAAACATAAAGATTAAGAGTTATTTTGAATATTTCCTATTAATAATGAAGAGTCGTCACATCCGTTAACAAAATATTTCACTTCCACCACAGCACATGGCAGTAGGGTCATAATAAGAGTATATAAAATAGTACAATTTTAGAATAGGTTATTATACAATTAAGTTTCTAAGAAGGATTTGTATGCAAATAACCCTATTTTTTCATATGTACACATTCTAAAAGATTTGTTCACGATGACATGATAATATATATTTAATTTTTATTTTTTTAGTCCAAGTTTTCTTTATCTTCATATCCGAATATTAATTAGGGGGAGATGTACATGACACTTAGAAGTTTTATATGGTGGTGCACAACAAGAAATGTGTTAGAATAGTTCAATAACATGGTTTGTTTAGAAAAATGAAAACTGTAAAGATCATCCAACTCTTAATGGAAAGTGACAAAACAATATCTATTATTAAGGTGTAAGTATAGTTTTGTTTTTTTAATCTTTTAGCGCGTTGTTACGAACAAAATGCACATTCTGGTCCAGCAGGATGAGCCATTCTTTAAAAAAAATAAAAAATATAGTGCAACAGTCGGGGCGCAATAACAGTGGGTGAATAAAAGTTTTTATGGTGGATAGAGGGGTAAACGATTTTAGTTGAGTCGAGTTATATTTTGTTCAAATTTGAATTTATTTATTTTTGACGAGTTCAAACTCAGCTCAAAACTCATTGAGTTTTTCCAGCCAATGCTTGAACTCAATTTGTTGCAAATTGTTTAAGCTCGAATTTGACTCAATGAACAACTCGATTATGTAATCGAGCTCGTAAACGAGCTCAAATTCGAGCTGAGCTCGAGTTGTAACTCGAACTCAAACTTAAAATCTAACATTTAAATAAATTTTATTTTTTTAAAAAATGGACTCATAGAGCTAAAGCCCGATAGCAAATAGGCATTTTTTAAAAAATTAAAAGATCTAATGACCACAGTGTATTGAAGGTGAGGGGTCCTTTTCACCCAATTGAGTTCAAACTCGAAATTAACTCGCAGACCACAAGACTGCGAAAGGAACAAGGTTGGAAATGAGTATGGGTTATATTTACAACAACTCTACCCTTTCACCAATTTGTGTCAAGTGATATGAGATTAAAACATGGACACCGCAGGGGAGGGGGTCAGTGCAGGGCAGTAGGGGTAAGTAGGAGTAGTGAGCGGGGTGAGTTACGACCGACGGGTGCAAGGAGTAAGGCCGAAGATAGGATAGCAGGCACTGAGGATGGCGTCTGACACCGCAAGAACCGTCGCATCAGCATCCGCAAGGCAAGGGTGGCGCTACAAATCCTCTTCGCACAGAGCCCAAAACCCCCTCTTTGCAATGGGGGTGACGACACTGCGACCGCCAGGAGCTCCTTCCGCCACTTACAGATGGTCCGCGGCGGGGCGACGATCTCTGGAGAGGTCATGCCAGTGGCCGACTGTGCACCACTTAGCCCCGCCGGGGGCCACACCTGCAACGCAAGCCGACCTTGGGGAGCCGGGAGGAAGAAGATGGTCTATATCCTGGGGCACCTTGAAACATTAACTTTTGTGTTCATACCCCTATTTACTTGATTTTCTTTCAACCAAATTTTGTGTATATACTGTAACGACCGGACCTCCCGGACCCCCACTAGGGATCCCGAAGTTTGCACCGCCACCCACAAATCCGAAGATCTGGAAGGGTTAGAAGAATAGTCTAGTGAGATAAACATCAAATTCAAATAACTATCAGTCTGTACAATATACAAAAGTCTGTACAACATGTCCCAAATAAAAACACAGGTATAAGAAGAAATGTGAAATCCTTAAGGGGAATACCTCGAAAACTTGCAAAGCACAACTCTCAACTTACTCAATTACAAGAGCTCACAACGCTCGCTCTCACTGCTACTGACAGCACACGATGCCACAATTGCCTCCGCAAACCGTCCGACACAGAGCTCCCGCGACGACGAGCCCCTACTTGAAGAGAGTAGGGGGAGAGCCTTGTGAACAAGGCCAGTAGAGATTACCACCTAGAGCAGTAGGAACTCCAAAAATAGGGAACTACACTGGAAAGTTGTAAAGCGAGGAACACCTATACACTACAAAGGAAAGCGGATTTACCGATGGAACTTTCCGTCGGTAAATACGTCAGAATTTTCAATGGATATATTTCCATCGAAAATATCCATCGAAATTTCTGACGGAACATATTCTGTCAAAAATTCAGTCGGTATTTCCTACGAAATAATATCCATTAAAAATTCTGTTGGTAATACTGATGGAGTTTCTGACGGAAATAATTCGTTAGAAAATTTCAATTTCCCCCCCACCCCCACCCCTGTTCCCAAATCCCACCTCTCTCTCTCTCTCAATCTCTCTCTCATCTCCGACGTGGAGCACTGTCGTCGCCGCAACCCTGTGCCGCCGCCGTGACCTCGTGCCGCCACCTCTGCTGCGACCTTGCGCCGCCGCCTCTGCCATTCCAGGTGAGTCTGGGAACCCCCTCCCCCTCCCGATGAACCCCACCCTCTCCCACTCACGTTCCCAGCCCCCTCCCCCACCCACTCCCACTTCCAGCCCCCCACCCCCTCCTGGCGACCCCCACCCCCACTCCCCCATCGGTGCCCCATCCCCATGCCCACAGTCCATACGCCTCCCTCTCTCTCTCTTTTTCTCTCTCCCACAGTACACACAGTCTGGCGCCAGAGGATTGTTAATGTTGCAATCTCTTTGTTAGCTCATTCTTTGATTTATAACTACTGGGCAGTTTTCATAATTTCTTTTATTGCGTTGCCTCACTTTGATGTTAACTTTTTGTACAATAAATCTGCATCCAGTTACCTTGGAATTAACTATAGGGTATGGTAATTGCCACCTAGATTCTCAGTAGAATTCGACTGCTTCTCGAACATCTTTGGAGAATTAGTAAATTCATTACAGGCTACTCAGTGATGTTCCTGAGATTGCCTTGTTTAGGCTTTCTGGGAAATACCTACTGTATTTTTTGGATGGTGAATCACTGACAGCCAACGCATCTCTCACATAATCACTTCCCATTCTTGTCTGAATACCCTACGTGCCTTCCTGCTTGTGATCCCTACATTCTGGCTCTCAGGGCAATCTCTGTTGGTCCTCCTTTTCCTCTTCAAGTCAGTAAGCTGGGCATGCTTATAATTCCGAAGTTTGTTCGGATTAGAGTTAAAGTAATGACCACTTCCCATTCATGTATTAGTATATAGGAAATTTGTGGTTCCTTCTTTAGTTGTCATTCTCGTCAGGTTGTCGTTTTTTTTCTTTTAGGCCTTAGTTGAGTACTTAATCCTTCTGTTGGATTTGGATTCTCTTTTGAGAAATATTTGTTACCCGTGCATTGAGGCCTATCCGTCCATATGAGTAAAAAGTATCTCTCTTCTCTGTTTGGATCCTCCATTCTTTATTTCATGTTTGCCAAGAAGATGACTGTACCAAAACTGAATTATGGATCCTATTCATATTTGTTTAAGACTTGGATTTGGATATTTCCGTATAACAGATAATGTTTCCCTTATTGGGTGATTTCATTTCTCTTATGACCATTTGTACCATCAATTTATATTTATCATAAATACAATGCATCTACGTATGAAGCTCACAAGTTTTTTTGGGCCAAGAGTTCTTTAAAGGTTTTGAACCACATGCATTTGCATTTGTTCAGGGATTGGCTTATAGGATGTATACGTAGAGCATACAAAATGTAGTGGTCGAAAATTGGTTTTAAGAATATATATAATTTTCCCAAAATGTTACAAAAAAAATATTTTAAAAAATAATTTTGAAGTAAAAGGAAACAAAGCGGTGTCGGGACCTCGTCTGGGACTTTTCATGTATATTATACACACACCTTGTTTTCAAAATTCAAGCCCAAGTGCTTACTCTCATATATACTTTCTTATGGGGGTCACACTTTCGATAACTCCATACGTGCTTGATAGATCATAGTAAAAATGATCATTAAGATAAAATATCTTAAAATTATATGCCCATTGATCTTTAAAAGGGTTCCAAATAGAACTGTCAAAATCCCTTCTCTCCTATGAGAAAAGTAATGTGAATGGGGCTTTAACCCCAAACAACTCTTATAAACATAAATCACGTATGCTTACATATTGAAACATGGGATGTAAAGAAGTCAAATGGAAACACCAATGAGGTATGTATCCCAATTTAGGAAAAAAATATTTGAGTACAAACTCTTCCTTCTAGACATTAGATCCTTGATTCGAACTTAATTCAATATAACACTATTATATGGATTGCTTTTAATATCTATTTTCAGTTTAGTGATTAGTATTACACTTCTTACTTTAATATAATTCATTTACGCGTATGTGTGAATTTGGTTTAATATTACACTTATTCACGTGTAATATTTTATTTTCATTTTCCTTTCATATTTATGTGATTTTAAAATTTGATCTATGCATGTATAGCAATCTATCACTGCACACACCTCACGAGAGCGTATTAAGCTCGTGTCAATGAACCTTCACATTCAAGACTTTGGGATTGATGTGCACGAGCCTTATTTTCAATGATGAGAACGTGTATATCTAACTCAAAAGTCTTGAATTGTCCCATTTTGGACAGTCTGTGAATGTTTGATCGCAGTTAGGTGGTTATTTACTATATGTGTTTGTACAGTTGTTGAAATTTTGGTTATGTCTTCTCACTTCTCTTTGAATATTTTCTTAGCCACTTAGAAATAAGTGTTTAAGAAAATTTTTTAATCAATAAATATTTTTGGTATATCGCAGAGGTGTGGGGAGTTACTGCTGAAATTTCAGCAAAATGTACAAACATATACTAAGTGACCATTTGAGTGCGATCAAATATTCATGGATGAGTAAAAAGTGATAATCAAATTAATAGGTCTTACCTATTCATTTTGACTTACTCGAATGATGTGAGGGTGGGTTGGGTTTTAACTCAATAAATGGCCAACAAAGGATTTCATGGTGAATCTCTTAAGTTGTTATACAATTTTTAGTGATGTTCATAAGATGACATTTAATCTATATAGGAAAAATGTCATAGGAGAATCGGTCATGGATGTACCATGGAATAGTTAATGGAGTTGTGATAGAGGAGTTTAAGGACGAAGTTGGCAATTTCATTCAGTTTGCATTGTGGAATTCATCAGTAGTAGTTGATCCGATGGGTAACATCTAATGTCCCTATTTAGCTTCTAAGAACTGAAAGTGGATATCGACATGGGATGTGCAGCATCATTTGTATACAAGAGGATTTGCTGCCTATTATGAGTTATGGTGGTCTTATGATGAGTTTAATATCCAATCGTATGAAGCAACCAACTTTGCCTCCACAAGTACATACGTATACATGGTTGTCAATGCTACTAGTCTGGAATTCAATATTCATGATGACCAATATAATGAAGAAGTGCCGAATAATATAGCTCAGAGATTTTATCAGTTACTTCGAGATACTGATGAGCCATTATGGGATGGTTGTGAGAAGCATACACGATTGTCTGCAGTGTTGCAGCTACTGAATTTGAAGTCTGAATTTCATATGAGTGAGAGTTATTTTGATCGACTTATCTTACTCGTCAGGAGTATGCTTCCTTAATCAGAGAGGTTCCTCGATGATTTTTACCGTGCGAAGAAGATGGTGAATGATCTAGGGCTTGGATTTATGAAAATTGATGCATATCTTAATCATTGTATGTTGTACTATAAAGATGATGCAGATAAGACATCATGTTGTATCTGTAAGCACGATAGATTCAAGCCTAAGAGAGGAGACAAGTCAAAGCAGAAAGATGTTCCATATAAGTCACTGCGGTACTTTCCGATCGTGATTGGAGATATAACTTGGCATGCGGAAAGAGTCCGTCGTGATGATGGTGAAATCAGTCATCCTGCCGATGCGCGAAGCTTGGAGTCATTTTAGCCATACTCACCCTTCCTTCTCAAGGGATCCACGCAACATGTGGCAGGGTTTATGCATGGACGGCTTCAGTCCATTCGGAGACACGGTGGCATCTTACTCATGTTGGCCAGTATTTTTAACACCATATAATCTTCCGCCAGGCATGTGCATAAAGCGTGAGAATCTCTTCCTTTCATTGTTGATTCCTGGTCCAAAAAGTTCAGGAAAAAATTTAGACATATATCCCAGACCATTGATTGTTGAGCTCAAATTATTATGGTCAGATGGGGTTCTCACTTATGATGCATCCAGAAAACAGAATTTCAAGTTGAAGGCTACATTAATGTGGACAATAAGTGACTTTCCAATGTACGGTATGCTATCTGGCTGGAGCACACATGGGAGGTCGGCATGTCCTTATTATGGAGGATTCAAAATCATTCATGTTGAAATCTGGTGGAAAAGTATGTCGATTGTCATCATCGGTTTCTACCAAGTGACCATCCTTTCCGAAAGCAGAAGGATTCATTTATGAAAAATACTGTTGAATTGGATGAGGTAGATATGGAACGGGTGTCCGGTGGAAACATGGTGAGGCGAGTTCAGAACTTACTGACTGTATCACAACTGGCTGGTAGTACCCGACAAATCCCAGGGTTTGGGAAGGATCACAATTGGGTAAAGCAAAGTATTTTTTGGGAATTGTCTTATTGGTCAACATGTAACGACCCCTAAAACCCGACCCTTGGCCCACGCCGAGGATCCGATTTTCGCGGTTGCCGCCCATGGATCCGGGGACCCGGAAGGGCTAAATACGAGTCTAACAGAATATGTACCAGAAATAAACGTCAACCAACAACTAGGAACACACGCACGGAAACGGAAAGGCATGCAAGTCTGCTGTGTGTCTCTCAAGTACAGTCCCAACACACACACGCTAGTACAAGTAAGAACAAGGGATAACAGATCCCTTAGGGGCATACCCTGAGGGTGAAGTACAACAGAGAGGGGGGAACCACTGCTAGCTACGGGGGCCACTCCCACCGCCCCGTCTCCTCCGTCCGACGTGCGCCCTGCCACTACTGAGAAGTCTCACCTGGGAAAACGAGGGATGAGCTTCACAGCGGAAGCTCAGTAGGGACTACCAATCTCCTACTAGCTCTAACATGCAGGGGAAAAGAACATATAACATTTAAATAACAACAATTATATTCTATCTACAACGGAAGTGCGGAAGCGACTACAACTAACTCGGTACGGAAAGCACACATGGTTGGAAACTCCGTACGACTGCTCGTCGTGACCACCACACGGCTAGCAACAAAGACAGAGTAGAAACTCTGCCTGGACAAAGACACTAGCTATGGGAAGCACTACCACTAGTCAAGAGTCAGGTGTGCCCACTGGCGTCTTATCCTCGACTCAGGTCCTAACCCTCACATCTCGTCAGACTGAGGTAGGACACAAAGCACACAACAGTAACCGTCGTAGTCTGGCTGGACTACGGTCCCACGCCTGGCCTCTCCAAGTGGTTCTGGGGCCACAAGGAGCGAGGCAGTGAGAAGAATGACTAACTGGCCTGCGCCGGGTAGAAACCCTGAACGTCCTCGGCATCCCAGACCAGTCACGAGAGCTCTGTAAAAGACACAACGCCGCTGTCCTAACCACCATTTTCCCCTCAGCTCCAGAGTCCGCTCACGTGGGTTGCCAACTCGAGCACACTCGTAGCTGGAGCCGTCCTCAACAGGCTCACGAGCATAGGGGTCCCAGGCAACGGTAACAACCTCTCTTACGGGACAAGTCCTCAAGTGCCGAGCACTGGGCGAATGGCTAGTGTAGGACCGTACTAGGAAACTAGCTCAAGTGCCACAGGTACAGTAAAAGAAGTGGGAATGGTCAAAGACCAAAACCTGTCTCTCGATCGGAGTCGCGACGTATCGGGCCATCGCAACCTTGTCGCGACACCCTACTGTGTTGCGACACTACCGCGGTGGCCCTAACCGTCGCGACCAAGTTGTGGCACCTCAGGGAAACGTGATGACGTCGCGACGGCCGTACAGGTCGCAACATCATCGCGGCCTTACGATTGGTCGCGTCTCCAACAGAGGGCAGTTCCGGGACACCACCTCCGGAGACCACCGCAAAACGTGGTACAACCATTCCATGAGGGGAAGGGGAGCATGCTTAACATGTATTAAAAGCTTTAAATCATCCAAACTACCCACAATCCCACAGAAACATGGATTTATGTAAACCTACGCTTGAAGGAAAACCTCACTCATCCTCGAGCATGGATTCTCACTCACCCAAGCCCTCAAACCACCGAGAAATACGATCTACAGGGGAAAGGGAGCATGTTAGGGTGACAGGTGCAAGGATCCCTACCTCCATGCGAAGAACCACCCCGTTGGTGTTGGCCCCTTTTTGGTACGGCAGCACGTCAGCCTAAAAGGGAGGTGAATAGGTTTTCTGTTATCTGAAACAGAAACTTGAACATAGAAATATCACTAGAGGCTTTGGTTAGTTTTAGTGTGATACAAAATGGCAATGCAGAAGCAATTTAAACAATCACACAAAGGACACAAGGATTTTATCTTGGTTCGGCCCTTCCCACATGGAAGTCCTACGTCTAGTCCCCAAGCAACCTCTTGGGATTTCACTAACCAAGGGTACAGTCCCCCTCAAGGACAATACAACCCCCAGCACCCCAGCTGGTCTTCTTCTCTTTCCCGGGCAAGAAGGCAGCCCACTTCTTTTACAGGCTCAAAAGCAAACCTACTTCTTTTACAGGTTCAGAAGTAAACCTCCTGGTACAAACCCCAGTGCGGTTCTACTAGACACTAACCCCTAGCTAGGTTAACCACTGGTACAAACCCCAGTCAGGTTCTGCTAGACACCAACCCTAGCTGGGTTAACTATTGTATACAGTCCTACAGCCGGACACAGATCTTTCTTAGAAAGATCAGACTGAGAAGCTTTACAAGATAAACACTTGTGTAAAGCTCACAGTCACAGACTCTCCCCTGATATACAATAAGCTCGGAGAGAAACAGAAGAGAGAAAAGAAAGCAAGAGTGCTTGAATGCTTGAACGCTTGAGATGCTTGAAAGCTTGAATGCTTCTTCTGGGCTCAGGCTCTTTCTCTCTTTCTTTGAGTGTATGTGTCGTTGAGGTTCCTCACTGGATGTACACTCTTTCAAAGATATTCAATAAAGCTCTATGTTTCTTCAGCTAAGCTCCATCCTCTTATATGAGAAGATTTGAAAGGATCCGTTGAACAGATCCGTTGGAGTTCTAACCGTTGCTCATTTATGGTCTTGACCATCTGGTGGTCTTCGAGGTCTGTAAGCATTGAGCAGAGTGTTAGCACAAAAGAGTGTTTACGTGATAATGGTGCATACTACTGTATTTCTCTTATCATGCTAAAAACGATAAGTCATATCTTTTTCTCTGACAAGATTATGACACAAGCATGCAGCTTTATCTGTCAGAAAGATATTTGACTTTTCAAACAAAAGATCACTTCAGAAAGATATATGACATTTATATTTAAGAAGTGAATCGATGCAGGGATGACTTATGAAATCGATATGAGGATCAAGTCGTTGCATCATGCATAAATCGATGTACATTCATAAACAAATCGTTCTAAAATCAAATCGTTATGGCATATCAAGCAAATCAATGTGATTACTAAAGAAATCATTATGAGAACGATTTCTTAACAAGTTGTGCAAACAAATCGATGTGGAAAACAAATCGTTGTTTTCTCTAAAGAAATGGTTGTGAAGAAATCGATGTGAGAAGGCAAGTCGTTGTCTTCACTTAGAGAATCGTTATGCAAGCGAGTCGTTGTGAGAGCAAGTCGTTGCGCTCACTTATCAAATCGTTATGGCCAGCAAATCGTTATGATATCGAGTCGATGTGTTTACTTAAGAAATCGTTCTGGTTCTTAACAAATCGTTATGAGATCAATTTCTTAACAAATCATTCTGACCACTTAAGAAATTGTTGTGAGATCGATTTCTTAACAAATCTTTGTGGCCACTTAGCGAATCGTTATGAGATCGATTTCTTAACAAATCGTTCTGACCACTTAAGAAATCGTTGTGAGATCGATTTCTTAACAAATCTTTATGGCCACTTAGCAAATCGTTATGAGATCGATTTCTTAACAAATCGTTATGGGCACTTAGCGAAGAAATCGTTATGGGGCTCATGAAAGCAAAACGATTTAGCGCTTTATGAAATCAAATCATTATAGCACTTGTTACTTTGGCACTTAAACTGAAATCGATGTATATGAATTAAACATCGACTTTATCATTTTAGTGCGCCAAATATTGCATCAATGAAAGTCTTAGCATTTGCTATGAGATTGATGCGACACGAATGAAACATGATATTAAATGAGACTTATCATTCGTTAAAGGGATTGATGCAACACAGATGAAACAAAAATATATATGAATACCTATATTTTGTTATCTCCATAATATATATTTTGTTATCATCTAAATGCATCATATATTTGTTATCACCAAAATACCAAGATCACAGATAACCATAGAGTGGTTCAACAGTCGGGGCCTTCTCGTAGGAATGGCCGTCTCCTCCTCGCACCACACGACACGAACACGTCCTCTGCACGAGCGGCATGTCCACGCCTCAGCACGGGCACCACGGGCAAGGGGAAACACTAAGAAATCGCGAGAGAGCACGAGAGGGGGAAGAAGAAGTGAAAGGGGCGAGAGGGGGAAATGGGGGCGCACCCTCGGTTTTAAACCGATGGCCCCCAGAACGTGACATGGCAGCCCGGTGCGACAGCAAGCCTGTCGCCACGCCCCTAGGCGTTGCGACCCTGTCACGACCGCCACCCCCGGTGCGACACCAAAACTGCGGTCAAACCTCGAAGACCGAAAAAGCAAACATGACGGCCTGACAGGTCGCGTCAATGTTGTACGCTCCTGCCACCTGACACGACCGTTCTGATAGACAGGACAACGGTCATGTCCTGTCAGAAAAATAGTCGTGACCGCTCAGAGCGTCGCGAAAAGGACACGATGTCCAACCCTGTCACGATAAAGGTGCGACAGACAGGGTCAGCACGTCACCAGTCCCGTCGCGACGGGCCGCTCTGGCACGACCGTGTCGCGACCACAAGGACGGGGCCAAGGGCCCAAGGGGGTCCGGGTCTTACATCCCACCCACCTTAAGACATTTCGTCCTCAAAATGAAAACAAACTCGGCGTTAAAATGAAAGCAGTACAAGGAGAATTCGCATACCAATCAGTCAAACAAATACAGAAACTGCTCCATCATCTCGACCTCGCGCTCCCAGGTGGCCTCGCCACCCATGCGGTTCTCCCAAATGACCTTTACTAGTGGGATCTGCTTCCGGCGCAACTGCTGCACTCTGCAGTCGACAACTCTAACTGGGTACTCTGGCATTGACAAATCTGGCACTACCTCCAACTGCGAGTAGTCTAACACGTGCGAAGGGTCTGCAATGTACCTCCTGAGCTGCGAAACGTGAAAAACATTATGCACTCCTACCAACTCAGCCGGAAGACTCAGCCTGTAAGCCACCTCTCCGACCCTCTCTGTGACAGGGAAAGGCTGGATATACCTGGGTCTGAGCTTTCCCTTCTTCCCGAACCTCATAAATCCCTTGGTCTGTGAGACCCGCAAGAACACCAAGTCACCAACACTGAACTGTAACGGTCTCTTACGGATGTCCGCGTAACTCTTCTGCCTGCTCTGCACTGACCGAAGCCTTTGCCTGACCAGACTAACTGTCTCTGGACACTGCTGTACTAACTCTGGCCCCAAAAGTTGCCTCTCTCCGACCTCAAACCAGTGAAGTGAAGTCCTGCACAGGCGACCATACAAAGCCTCGTATGGCGCCATTCCAATGCTAGAGTGGTAACTGTTGTTGTAAGCAAACTCTACCATCGGAAGGTGCGATTCCCAAGTACCGCTCCAGTCCAAACAGCACGCTCTGAGCATGTCCTCCAGGGTCTGGATGGTCCTCTCTGACTGACAGTCTGTCTGCAGGTGATACGTTGTGCTCAGTCTCAACTCTGTACCGAGAGCTCTCTGCAAACTACGCCAAAACCTTGAAGTAAACCTCGGATCTTTGTCAGAAACTATCGAAACTGGAGTGCCGTGCAATGGAACAACCTTGTCCACGTACAGCCTGGCTAACCTGTCCACTGACCAAGACATCCTGACTGGCAAGAAGTGCGCTGACTTGGTCAAATGGTCCACGATCACCCAAATACCATCATGCCGCTGCGGAGTACGGGGCAACCCAACTACAAAGTCAATGGTGATGTCGTCCCACTTCCACTCGAGAATGGGCAATGACTGCAGCTCACCACCAGGATGCTGGTGCTCAGCCTTCACCTGTTGATAGGTAAGGCACCGAGCAACGAACTCCGTCACACTCCTCTTCATCCAGGGCCACCAAAAGAACCTCTTCAAACTATGATACATCTTAGTGGAACCTAGATGAACAACATACCTCGACCTGTGAGCCTCTGACAACAGCACCTGGCGTGCCTCGCTGGAACGTACAGTCTGCCCCTGAACCTGACCTCACTGTCCTCATCCAACTCAACCTCTGGCATCTGCAAAATATATGCTAACTCTATGTCTGCCTGCTGTGCCTCCAAAACCTGACGGTACACTGTCGGACGGACTGACAAGCTGGTCAACACCACATGGTCTCTACATCTCGACGACTGAAAAACTCCCTAGGACAGCTCCTCAAGCAGCCTCCACTCTCTGACCATCAGTGAACTCAAGTGCACGCGTCTGCTCAAAGCACGACGTTAGCCTTTCCCGGTGGTAGGAAAGGGTAAGGTTGTAGTCCTTCAAATACTCAATCCATCCGCGCTACCTCAAATTCAAATCCTTCTGGGTGAAGATGTACTGCAAACTCTGGTGGTCGGTGAAGATCTCAAACACCTCACCGTACAGGTAGTGCCTCCACAACTTGAGAGCGAACACTAGAGCGAACACTACTGCCGCTAGTTCAAAGTCGTGGGTAGGGTAGTTCTCCTCATGCTTCTTGAGCTGCCGAGAAGCATAGACAACGACCCTACCGTGCTGCATCAGCACACCGCCCAAACCTGTCCCTGACTCATCGGTGTACACAACAAAACCTCCGTTGTCGGATGGCAAAACCAACACTAGTGCTGAAGTCAACCTCATCTTCAGCTCTCGGAAACTCTACTCGCAGTCCTCTGTCCACACAAACCTGCTGGTCAATGGCTCTGCAACTCTGGAAAAATCCTGAATAAACCTCCTGTAGTAACCTGCACAACATAGAAAATTGTGGACCTCTGACACAGAAGTGGGCTGCTCCCACGACAACACTGCCTTCACCTTGGCAGGATCCACTGCCACACCAGAACCCGAGATCACGTGCCCGAGGAAGTGCACCTCACTCAGCCAAAATTCGCACTTGTCAAACTTGGCATACAGCTGGTGACTCTGCATGGTCTCAAGCATGATCCTCAGGTGCACCTCATGCTCCTCTTCAGAAGCCGAGTAAACCAGAATATCATCTACAAAAATAACCACAAAACGGTCCAAGTACTCGCGAAACACCCTGTGCATCAAATCCATGAAAGTTGTAGGTGCGTTCGTCAGCCCAAATGGCATCATGACGAACTCATAGTGACCGTACTTAGAATTAAAAGCCGTCATGCCAATATCAAACTCTCTGATCCTCTACTGGTAGTAACCGGATCTCAAGCCGATCTTCGAGAAAACCCTGGCAGACTGCAACTGATCAAACAAATTATCAATCCTCGACAAAGGATACTTGTTCTTCATTGTAACTTGGTTTAGCTGCCGATAATTGATGCACAAACGAAAACTATCATCCTTCTTCCATACGAATAAAATAGGTGCTCCCCACGGCGAACGACTCGGACGAATGAAGCCCAGCTTAAGCAACTCCTGCAACTGGCGCTTCAACTCACGAAGCTCCGCCGGGGTCATCCGGTAAGGTGCCTTAGACAAAGACATCGTACCAGGCAAGAGCTCAATGGAGAACTCTACCTCCCGCTCAAGCGGTAACCTAGGCAGATCCTCCGAAAATACATCAGGGAACTCAGAAACCATGGGCACATCAAAAACACATGATCCGCTAGGCTCCACGGAACAAACAGAAGCAAGGAATGCAACACAGCCATCACAGATCAAACGACGAGCTCTGCAGAAAGAAACAAAGGGTCGTCGGGTAGACTGGATACCTCGGAAGTAGAGAATAGGCGTCTCAGGTATCTTGAACCGAACGGTCTTCTGCTGACAATCCACCACAGCCGAGTGAGCCTCCAACCAGTCCATGCCCAAGATGACGTCAAAGTCACGAAGCTGCAACGCATACAACCTGGCTAGCAACTGGTGACCCTCCACCTCAACTGTGACTTCCTCTAGGAATCCGAAAGAACGCATGTAGTCACTGGACGGGAGATCGACCAACACATCACACTGCCTCTCAGGAAGTGTGCTGAACTAGGGACTCATAGAACTCCTTGGAAGCAAAACACAAGAAGCAACAGGGTCCGACCAAAACACGAGCAGCTCTACCAAGGATAGGCAAGGTACATATAATCAGGTTGGATGCCTCCGCCTGCTCCTGGGTGAGCGCCATCACACGACCACGACCATGACCACGCTGCGGCGCCTGCTGGGGCTGCTGTTGCTGTGGCAGCTGCTGGTGCTGAGGAAACTGCTGTTGCTAGTACGACTGGTACTGTTGCGGCTGTTGAAACTATGGAAATTGCTGAGCCTACTGCTGGTACTTCCCCTGCTACTGCTGATGGGGTGCCTGCTGCTGGGGAATGTACTGGTACTGCGGTAACTGTTGTGCGTACTATACTGGCTGCTGCGGAACCTGTCCCATCAGACAGTCCCTCCTGAAGTGGCCTGGCATGCCACAAGTGTAACAGCGTGCCTCCTGGCTGCCCTACTCATCTCTCTACTGGACTGACTACTCTGCAAACCTCGACTGACGTCTCAGCTGTCGGCTCCTTCCACCCCTGCGGGTACTCAACTTCTTGAACTTCGTGCGGACCCCTGAACTGCCTGAACCCGAAGAAGAAGAGGTCGCACTGCCACGACTGCCCACGGGACGCTGGTAAGGTGAGGACCTGGAAGAGGCTCCTCCCTGCTACTGCAGCTGGACCTGCTACTACTGCTGGGGCTGCCAAGTCTCTCTCTCCAAAGTGGTGGCCTTAGCCACGGCCTCTCCCAAAGTGGTGCACATGTGGGCTATCACTCCCCACCTCAAGTCTTGCCTCAGTCCTACTATAAACCGCTCTGCACATGCCTGCTCACTGCTCGCCACATGGGGAGCATGCCTCAACAACCGGACGAACTTCTGGTGGTACTGAGAAACTGAGAAGTCACCTTGAACCAACTCGTGAAACTGGTCTTGTCTCTCACGTCGGGCATAGTCAGGGAAGTACTCGCCGTGAAAGACCTCTACAAACCGCTGCCAGGTGATCCTGCTCAAATGCTGCCCTGAAAGTGCGTCTGCTTCTGAACTCTCCACCACTCATGGGCTGCTCCCTTGAGCTGGTAGACTGCTAATCTAACCTGATCCTCCTCGGCGCACTCCATGGTCTCAAACGTGCGCTCCAACTCGTGCGTCCAGCTCTCACCCCTGTCTGGATCATACTCATCAAGGAACACCGGCGGTTGGAGACGCAGGAACCTCTCAAGGAGATTGGTCCTGTCCTCGGTGACTATCGTCCTCCTCCGGTCGGCTCGGCTACTCCCGGCGCCCGATGCCTGTCGAACTGCTAGTTGATGCACCTCTGGGTCTGTGTGTTGCTCTGCCTGTTGCTGCTGCACTGCTGGGGGAGGTGCTGGTGGCTGACCACCTACTGCCGCCTGCCCAGGCTTCCACCCTCCCTCATGCCACTGCCTGAAGAACTGCTCTGCCAAAGGGAACCAGTCCGCGTACTGTTGTGGCTGGGGCTAGTACTCCTGCTGCTGCTGCCCACCAATTGTTGCTGCTGCCGCTGCACCCTGAGGCTGTGCCACTGACTCCTCTGCCGACACCTCCTCCTGAACCTGCCCCGACGCGGGCATGTTAGACTCGTCTTGACGCTCAATCAAGTCTCTGCCTCGCCTACCTCTGCGCAGAGCCATGTCCTGCACGGTACACAACAACAAGGTTAACGACACCAACTCGGGCGGCTAGCAGTGTACTTGTACCACTGTTGGGACTTCCTGTTGCAGTTTAAATTCGTTACAAGTCATGTCAGACTCACGCTCTGATACCAACTGTAACGACCCTCAAAACCCAAACCTCGGCCCACGCCGAGGACCCGATTTTCGTAGTCGCCGCCCATGGATCTGGGGACCCGGAAGGGCTAAAGACGAGTCTAACAGAATATGTACTAGAAATAAACGTCAACCAACAACTAGGAACACACGCACGGAAACAGAAAGAAGTGCAAGTCCGTTGTGTGTCTCTCAAGTACAGTCCCAACACACGCACGCTTGTACAAGTAAGAGCAGGGCATAACAGATCCCTTAGGGGCATACCCCAAGGGTGAAGTACAATAGAGAGGGGGAACCACTGCTAGCTACGGGGGCCACTCCTACCGCCCCGTCTCCTCCGCCTGACGCGTGCCCTGCCGCTGCTGAGAAGTCTTACCTGGGAAAAGGAGGGATGAGCTTCACAACGGAAGCTCAGTAGGGACTACCAATCTCCTACTGGCTCTATCATGAAGGGGAAAAGAACATATAACATTTAAATAACAACAATTATATTCTATCTACAACGGAAGTGCAGAAGCGACTACAACTAACTCGGTACGGAAAGCACATACGGTTGGAAACTCCGTACGACTACTCGTCGTGACCACCACACGGCTAGCAACAAAGACAGAGTAGAAACTCTGCCTGGACAAAGACACTAGCTATGGGAAGCACTACCACTAGTCAAGAGTCAGGTGCGCCCTCTGGCGTCTTATCCTCGACTCAGGTCCTAACCCTCATGTCTCGTCAGACTGAGGTAGGACACAAAGCACACAACAGTAACCGCCGTAGTCTGGCCGGACTACGGTCCCACGCCTGGCCTCTCCAAGTGGTTTTGGGGCCACAAGGAGCGAGGCAGTGAGAAGAAGGACTAGCTAGCCTGCGTCGGGTAGAAACCCTGAACGTCCTCGGTGTCCCAGACCAATCACGAGAGCTCTGTAAAAGACACAACGCCGCTGTCCTAACCACTATTTTCCCCTCAGCTCCAGAGTCTGCTCATGTGGGCTGTCAACTCGAGCACACTCGTAGCCTGGAGCCGTCCTCAACAGGCTCATGAGGATGGGGGTCCCAGGCAACGATAACAACCTCTCTCACGGGACAAGCCCTCAAGTGCCGAGCACCGAGTGATTGACTAGTGTAGGACCGTACTAGGAAACTAGCACAGGTGCCACGGCTATAGTAGAAGAAGCGGGAATGGTCAAAGACCAAAACCTATCACTCGGTCGGAGTCATGATGTATTGAGCCGTCGCGACCATGTCGCGACGCCCTACTATGTCGCGACACTGTCGCGGCGGCCCTAACCGTCGCGACCAAGTTGCAGCACCTCAGGGAGACACGATGACGTCGTGACGGCCGTACAGGTCGCGACATCATCACAGCCGTACAGTAGGTCGCGTCTCCAGCAGAGGGCAGTTCCGGGAGACCACCTCCGGAGACCGCCCCAAAACATGGTACAACCATTCCATGAGGGGAAGGGGAGCATGCTTAACATGTATTAAAAGATTTAAATCATCCAAACCACCCAGAACCCCATGGAAACATGGATTTATGTAAACCTACACTCGAAGGAAAACCTCACTCATCCTCAAGCATGGATTCTCACTCACCCTAGCCCTCAAACCACCGAGAAACATGATCTACAGAGGAAAGGGAGCATGCTTAGGGCGACAGGAGCAAGGATCCCTACCTCCAAGCGAAGAACCACCCCGTTGGGGCCTTCTCATAGGAATGGCCATCTCCTCCTCGCACCGCATAACACGAACACGTCCTCTGCACGAGCGGCACGTCCACGCCTCAGCACGGGCACCACGGGTAAGGGGAAACACCAAGAAATCGTGAAAGAGCACGAGAGGGGGAAGAAAAGCTGAAAGGGGCGAGAGGGGGAAACGGGGGCGTGCCCTCGGTTTTAAACCGATGGCCCCTAGAACGCGACATGGCTGCCCAGCGCAACAACAAGCCTGTCATACGACTGCCACCCCCGGCGTGACACCAAAATCACGGTCAAACCTCGAAGATCGAAAAAGCAAACGTGACGGCCTGACAGTTCGCATCAATGTTGTACGCTCCTGCCACCTGACATGACCGTTTGACAGATAGGACAGAGGTCATGTCCTGTCAAAAAAACAGTCGTGACCGCTCAGAGCATCGCGATAAGGACGTGACGTCCAACTCTGTCGCGATAAAGGCGCGACAGACAGGGTCAGCGAGTCACCAGTCCCGTCGTGGCGGGCCACTCTGGCTTGACTGTGTCGCGGCCAATATGGACGTCAAAGGAAAAATGAAGGATAACGTCAAGGCACGAACGGATTTGAAAGTACTTTGTAGACGTCTAGAACTAGAACTGTAGCATGTTAGAGGAAAAGTGGTTCAACCTAAAGCTTCATATGTGCTTGGGGCCAGACAGATTAAGGAAGTGTGTCAATGGTTGAAGCAATTAAGATTTCTGGGTGGATATGTCTCGAATATAGCCCATTGTGTAAATGCCAATGAGGGAAAAATATACGGAATGAAGAGTCATGACTGTCATGTTTTCATGCAAAGATTGATTCTAATTGCTTTTCGTGAATTGTTGCCAGTAGATATAGGGAGCAATAATCGAGCTTAGTCAATTCTTCAAGATTTTATATGCATCAGAACTTAGACTTCATAACTTGCAAAATATCGAGCAGAATATAGTACAGACAGTCTATAAATTAGAGAAGATATTTCTTCCAGTATTCTTTGATTCAATGGAGCACCTGATCATCCGTTTACCATATGAGGCTAGAGTCGGAGGACCAATACAATTTCGATAGATGTATCCGTTTGAGAGGTATATTACTATGTCTCAATTTATTCACATTACGATGATATTTCGTATTTCATAAGTATTCATTTGAATTGTTGTCATAGGTGTATGCACAATCTTAAGATGAAGTTCTGCAACAAAGCACAAGTTGAGGGCTCCATTACCCAGACGTACCTTATTGAAGAGATATTGAAATTTTGTTCGATGTACTTTGACATAGAAATACAAACTCGACACACTTAACCTCCACGTAATGACGATGGTGGAGATTCTAATGTGTCTAACGGACTCTCTATATTCAAGTGTCCCAGACGAGCATTCGAATATTCTTCTACTTGTACACTCGAAGATAGAGAGTTGGTAGCTGCAGAGATCTAAATCTTTAGGAATTGTGCAGAACTAGACCCTTACATTGAGTAAGCCCTCAACACTAATGTCTTTATGTATGCACCTCATTTGTTTGCAAATTGCAGAACTTAAAGGTTGTGTTGCATTTTCATTGCAAAGAGTTTGATTCAATCATACTGCAACGAAATCTACGTCTGACTAACGTGCATGTTGAAAAGGAACGGGAGAAGCCTTTTGCTACTTGGTTAAGATATCGAGTAAGTGTCTAAATATTTTGATGCATAAGTGTTATGTTCTTATGCATAAGTTGTTCATAGTAGTCATTGTCTGTCCCTTTTTTTCACATATGTTGAACAAGGCTTTATTACTGATTCAAGAGTACAAGAGATCAGTTATGGGCCCTCGAAGATTGTACGTGTCTATCCAGGCTACATTGTGAATGGATACCGATTTCACACAAGAGATTATGGACGGAATAAATCTATGATGAATAGCGGCGTATGATGACCAAACTGTCCCCATAATAAATAATTCATTTATTTATATATTAATTTTGATGATTAACAAAATAGTACTAATGGATTACTTGAGCCTTGAGAACAGGAAATAAAAGAAAAATGAAAGTTCAAGACAATCAGGTAAGTCTCATCTCATTCTGTCCAAGTCTTTGTATCGACTTCTTTGATAAGCAGAACGATTTCCTCTCTGACCGGAAAATTCAAAACAAATCGATATCGTAACGATTCTTTAAGACATCGCAACGATTTCTTTAGAACCCGTAACGACTTGACTGTCGTAACGATTTCTTTAGACCTCGTAACGATTTCTTTAGAACTCGCAACGACTCTCTAGCTGTAACGATTTCTTTAGACCTCGTAACGATTTCTTTAGAACTCGCAACGACTCTCTAGCCGTAACGATTTCTTTAGACCTCGTAACGATTTCTTTAGAACTCGCAACGACTCTCTAGCCGTAACGATTTCTTTAGACCTCGTAACGATTTCTTTAGAACTCGCAACGACTCTCTAGCCGTAACGATTTCTTTAGACCTCGTAACGATTTCTTTAGAACTCGCAACGACTCTCTAGTCATAACGATTTCTTTAGACCTCGTAACGATTTGTTAAGACTTCTCATAACGATTTCTTTGTGCAACGATATCTCATAACGATTTCTTTACAATTCGTAACGACTTGATTGCTGTAACGATTTCTTTAGAGTTCATAACGATTTCTTTACAGTTCGTAACGACTTGATTACTGTAACGATTTTTAGAGTTCATAACGATTTCTTTACAGTTCGTAACGACTTGATTACTGTAACGATTTCTTTAGAGTTCATAACGATTTCTTTACAGTTCATAACGACTTGATTACTGTAACGATTTCTTTAGAGTTCATAACGATTTCTTTACAGTTCATAACGACTTGATAAGTGTCATATCGACTTGCTATAACTTATAACGATTTCATAAGTCATAAAGGCATCGGGTTTGATCGTATCGATTTGTGTATAATGCCTTTCTAATAGCGTTGAAAAGTCAAAGTCATATATTGTCTGTTGACTGCTACGCATTAAATGCTCTCTGATCGTATCTCCCATGCATGCAGACAGTATCTTCCATTTTTATGCTACTCTGTCTACGTACTTTTTAAGACAGAAAGGAGCTTTGCTATATATTGCAATATCTGTTCCATCTGCAACTAACAATCGACGACAGTCCTAGCTGTCTATTTATTGTTGATATGCTTGCAGATATCTGACAAGACTCATCTGTACAACGTTGGATACAAGATACAAGATCAACATCTCTTTGGCGTGTACTAAAGGATAAAAGACTGAAGATCAGAAGCTTCCTTGCAGACCAGTCTAACGTACACCAGGATAAGAGACAACGGACACTTCAACGTTCAAATTTGAATCTGAAGCTATAAAAGACTCAAGACGGAGAAGAAGACATATCGATCACAACGCTTGAAATTCAAAAGAAAAGAATCCATCTCTTCGAGTTTTTAGAAGATTGAAACAAGAGCGAAGCTTCCACTCCAACCTTGTTCTTAGCTCTTAGCTCTCAGTGATCAAAGAGATTTTATTTGTGAGAGCTTGTGTAGTCCTTGGAGAGAAAACCTTGTTAAATCTCTTTCTCTCTCGGGCCTTGGTAGCTTCAGCTTGTAGCTGGTCAAGCTAGAGTCTGAAGCCTGTTCCTACACCTTCTCTTCTTTAGTTGTGTTCCCTTCTGGACGAAGGAAGACCTGGTGGTATCCAGGGTGGTTGTTTCCCTTCAGGTTGAAGGAAGACCAGTTGAGGCTGGGTGTAAGGATCCTTAAGGGGGATTGTACCCTTGGTAGTGAAATCCTGAGGCATTGCTCAGGGACTGGACGTAGGTCTCCTGTGGAGAGGAGTTCCGAACCAGGATAAAAATCCTTGTGTCTTGTGGATGTGCTTTGTGTGATTGTTGTCTTATTTGCTCTAACTCTAACCTGTTATTAAGTTGTGTAATCCTTTCAGTTAACAGGTTTTAATCAGAGATCGAATTTTTAATAACCCATTCACCCCCCCTCTGGGCTAGCTAGCTGGGCAACAAGTGGTATCAGAGCCGTCTCTTCGACAAAGAAGAAGATCCAACGATCTGAAGAGCAAAGATCAATGGCAGCCCAAAGCAACTTCGAAGGTCAGTCAGTCAACAGGCCTCCCTTGTTCGATGGAGAAGACTACACCTACTGGAAGACTAGAATGGAATATTTTCTACAAGGTCATGATTATACAATCTGGTCCATTGTAGAAGAAGGTGATCTTTGGTCACAAACGCTAAGGCTCAGTGGACAGATGATGATAGGAAAAGAATATCCTTAAACTGCAAAGCCAAGAGCATATTATGCTGTGCCCTAAGCAAGAAAGAATTCAATAGAGTTCAGCCTGCAAATCCGCAATGGAGATGTGGGAAAAGCTCAGAATTACCTATGAAGGGACAGACAAGTAAAGGAGACAAGAATAGATATTCTGGTAGCTCAATATGAAAGATTCCAGATGCAGTCAGGTGAATCAATAACTCAGATGTTCAGCAGATTCACAGACATTACAAATGGATTAGCTGGATTGGGAAAGGTTTATAATGTACCAGACATGGTTAGAAAAGTCCTCAGATCTCTACCATCTTCATGGACTCCAAAGGTAACAGCCATTGAAGAAGCCAATGATTTAAAATTAATGTCATTGGAAAAGCTAATAGGATCTCTCATGGCTCACGAGATAAACATGGAGAGATTAGGAGAATCCTCCAGCAGAAGGAAACAATCAAATGCTCTCAAAGCAAGTGAAGACAATTCAGAAGAATCTTTGGATAACAGTGAAAGTAGTAAAGACAGTGATGATGAAGAAGCCATGCTGTCTCGAAGACTTCAAAGGATTCTAGCAAAGAAGAAGAAGTATCAGTCCGGAAGAAGATTTTTCAAGAAAAACAAAGACTTCAGAAAACCAGAAGCAAAGGATCAGAAGAAAGGAGAAGTGATCTGCTATGAATGCAAGAAGCCTGGACACATCAAGGCAGACTGTCCAACGCTTAAGAAAAATGATCACAAAAAGAAGGACAACCTCAGAAGATTCAAGAAGTACAAAAAGAAGGCAATGGCAGCTGCTTGGGAGAACAGCAGTGACTCAGACAGTGAGTCAAGCTCGAGCAGTGAAGGTGAAGAAGCCAACTTGGCTTTCATGGCCAACACCGAAGACAAGGTAACTTCTGACTCTTCTTTTGATTCATGCAATGATTCAGATTCTGATAACTTAGAGAAGTGCTTTTAATGAACTTTATGAAAAATATAAAGAAGTATGTAAATTACTTAAAATTAGTAAGAAAATATAATCTGTTTAGAAATACAAACTCAGACCTAAAAACAGAAAATGAAGAACTTGAAAAACAAATGACTGAACATAAAAGAAGGAATGAATTATTATGTGAAGATTTAAAAGAGAAAAATAAGAAAATAAATCATTTAGAAAAACAAGAAGACTTAAGTGGACTTAAAACAGAAATAGAAAGATTAAATAAAGAAAATGAACATTTAACAAGCACCATAAACAAGTTCACAAATAATAAACCTCTTCTAATGATGAGTGGAGCTAAAAGATCAACAAGAAGAAACATGGTTTTGGTTATACTCCCTCGGAAAATGAAGAAACAAAAGTCTTTCCCAACACTTATCCAACTCCTGAATTTATATCCGAAAAGGATAAAGAACATAAAAAATTTAAACATACTCCAGTTGAAAAAGTAATTAGAACAACCTGCTGTAATCATTGTATCAAACTAGGACATAACAAAGCAACATGTCCCACTAAGAACAAAAAGTGGATAATAAAAGGAAAAATCAATGGTACTAACCTCTCAGGACCCAAAAGAACTTGGGTACCTAAAACTTAGTGTTTAATTTTCAGGGAAAATCAAAAGCATCCAAATGGTATTTGGATAGTGGATGCTCAAGGCACATGTCAGGGAACCAGAAATTTTTGTTAATCTCCAAGATGAAGAAGGAACAGTCACATATGGAGATAATGGAAAAGGCACAGTAATAGGAAGTGGATCCGTAAACATCAAAGGAAGATCAGTAATTGAAGATGTGATGCTGGTCAAAGGGTTAAAGCATAATCTCATCAGTATCAGCCAGTTGTGTGACAAAGGCCATCAGATTCAGTTCCAAGAATCTAAGTGCAGTATATTAAAGGATGGAGCAGTCATTTTTGAAGCTTATAGAGAAAGAAATCTGTATGTACTCTATCTAGAAGAACTCAAGGATCAAGATGTGTGTTTGGCAGCTAGTAAAGATCAATCAACAGAGTTGTGGCACAGAAGATTGGGCCACTGCAGCTTGGACGGTTTGAATAAGCTCAGAAAAAGAAAGCTAGTTGAAGGATTGCCAAAGGTCAATTCTAGCTTGGACAGTATTTGCAAACCTTGTGCAAAGGAAAGCACACCAAGAGCTCTTTCAAGTCAAAGACTGTAGTAACCACCTCAAAGCCTTAGCCAATGAGGACCACCAGTCTAGGAGGAAAGAATTTTGGATTTGTAATAGTTGATGATTATTCAAGATTCACTTGGGTATCCTTTCTAGAGCACAAAGATGACACATTTGAAAATTTTGTCAGCTTCAGTAAGAAAGTTCAGAAAGATCAGAAGTTCACAATTGTCTCTATCCGATCAGATCATGGTGGTGAGTTTCAGAATGAAAAGTTTACAAAGTTCTGTGATGATCAAGGAATTGAGCACAACTTCTCAGCCCCAAGGACACCTCAACAGAATGGAATTGCTGAGAGGAAAAACAGAACTCTTTTGGATATGGCAAGAACCATGTTATCAGAATATGATTTGCCAAGATACTTCTGGGCCGAAGCTATCAACACTGCATGTTATATCATTAATAGAGTGATGATCAGGCCGATTCTGAAGAAGACTGCTTATGAACTCTACAAAGGAAAGAAGCCAAAGATCAGCCATTTCAGAATATTTGGATGTCCTTGCTTCATCCACAACAATGGAAAAAGGGACATTGGTAAGTTGGATGCCAAATCAGATGAAGGCATCTTTATGGGGTACTTCTAAACCCAAAGGTTATAGAGTTTTCAATAAACGTTCCTTATTAATTGAACAATCTGTACATGTTATTTTTGATGAATCTAACCCTTCCTTGAAAAAGGAAGAAATTAGTGACATTGATGATGCAGATGACTTGTCTGAACAATTAAAGAATACCTCAATTAAGGACAAGGAAGATCCTCCTCTGGAAGAACTGCAGCAAACTGAAATTCAACATGAAAATCTTCCAAAAGAATGGAGACATCAGAAAGATCACCCTCCTGAAAACATTATTGGTGATCCATCTGTAGGGGTAAGAACAAGAGGTAATGTAATTCCTTGTGATTATTTAGCCTTTGTTTCTCAAATAGAGCCTAAGACAGTCAATGAAGCTTTATCTGATGAATCTTGGATATTAGCCATGCAAGATGAACTAAATCAGTTCAAGAGAAACCAAGTATGGTCACTTGTTCCTAGACCATCCAATCATTCAGTTATTGGCACCAAGTGGGTGTTCAGAAATAAACTGGATGAGTCCGGAATAATCTTAAGGAACAAGGCCAGATTGGTAGCTCAAGGCTACTCTCAAGAGGAAGGCATAGATTTCGATGAAACCTATGCACCTGTAGCTAGACTTGAGGCTATTAGGATTTTACTTGCTTATGCATCTGCATTTGATTTAAAACTATTTCAAATGGATGTCAAATCAGCTTTTTAAATGGTTTTATCAAGGAGGAAGTTTATGTTGAACAACCTCCAGGTTTTGATGATCCCGAATTTCCAAATCATGTATTTAAACTACATAAGGCTTATATGGTTTAAAGCAAGCACCTAGAGCCTGGTATGAAAGGCTCAGTACTTTCTTATTAGATCATGGTTTCACTAGAGGTAAAGTAGATAGTACATTATTTATAAAATCTAAGGTTAAACATATACTTCTTGTGCAAATATATGTAGATGATATTATTTTTGGATCTACTGATGAATCTCTTTGCAAGTACTTTGAAAAGCTTATGCAGGGAGAATTCGAAATGAGCTTGATGGGGGAGCTAAGCTACTTCCTTGGATTGCAAATCAAGCAAGGGAAGGATGGCACTCATATCTGTCAAGCCAAGTACACCAAAGAGCTGTTAAAGAAATTTGGATTTGAAGATGCAAAGCCATTATCAACCCCAATGAGCACATCAACCAGAATGGACAGTGATCAAAAAGGTAAAAAGGTAGATCAAAAGAATTATCGAGGTATGATAGGATCATTACTTTACTTAACTGCAAGTAGACCAGACATTTTGTTTAGTGTATGCATGTGTGCTAGATATCAGGCAGACCCTAGAGAGTCTCATTTAATTTCAGTAAAAAGAATATTTAGATATCTGGCTAGAACTCATGATTTAGGTCTCTGGTATCCTAGATCTTGTGAAATAGAATTAGTAGGATATTCAGATGCTGATTATGCTGGATGCAAAGTAGATAGAAAAAGCACCAGTGGTGTTGTCAGTTTCTTGCAGGATTAATATCATGGTCATCCAAGAAACAAAATTCAGTAGCTTATCAACAGCTGAGGCAGAATATGTTGCTGCTGGAAGTTGCTGTACACAACTTCTTTGGATAAAGCAACAACTTGAGGATTTCGGAATTCACATCAAATCAATTCCACTATTGTGTGATAATACAAGTGCCATCAACCTCACCAAAAATCCAGTTCAGCACTCAAGGACTAAGCACATTGAGGTAAGATATCATTTTATTCGAGACCATGTAGCTAGTGGTAATTTAGAAATTTCTTTTATAGATACAAATGGTCAATTAGCAGATATCTTCACAAAAGCCCTACCTGAAGAGAGATTTACATCTCTTAGAAGGGAATTAGGGATGTGCAATGTGTGAAAAGATTCTGTAATTTTATTGGCATAAAAATTTTTCAGATAGAAATGAAATTCTCTCTCTTTAACAATGAGCAAAATTCAGTTTGTCTACATTCCTTGACCGCTATGTGTTAAAAGCTGTTTGACCCGTCAAACGGTTTTGTCGCTTTCTGGCTTTACCGCCTTTTGGCGCTCAGTTTTCGGTAAAATAATATTATTTATCCAAATCGTTCTGAGAACGACTTGTCTTCTACCTTTACCCTTTTATCCTCTATCTGTTCACCCAAAGCCGATGCCCTAACGATTTTGGGATCGACTCTCTGCAACTTTCGAAGCTTTCTCCTCTTCCCGCGAAGAATCCCTTCGAGAGCTTCCATCTCTTCCATCATTTCCCTTCACCAGAATCTCCTTCTCCTCTACCTATGGCCGCTCCGATGATCTCCGGAAGCGTAGGGGGCTACAGTGCTGAGTATTTGTCCCCAAAGGAGCAAGAGAGGTTTACGTTTGTGAAGTCGAAGATTTGCGGAAATAAGGCAGTGGATGTTCAGAATCTTGAGAAGAGTGGCATGTCCAGTCTAGTCGAAGCCTTGAGAAGAATGCAGTGGATGGATGTTGTTACTTTCACCGAGGTAAGCTACCCGGACCTTGTGAAAGCCTTTTTCATTTGTTTGAAGTCAGAGGCAGATGGGTCCCTTGTCTCCACAGTGAAGGGCACCCAGATCAAGATAGATTATGATCTATTGCATGAGTTGTTTGGAGTAAAGACATCAGGCTTTAGTGGTGTGGACTCAGTAAATGATGAAGCTAAGGGTCTTGGCATTATTGGTCCAGGGTTTAAGCTGAAGGATGGAAAATTGGATATAAATCAGATGTCAGCTTTCAATCGGTTGCTCCACTTTATTGTCTGCCAAATCATAGTTCCTCGAGTGCTACCTTTTCTTCATGCACTAGGGCAGACTCAGACTTGATGTTCTGGGTAATCCAGAACAAGGAGATAAATCTGGCCGCAGTTATGATTGAGAGAATGAAATTTGCCAGTACTCAAATCTGGGAAACAAAGAGCAAGCTAAATGTTTCCTTGCCTTATGCTCATCTACTCACCAGGATTTTCAAGCATTTCGGAGTAGATGTGTCTGGAGCTGTAGTAGAGAAGATGGGCCAGTCTATAAGGTCCAGAAATTTGAAGAAAAGTGGTTTTTCAGTGCAAGATGGAATTTGGTCAAAGTCCTCTGTGGCTGAAGGAGAAGCAATTATTGGGATATCCCAGAAGTTCAAGAAGAAGCAGCAGAAGAAGCAGCATCAGAGGCAAGCAGCAGCAGCAGAGCAAGCAGCAGCAGCAGTTGTTCAAGCAGCAGCAGTACCAGTTGTGGCCAGCCAGGCAGAAGTTCAGTCTCACCTGTTGTGGAGATTATCTCTCATTCTCCAGAAGTTCAGATGGAAGAAGGTGCAGCTGGTGTGGCAGACTCTTTGCCCACCACCTTAGTCGCCTCAATTTTAAGAGAGGTATTGGATTCCATTCCCTCCACCTCAGCTACTTCTAAAGAAGGTGGATGTGTTGAAGAAGAAGTTATGGCACCAGGCCATACAGAAATTCAGTCTGAACAATTGCTAATGTTGAGATACAAGCAGGTACTCAACAAGATGTGGTCATGGAAGAAGCTCCTAGCCAAGGGGAGCAAAGTATCCTTGAACCTGAAGTGTCTGAATCCGTGGCAGAAGGCCACTTGGAGAAAGTTGTTTTGGAAGAAGCTCCTGCTCAGGGGGAGCAAGAAAGTGTTGAACTCCCTGCTCCTATTCAGGGGGAGCAAGTGGGCATTGAGGAAATTCCACCTCCTGCCAGTGTTCCTGTTAGTGAAGGCCCAAGTGCAAGCAATATCAATCTTGAGGAGCCTGTCATTCAGCAAGGGAAGCAAAAGAGAGTGGCTCACAAAAGGCCAAGAAAGAGTCACAGAAAAGTAATCTGAAGCCTATTATGGCATTGCTGAAAGCTCAGGAGAAGTCTTGTCATCAGTTCAGACAAGTGTTCAGGGCATTATTTCTAATCAAGCTTCAACCTCCTCTGACCTATCCTCAATTCGAAATGCAATGAGGTGGTTCAATAAAGAGATGTCTGATATGAAGCAATTGCTGGCTAATCTTTCAAGGTCTAGTGGTGTCCCTCCTGCACCCACTCAGAGCAGTCCAGCTGAAGTTCCTAGGCCACCAGGGCCTCCAGCAGAAGTCTCTCGGCCAACAGGGCCACCAGTTCAAGCATCAGGGCCACCAGGGCCATCAGGGCAAGCTTCAGGGTCATCAGGACCCTCTTCAGTTGTCAGAGAAGTCAAAGGGAAAGAGCCCATGGCAGCTACTTCGGCCCCTGACACTTCAAATCTTGCAACTCCAGTTTTGTCCTCACCTACCTCTCCTTCTACAGCCCCTCCTGCACCACCAACCATAAAACACCCTGTGCCTCGCACTCAACCATCTTCTCTCTCACTACATCTCAACCCTCTTTCTCTCCTACTCCCTCTCACACCTCAGGTCATCATTTTCACCCTCATCACCCTCTCTCAAACCACTCAAGTTCACCCTCCTTCTTCCTTCAATCCCAAACACCTTTTCTATCCTCCTACTCCTCCTTCCTCTGTTACTTTTATTCCAGAAAAACCTCCTCTACTTGGTGTCTTTGACACAAACTTGCCGGATGACTTTGAGAGAAATACCCTTTCCACCATTCTCTTCACTGCCACTCATATCCACAGGACTGATCCTCCCAGTCCTGCCAAGAAAAAGAGGAAACAATCATCCTCTGTTACCATCTCCTCCTCCTTATTTCCTCCTCTTTGGTACTCTCTTACCCTTGAACCTCACAAAAGATTCCTTTATAAGGAATATCTTCAAAAGTGCATCCTCTCCACCATTTATGGCATTCCCTTCCTCAACCTTTCTGAGCACCTAAATATTGTTCTTCCTCTTACCCAGTTATCCCTTCTCAAAAATCCAAAATCTTGAGGGGACTGAGTTCAAGACTGAAGATCAGTGGGCAAATGTCAAGGGCAACAAAGCTCAATACAACAAGTTCTTGACTGCCAGGGCCGAATCCATTACCCATGGAGCTCATTCTCTCACTCTCTCTGAGTGGTTCTTTCTCAAGCATAAGAATTTGTGGGGTCCTTTCATCTTGAAAGAGATCCGCATTGCCAAAAGCTTCCAGCAGTACAGTGACTTCTGCTTCTTGAACAAACTGCCAGAAGTTCAGTTCTCTCAATTCCACTCAGCTATAGTGATGTTAAGATCCGAACGTCCAGTGAATTTTCCCCTCACAGTGAATTTTGCTGATATCCGGGTTGACACTTAGTCCTTTTGCCAAAGCTGCACTCCCTAGTATTTGATTCAGATGCAGGGTCCCATGCATTTGACATGTTTGCCAAGCAGATGGGTAGAATGTCAGCCAAGCAGAGCAGACTGCCCTCCTTCCTGCGGTTTATCTTCAGAGAATACCACTCTGGCCGCATCTCCTCTCAGGTTTGGCTCCACTCATTTCTGAGTGTGAAAGGCTTACTCCCTCCGTATGGGCATCATCTACAAGGAAACCAACCTTCAGTTAGAGGCCATCAACAGTTCCTTGTTTCATCAAGATAAGCCCTCTCTCTCAGCCGAAGCCTTCATGGATCTCAACTCCATAAATCCTATTCAAGAGATCTATGTTCAGTGGGCAGCTAGATATACAGCTTTCTTTGCTCTGAAGCAGGATCTGAAGATCAGAAGATCTTCTATCCAATCTCCTTGGATAGATTTCTCCATCGGGCCAGTTTCGGAAAAAGCACTTACTTCAGATTCATTCTAGACCCGATCAGTATGCAGAATTCTTGGATCAGCAACGGGCTTTGTACATTCAAAGGGCCACCCATCCATGGGTCCCAATTTTCAGTTGCTTCTGGGGTTTTCCAACAGATTTGAAGACCTTGAGATCAAGGCATGGGCTGTCATCTCACAGCATGCCTCCTTGTTATCTCCCTGTATATTTCTCCCATTAATACAATGATCTCTATCTTCTTTGTCTCACAGCTTATCTTTTTGCTTATTGACAAAATGGGGGAGAAAACTAAAGTCAATCTGAAAACAAAACATGTTTAATTTTTGTATGATGTTTAGTATATTTTGTCATCATCAAAAAGGGGGAGATTGATGACCAAACTGTCCCCATAATAAATAATTCATTTATTTATATAATTAATTTTGATGATTAACAAAATAGTACTAATGGATTACTTGAGCCTTGAGAACAGGAAATAAAAGAAAAATGAAAGTTCAAGACAATCAGGTAAGTCTCATCTCATTCTGTCCAAGTCTTTGTATCGACTTCTTTGATAAGCAGAACGATTTCCTCTCTGACCGAAAATTCAAAACAAATCGATATCGTAACGATTCTTTAAGACATCGCAACGATTTCTTTAGAACCCGTAACGACTTGACTGTCGTAACGATTTCTTTAGACCTCGTAACGATTTCTTTAGAACTCGCAACGACTCTCTAGCCGTAACGATTTCTTTAGACCTCGTAACGATTTCTTTAGAACTCGCAACGACTCTCTAGCCGTAACGATTTCTTTAGACCTCGTAACGATTTCTTTAGAACTCGCAACGACTCTCTAGTCATAACGATTTCTTTAGACCTCGTAACGATTTGTTAAGACTTCTCATAACGATTTGCTTTGTGCAACAATATCTCATAACGATTTCTTTACAATTCGTAACGACTTGATTGCTGTAACGATTTCTTTAGAGTTCATAACGATTTCTTTACAGTTCGTAACGACTTGATTACGGTAACGATTTCTTTAGAGTTCATAACGATTTCTTTACAGTTCGTAACGACTTGATTACTGTAACGATTTCTTTAGAGTTCATAACGATTTCTTTACAGTTCGTAACGACTTGATTACTGTAACGATTTCTTTAGAGTTCATAACGATTTCTTTACAGTTCATAACGACTTGATAAGTGTCATATCGACTTGCTATAACTTATAACGATTTCATAAGTCATAAAGGCATCGGGCTTGATCGTATCGATTTGTGTATAATGCCTTTTAATAGCGTTGAAAAGTCAAAGTCATATATTGTCTGTTGACTGCTACGCATTAAATGCTCTCTGATCGTATCTCCCATGCATGCAGACAATATCTTCCATTTTATGCTACTCTGTCTACGTACTTTTTAGACAGAAGGAGCTTTGCTATATATTGCAATATCTGTTCCATCTGCAACTAACAATCGACGACAGTCCTAGCTGTCCACTATTTATTGTTGATATGCTCGCAGATATCTGACAAGACTCATCTGTACAACGTTGGACATACAAGATACAAGACATCAAGTTATCTCTTTGGCGTGTACTAAAGGGTAAAAGACTGAAGATAAGAAGCTTCGTTGCAGACCAGTCTAACGTACACCAGGATAAGAGACAACGGACACTTCAACGTTCAAATTTGAATCTGAAGCTTATATAAAAGACTCAAGTCGGAGAAGAAGACATATCGATCTACAACGCTTGAAATTCAAAAGAAAAGAATTCCATCTCTTCGAGTTTTTAGAAGATTGAAACAAGAGCGAAGCTTCCACTCCAACCTTGTTCTTAGCTCTTAGCTCTCAGTGATCAAAGAAGATTTTGTTAGTGAGAGCTTGTGTAGTCCTTGGAGAGAAAACCTTGTTAAATCTCTTTCTCTCTCGGGCCTTGGTAGCTTCAGCTTGTAGCTGGTCAAGCCAGAGTCTGAAGCCTGTTCCTACACCTTCTCTTCTTTTGTTGTGTTCCCTTCTGGACGAAGGAAGACCTGGTGGTATCCAGGGTGGTTGTTTCCCCTTCAGGTTGAAGGAAGACCAGTTGTGGCTGGGTGTAAGGATCCTTGAGGGGGATTGTTCCTTTGGTAGTGAAATCCTGAGGCATTGCTCAGGGACTGGACGTAGGTCTCCTGTGGAGAGGAGTTCCGAACCAGGATAAAAATCCTTGTGTCTTGTGGATGTGCTTTGTGTGATTGTTGTCTTATTTGCTCTAACTCTAACCTCGTTATTAAGTTGTGTAATCCTTTCAGTTAACAGGTTTTAATCAGAGATCGAATTTTTAATAACCCATTCACCCCCCCCTCTGGGCTAGCTAGCTGGGCAACAGCGTATGTGTGAAGAGAAGTGCCTACAATGAAAATGAAGTAGACTATTATGACATTCTCAAAGAAATCATTAACTGTAATTTTTGGTACAAGACAACCATGTATTTCTCTTCAAGTGTCATTGGTTTGATTCGACCTATATTTGTAATGACACAACATATAGAATCTTCGATGTCAAACATTAGTCCAAGTTGAGTACGTATGGGCCATTCATTCTGGCGGCACAAGCCCAACAAGTTTAATATTCAAACTATTTGTCTCTCAAATTAAGAGATTGGTGGGCTGCTTGTAGAGTGAAAACAAGGCTATTCTCTGAGTATGAGCTTCTCTCGGTTGATATAGAGCTCAAAGATGTTATTGACAATTTTTCCAATCAGACTGGAGTGATGTATGAGAGTTGGCTCCTTCTACGCAGTTCAGTGTAGATGATATAAATGAACCAATTTGCTTATATAGGATAACAAAGTGGGAGAAGTGACCTAAATGCCCTGACGATCATATTGTTGAGCGGGAGGTGGAGTCTGATGAGGAGGAAGAGTGAACCGATGATGAGGACGAAGAGGATGATGAAGGTGATGCTGAATTAGACATATCTTCACCATCTGATGATGAATATAGATAATATTATAAAATTTTGTAAGAACTGAGTGTTATTGCTAATTATATGTTATTAAATAGCTACTTCAAATTTGAGTGCTGGTGACATATTATATCTTTATTGTTCTCAATAGAGATATGGTGCGTGGAGGACATAGTGAGAGGGGGTCCACCTCGTCCGATGCACCCTCTACTTCTGTAGGCCGATAGTCTATGCTGATAGGTATATATATACTCAACTCAATTCTTTTAGTTTACTATGTATATTAACTTTATAACGTGCATATAATTTTGCAGGGTCCGCCTCCCGACTATGTCAATTGTCACGACGACAGGTATATATATATATGTGTGTGTGTGTGTGTGTGTGTGTGTACTTAAACACAAAATTCTATATATTACTATTTATTAACTTTATATTTTCTAACTGCATATAATTTTGTAGGGTCCGCCTCCCCGACTACGCCGGTTGTCCTGGCGACATGTATATATATATGTACCCAAAACAAAACTCTATATATTATTGTTCATATTAACTTTATATTTTCTAACCTGCATATAATTTTGCAGGGTCTGCCTTCCTCCTAGTAGCGTCACCTGTCTCATCCCATTCAGCAGCAGGTGAATGCATGTTTCCATACTTTAGTACGTTTCTTGTCTTCTAGTTTTTTTAATAATAGTGTACTTAATTTTTTTTAACAGAGGTAGAGAGCCATCATCCAGCGGCGGAGGAGGTGGCTCAGCCAGCTGGACGACAACCATGCTGGATTTCTGGGTAAACTTAATCACTTCAAACTTATTGTATTTGTTATTTATGTTATATAGTTCATATAGAAAATTAATGTGCAATTGCAGGGGGAAGATAGATCCAGGATCTACTTCCCGCTATATTACATCGTGGCTGCATGCATATGTTTCAGGACCAGTGGACTCATCGAAAGAGTTCCCCCTGTCCGTCCAAGATTTGTTATTTGACATTTTCATAGTATTATTATTATTTATTGATTTGAAGTCATTTCCTTAATTACTATCTCTCTTTGTTAGTGCACAAACTTGATTAATTTAATTTCTAAACAGTGGAGGTGCATGTTCACGAGATTGGAGGATCTCCCTCGAGCACGAGCCATCTAGGAGTCTACTGCCTAGACTAATTTTAGAAAGTCGATGTGGGAGGCCCAAGACAAGGTAGCGAAGATCATAGGCAGCCAGGATCCTATGGCTTGGATGGATTATGGCCCGATGTGGATGAGGAGGGACTATTGGGAGTCCTTTTTTCATCGTTGGGCTACTAGACCATGGCAGGAGAGGTCACAAGTGGCTAAATGCAATCATGGAGCTCATCTGGAAAAGAATGTGCATAATAGTGGGTCGGTGTCTTATGCGATCCACATCCAGAAATTGGTAAGTATATTAACTTTCAATTACTTAATACATTAATTATTATTGTGAAACTAATTACTTTTGTTGAATTGTAAGTGTCACGAGCTTGAGCGTGCCCTTACATTTCGCGAGTTATTTGATCGGACTCATAAGCGGAAGGGGACAGATGACTATGTTAGCGAGAGTGCTCGCACGATTGCCGTAAGTCAAAACATAAATTTTTTATTCAATTTATATATGAAAAAATATGATTTTAATAATACTTTTTAAATTTGTTCAACATGAGACCTATGACAAGACGATGGCGGATCGCTATGTAAGGCACACTCCCCAGCTAGACTTGGATCCTTAGGCCTGTATAACATCCTCCTTTTTTTTGGTCGGCCACCTTCTGATGAAGGTAGCGACGTATCGAGCCGTCGCCTTCTGAAGGCGACAAGGTGGCTGTCACGTTCTATTTGTGAACGCGACAGGCATGTTGTCGCATTCAGCCCTCTGACCACAACATACAATTTTGTCGTCTTGTTGTCGGGACAGACGGGACAAGTGTCAACCATTGACATGATGAGCGCAACATGTCAGGTGCCGCGTTCATGGTGTCAGGTCTGCGAGGATGACACGCGGCGTTTCCATTAGTCAGGTTGACCGGGACTTTGAGATAGCGACGGTTTGGTCGTCGTGTTCAGTAAGTGAACGCGATGAGCAAGCTATCGCATTCTCAACTCCGAGGCTTAAAAGGGCACAGGCCTTAGAACATTCTCCTTCTTCCCCTTTCGACTGTTCTCCTCCCCTCCGACTCCTATACTCCTGTTTCCTCCATAGGGAGAGTTTGAGAGCTTGGAGGATAGTGTGTGTGTGGCTTGTGACGTTTGTGGAGTGTTGCCCCTTGTGGTTGTGGCTTGCTCTCCTCGTGGTGGTGACTCCTTCTTCGGCATGTAGGATGATCCTTTCTCGTCGACGGCGTGAGCGTGGAGTTTGGAGCGAGGAGGAGGTGGCCATGCACACGAGAAGACCCCAACAGGTTGGCTCTTCATTTTGAGGTAGTGACACCTTGACTTCCCCCTAGTTCTATCATGCTAGGCCTCCAATCCCTTCTCCAAGCCTTTAGAACTCATGCTAAGCCGTGCATGTGTGCTTGTTGGTCCTATGGCGCTTGAATTGGGGTTTGGGTGTTGAGAGTTTTCCATACTTGCATGTGAGGTTTTTGAGTGTAGATGCACTTCTTTGGCATGCATGGGTGTGAATGAGGGTGGTTTGAGCCCTATTTATCTGTTTATATCGTTCTACATGCTCCCCTCCCCTTGTACTCTCCAGATTTGTGGTGTATGGTTTGAAGAAGGTGCTCTCGGGTGTGTATGTCTGTGGTTGCGACACGTTTGGTGTCGAGACCTAGATTGCGACAGTCTGACATGTCGTCTTCTTGTGGGGAAAGTGACACCCACCTTGTCGCATTCTGGTAGCGACAGGGTGGCCGTCGCCTTCATACATATTTTTCTTGTGCGAATGTGGGAGGTCTCAGGTGGTCACCTGGACCTCTGGACCTCTGGCTATGGTCGCGAAAATGCCCTTGTCGCGACCGGATCGCGACAGGTTCCCTATCACCTTCTGACCCAGGTCACGACAGATAGGGTGTTACCTTCAAGTGGCGACAATCCTTGCATCGCCTTCTCAGACAGAGAGTGGTTTGGTGACCTGTTCGGAGTTTTCTTTCCACTGCGACTCTGTTTCTTGGCACCTGTTCTGTTCCTAGCACGGTCCTACTCTAATCTATCGCCTGGTGCTAGGCACTTGTGGGCTTGTCTGTTGAGAGGTTGTTACCATTACCTGGACCCCCGGTCCCCGCGTGCCTGTTTGAGGGAGTTCTCCGGGTGGCAGGCGAGCTCGAGTCACAGACTCTGGTACTAGAGGGGAAAATGGTGGGGATAGCGGCGAGTCATTTGTAGAGCTCTCTTAGCTGAGTCTGGGACGTCGAGGTGGTTTGGTGCTCTTCCGATACAGATCAGCTAGTCCTTCTCACTGCTTCACTCTACGTGGTTCTGGTACCATTTAGAGGGGCCAGACGTGGGACCGTAGTTTGTCTAGACTATGACAGTTAATGGTTACTTTAGTTCCGCGTCTCACTCTGACGGAAGGTGCTAGACATGGATTGGCGGTTGAGGGTAAGGCACATGGCGCATGATAGCCCACGAATGCGTCGTTAAACACGTGACTAATAATCTCAAATATTCGGCCTACACTAAAGATTTTAACAGTAGTTAAGTGGTGAGAGCCGAGTCGAATCCACGGGAAACTAGATTTTAGAGTTGAAAACCTTAGGTTTTTATTTAGGAAAATAATGTGGTGATATTTAAACTAAGTTGCATTAAATAAAACTAAACTAATTAAACTAAGTAAATAGAGAGAGAGATAAAGAGTGGATTAGAGACAAAGAGACAAAGTTCTGAAATTGCATTTCACTAAACAAAATGATCAATAAAGACTGTTTTATACTAAACCAAATAAAGACTCAACTATCCTAAGAAAATCTGGAAATTAGATAGAGAAAGGAGAGAGAGAACGAAAGAGAGAGAGAGAGAATAAAAGATGAGAGAGAAAAGAGAGAGATGAAAGAGAGAGAAAATAAGAGAGAGAGAGAGAGAGGATAGAAGAGAGAGAGAGAAACGAGAGAGAGCGGAGAGAGAAGAGAGAGGCGAGAGAGAGGAGAGAGAGAGAGAAAAGAGAGAGAGCGGAGAGAGAAGAGAGAGGCAAGAGAGAGGAGAGAGAAGAGAACGGGAGAGAGAGAGGGGATAGGAGAGAGAAACGAGAGAGAAGGGAGAGAGGCGGTGCGGCCTCCTCTACGTGCATGCATGCACGTAGAGAGGAGGGCGCTGGGGTGCTGGCGGGCGGAGCGCGCAAGGGGGGGGGGCGGCTTGGGCGCGAGAGAGACGGCAGGTGGCAGGGGGCAGGGGCACGCGGCAAGGCGCGCGTGTGCGCTGGGCTGGCGGGCGGCTGCGAGCGCGCTGTGCGGGTGGCACGCGCAGGCGGGCGTGGAGGCGGCAGGCGGGCGCGTGGGCGGGGCCGGGGGCGGGCCTGGCGCGGAGGCGGCTACTAGTGCGGGTTGGCGTGCAGTTGCGCGCGGGGCAGGTGCTGGGGCGGCCTGGCGCGTTGCTGCTGCTTCTGTTCTCTGCAGAAAAGAGACCGGGGGAGAAGAAGAAGAAGCGAGGAAGAAGAAGAGAAGAAGAAGAGGGAAAAGGGAAAGAAGAAGAAGAGGTCGGAGGAGAGAGGGAGAGAGAGAAAGTGAGAAAGAGAATAATGGAATGAGAGAGAGAAAAGGCGAGTTTTTATAAAGTGTTAGAGAGGAAGGGGGGAGAGTTTAAAGGAAAGAGAGATTTTTAGAAAATAGGAGAGGGTTTTTAAAAATGAGAAAGTATTTTTGAAAAGAAAGAGAGAGAGGAATATTAAAAAAAAATGGAATCTCTCATTATTCTCTCTTGATCCAATCAAATTTATTGGCCCATTTAACACTTCATTTCTTGGCCCATTAATCCTGCAATCACAACACAACAGATATTTTCTTGTAATGAAATGATAACAGAACTTATGAAATTATCAATTATTTGTCAATCAAATGTCACGATTATTCATAACAATTATGCAATTATCAGTGCACCTGACTGGTCGACTAGTGTAGTGATTCTATGGCTAGTGTCTTTGTCTAGGCAGTCGTTTACTGTCTGTGTTTACAGCCTTCGGTTCTTCCCAGTGTCGTGGTTTACACGGGTTTCCGGTCCCGACGTTTAGCTTAGACCGATGACCGTGTAGTTACTTTATGCTTCCACACTAACTTTGTTAGTAGAATAGATTTACTCGCTTTATTTAAATTATGCACGTATAGATCTATTCTACTGTTAGAACCAGTGGGAGATTGGTAGTCCCTATTGGGCTTCTTCGTAAAGCTCATTCCCTCCTTTACAGGTGAGATTTCACAGCGGCACCCTCCGCAGGGGGCTGAGGAGATGGGGCCGTAGTAGATGGCATCTTCCATGAGCAGTGTTCCCTAGCACTTGTTACTTCACCCTCGGGGTATGCCCCTAAGGGATCTGTTATCCCCTTTTAGTTTCCGCACTTGTACTTTACTACTTTGGGACTGTGCTAGACTTGTACTTGTGTTGGACGCTTTTCATTCACTTGTTGATACATTCTAGTGTTGTTGTTGTTACTTACTCCCATTGCATATCTTGTTAGACTGGTCAGTTAGCCCTTCTGGATCTCTGGACCCGTGGGCAGTGGTGCCGATGGTCAGATCCTTGGTGGAAGCTGGGAGTCCAAGCGTCGGGCCCGTTACAGCCTGGGTCGGCGCAGCAGGAGGGCCGAGGAAGGGTAGAGTGTACGGCTTTGGGGATAGCATGGATGCTACTCTAGTGTTGTCCTTATATGTGACTTTAGTCACTCCTATGGCCTACGCGAGTTCGTCTGCTGCGACGCCCGACAGTGGTGGAGACGACACCGGAATCCTCATTCAGGAAGAGTTGTCGCAACAGTTGCCACTGCACCATGGCGCGATGGTCGAGCAGTTGGTGGCTGCCATCCAAGGAGCAGGCACCTCACAGCAAGCCCCTCAGGTCAGCATTACTTTTAATTTCATGTAGTTTGAATGAAATGAAACCAATAATGTAAACTGTTAAAACACACAAACCACTAATCTAAAAAAAACACAAATGACGAAATCCTAATCGGGTTCCCAGTTTGGGTTCGATGCTCAAACCACTAATCTTAAAAGAACCCAAATGAAAAGGATTAGAACATGCAACCCGGGGGTCCAAAATTTGAAATAGGGATTCGATCAGCGTGTCATTCACTCCGACACGACCGGGTGGGTGAGAATGACGTGTGGTTACTGACGGAATCCTATGGTCGACGCCTCTTATGGTGTTGCGATGCGCACTATGGTCGCGACACCATCAGAGAGGCAGACCCATGGGATGCTCCATCCCCATCCCCCCATGGGATGCTCCATTGTTGTTGACAACACACGGCACCACAGCTGCCTCTGCAACCTGTCCGACACCGAGCTCCTGCGACGACGAGCCCCTAGCTGAAGAGAGTAGGGGGGTGAGCCTCGTGAACAAGGCCCAATAGGGATTACCAGTTCCTCACCGTCCAGAGCAGTAGGAACTCTGAAAAATAGGAAACTATCCTAGAAAACTGTAAAGCGAGGAACACCTACAGCAGGGTACTATTAAGCAGCGGAACAGAACAATGCAATGCCACGACCACCAACCAAGGTCGTGACATACACATGACTTCTACAGAAACCAACGGAGTCGGGCACAAAGCAGTAGCAACCCTCGGCACGCCCACCGAGACCATGCAACAACCAGGTGAGAATGACTTCTCACTGCAAGCACAGCCACCTTAGACCTCCACAAGGTCGAGAGCCCACAAGCAGAACCACCCCAGACCCTGGACACACCGTGAGGTCGGGAAACCACATACGCTGGTGCCACCATGGACTGGCACCCAAGAACGGGACTACGGAACCGAGAGAACATCGAGCAGAAACCTCCAGAAGCATGGGCCAACAAGGCCAAACCAATAACGCCCATGGAAACTAGACACGACCAGGCTACGACCACCGTGCAAGCTAAGGCAATGAGACATACTTGGAAACGTCGTCACAACAACAGCAACCAAACCACCACCACTGGCAGCCAAGAGGAGGACACACCGGCCACTCCCTATGCTCGCTAGCCTAGCTTCTACCTCTAACCTCCCCGGAAGAGCGAGACAGAGCCACCATAGAACACACAAAACACACGTAATGAAGGGTTATGCGGAAATACACAATACGGTAATCTAGAAGGGGGGGGGGGTTGAATAGATTACGGAAATTTTAACTATTGATGGCTTCTTTTCGATGCTACAGCGATCTTAATGAAACTTGATTAGAATTCGATTAAGTATGAGACCGCTTGAGTTGATCTAAATGAGAACAGGGAATCAAACGTGCGTATGAACACCGTGCCTACCAATCATCTATCGCAAAACGCGAACAAACCACAGAACACGATGATTTAAGGTGGTTCGGAGTACACAACTCGTGTATCCTACATCCACCGTCCACACACACACGCAGAAACGACTGCTTATGAGCGAGTTCAACACAACAACTCAACCACACACACGTTGTCTGATGAAACACGATCAGAACAACCACAAATTCGTGAATCAAGCACAAGGGATGCTCGAAAAAACAACACACACACACACGATGGAATGGAAATTATGAAATGGAGAAGAATTAGGAATTGGGAACAAATCCAGTTGGAATTCTTCTCGTGGATCGTCCAAACGCTCTTCAAACTTCGATTGGATGTAGATTGATCGATGTAGAAGGTTGAATTGATGACGATCCGGCTTCAGCTTCGCATAGATGGTGATTCCACGACGATCTGGGCGGAAAGTTGAAGCAGAGCAGCAATTGGGGCTTTTCCTCTTGGTCCCTTGGAGGCTCTTGGATGGGAGGCTGCTCTCTGCGAATTTGGCTCCAAAAGGATGCTTATATAGTGTTAGGTAAAGGTGGGGGTCGTGGAGGAAGGAAACACCCAAGTGGGGCCGGATTTGGAAACTCAAAATCTCATGTTTCCGTCGTCTGTCGACAGGTGCACTTGCATCTGTCGACAGGCAGACTCAGGCTGAGAACTGGGTTTCAGAAATCTGGATTTCTGAGTGTATCTGTCGACAGGCAATTTGCATCTGTCGACAGTGCACTCAGGAATAGAACCTGAGTTCTGTCCTGGGTTGACTGTGTGAATCTGTCGACAGGTACATTGCATCTGTCGACAGATACACTCAGAGATGCAAACCTGAGTTCTGTCTTGGAATGACTGTATGAATCTGTCGACAGGTACATTGCATCTGTCGACAGATACACCTCTTTGACAGTTTTTGTGCTTTTGCTCATCTCTTCAATGCCTCTTCAATGCTCCATCTTTCATGCTTGTGCACCTACATGCAAATACATTGTTAGTGATATACATTGTATGATTTAGCAATGTTTAACTCAATCACTTTCATGGTGTTTTTCATGTTAGTTAGCACATCAATTTTGCATTAAATCAATGTTCAAGGATGTTAATGTGATCATCAAAAACATGATATATGGAAAACCCAACAATCTCCCCCTTTTTGATGATGACAAAAACATTCAATTGATGCATATATTGATGTTCTCCCCCTTTTTGACAACATACAAAAGGTCAAGTCATGCACATTAGGAGACAAATAAACATGAACTGAGTTTTCATTGATTGATCATTGAAATTTCACAGTACATTTGACAATCATTACATGACTCAATAAAATCAAAAGAAAGGGAAATAACATGAACAAGCAAAAGATGACTAGACAAGTGAGACTAATTCCCAGCTAAGACTCTTAGTGACCTCTAATGACCCTGAGACCCTCTATTCATTGTCATGTCCAGCAGGAGGAGGGTGACGGGATCCATCTCTCTCGGAGTAGAGGTGGTCAAGACGGTCATCACTGAGACTGTTGAGTGTTGAGGCGAGCATCCACTTGATCAAATCTTGAAGTCATCTGAGCAAATCCTGAGATCATTTCTTGATGGATTTGTGCCAAGTAATCACGAATGGATTGTTCCTGAGGCACAGGTACATCATCAAACTCTTGAGCTTGATCAGGCATTTGCTCATCCTGAGAGTCTTCATCACTGCCTTCATTAGCTTCATCGGCTTCATTGTCTTCTTCATGGATGACTCTTCAGCTCCTTGGTGGTTCCTTTCCTTTGAGAGTCCTTGTGACTACACCGTCTACAATCTTGTAGCCCATTCGGTTGGCGGCAGTGAGATCAAAAGCACTTCGGGATTTTAGTGAGATGAGCTCACTTGGAGGGATAGGAATGCCAAGGAAAATGAGAAGAGAGGTGATGGGGCAAGCATATGGCATTGATCTTTTGGTGTTAGAGAAACACCGACGGATGAGGCTTATCATGAGTTCAGGCAGATTGATTTGTTGACACTTGAGGAAAATATGAACAAGGATTTGTGGACCTCGGTGACTAACTCTCGGCTTCCATCCTTCGGGACGATCAAGGTAGTGAAGATGTGATGGATCATCCGGATCAAGGAGGAAAGGAGTTGGCGTTGAGACGAGCAATTCTTGGTGGAGTCATAGGGTTGCAACGTGAGAAGTTCATAGTACTCAGAAGCAGAGGGAGTGTAGTTGAAGATTTCAACTCCTGAGTTTGGAATTTCAAGGGCTGTCGAGATGAGATTGGCGGTGAGGCGAAAACGAGTGCCTTTCACCGAAGAGTAGAGATCTCCCTGATCGGAAAGCCCTAGGTTATTGAAGAACTCAGTGACGGCAGTTGGAGAGTATTGCAAGTGGGAGTACAAGAAGGATGTCCACCTTGAGTGTCAAAATAGGGTAGGAGTGAGGGGAACATCGGTGCTAAGGACTCGAAGTCCACATACCGGGATTGGACAATTTTCTTGAAGGTGCCGGTGGGTCGGATAAGATGGAGACCTTGAGGAACGATGAGTTCCGGCAACCGATCCTCACGATGCTTGCTGCGACGTTCGGAAGGAGCCCTTGAGCTTTCTCTGGCGTCCGTCGGAGCGCGACGACGGCGAGCGAGAAGCTTCGATTTGGGTGCCATCTCAGGAAGAAGGATGAGAATGGTGTGTGAAGGGAGAGTGGAGGGATCCCAGATGAGGAGCAGCAGGATCGTCGGAGACGGAGCCCTGAAGGGGGAAAGAGAGGGGGTTTGGAGAGGAGGAGGAGGGAATGAGAGAGGAGGGGTGAGAATGGGTCGTGGGAGGCCTTAGAATGGGTTTAGAGAGTTTTAAAAGAGAGGCCCCACAAAAAGGAGGTGAACCGGCGCGAGGGTTTGGTTCAAAAACGGATCTGGGCCGTCGTCTGTCGACAGATGACAGTCTATCTGTCGACAGATAACTCCTTTTGGTTAAAACTTGATTTTTGACAATATTTTTCAAAGGGACAAGTGTTCATTTGTTGTTTTAAGGCAAAATGGGTGTATGTGCAAGATAAAAATTCATATCCATTATGATGAAGACATGACACAATTCTAAAATGATTTTGAATTAAAACCGATAAGTTCTTTAATTAGATCATGAAGAACACATTTCACAATAGCCAGTGAAAATTAAATAACTCTTTTGATTAAGGCCGTTGAAGAAAAACATGCATCTAAATAGAGATGATAGTCAGATGACATTTGAATTAGATGGCCACAAGAAATCTTACCAAAGAAGCACATTGGACTTGACATAAAAAGTTTTCGGAGGCTTCACTCTATTTCTGGTATGATTTTAGAATCTTTAAACAACGAAGATGGAAAAGAGTGGCAATGAGGAGCACTTTCACTTTTTCATGTGAAGGTAGACATTAGTGATGCCAATACCCCCAGTTACTCAATGTGAGTGTCCATCAAGCCATTGTATAGAGATAATGAAACAACCTTTTGACGCGAAGACCGACATTGGTGATGCCCATGTCCCCGGTTACTTAGTGATTTTCATCATTGCTCTACCTCAATCCCATAAATGAAAGATAAAATTGTTGATTGAACCGAAGAAATAGGTAGCTTTTCTCCCTTTTTTTTTTATTTTTTTTTTGCTTTTGTCAAGTACATGAGATTTCTTTAGGCAAGTTATAATGTAGAACATTAAATTCAAGAGCTTCTGATTTTTCAAATCATTTTAGATTCATGTTTAACGACAAGGGAGTTATTCAAAGGAGATGTTTAAAAATCATTTGGTTTGCTCATTGTGTTCAAAATGATCTAAAAAGACCTCAATCAAGTGTTGCATCAAACAACATTTAGACTTGGTTCACGACTTTGACATGAAGTGGATATGAAAAGGTTATATTGCACACAAACAAACCAATGTTTACCTTTAAATCAATAAGGAACACTTTCTTTGAAGTATGAAGAAGGAATTGAAAAAAAAGAAGAATGTGTGTATCTGTCGACAGAAGGAATCTGTCTGTCGACAGATGCACACAGACTGATGAATTGAAGTTTCTGTCAGAACAAAACTGAGTGTACTGTCGACAGATGGAATGAGTCTGTCGACAGATATGAACAGATGGATTTTTCTGGTTTTAGATTGATTGCACATTGAGTTCAAGGAAGTGAGAATTCAACAAGAAGATGTAGGAAGAGTTTCCTCAAGAAAATACTCATCTATCCTTAACTCACTCCCCCATAGTGTGTGCACGTGTTGACACAACATCTAAGCAAGGATTCACACAAGCATTTGATACAAGACAAACATGTTCATGAAAGGAAAGTCATACACAAGCACATGGTCACAGAAAAAACATTGTTTCATGGAGTTAACATGATAAAATGTAAGGAAACTAAAAATCCTATGTGAAGTACAGGGCCTTTATATGAAATGGGACTATTGATACTTGGCGGAGAATATTTCTCACGCATGATGATAGTTTCCAAACAAGCCGAACTTGTTCTTCCACAGTTCACCATTTGATATACCACATAGTCATTCACACATAAAGAGCATGTACTCCAATATGGATAGTTAGTTTCATTGCATTTTACACAAACCCAATTCTCTTCTTAAGGATGTGAATCTATCTTCAGACAAGGGTTTGGTGAAAATATCAGCCAATTGTTTTTCTGTGGGAATGAAATTAAGTTCCAAGGTTTTATTGGCAACTTCATCTCTCAAGAAATGATGACGGATTTCTATGTGTTTAGTCCTTGAGTGTTGGACAGGGTTTTTGAAAGGTTGATAGCACTTGTGTTGTCACATAGGATAGGTGTGCATCCAATTTCAACATTATAGTCAGCTAACTGACTTTTGATCCACAACACTTGAGCTGCACAACTTCCTGCAGCGACATATTCTGCCTCTGCAGTGGAGAGTGCAACCGAGTGTTGTTTCTTGGATGCCCACGAAACCATGCAACCGCCAAGGAATTGGCAATATCCACTAGTGCTTTTTCTATCAATTTTACATCCAGCATAATCAGCATCAGAATATGAGATCAAATCAAAACTACTGCCTGCTGGGTACCAAAAACCCAAATTGCATGTGCCTGAGAGATATCGGAAAATTCTCTTGACTGCAATTAAATGGCTTTCCTTTGGACTAGATTGATATCTAGCACAAAGGCAAACACTAAATTGAATATCCGGTCTACTTGCAGTAAGATAAAGGAGTGAGCCAATCATACCTCGGAAGTGCTTTGCATCTACCGGTTTACCTTTCTCATCATTTTCCAATTTGATGCTTGTGCTCATTGGGGTGGAGGCCGGTTTAGCTTGCTCAAATTGAAATCGTTTGAGAAGCTCTTTGACATATTTTTCTTGATTTATGAAGAATCCGTCTTTATGTTGTTTCACCTGCAAACCAAGAAAGAATTGAAGCTCCCCCATTAGACTCATCTCAAATTCACTGTGCATGTGTTTAGAAAATTCTTCACACAGTGAAGGGTTAGTAGAACCAAATATGATATCGTCCACATAAACTTGAACAACAATTATGTGATTGCGAACTTTCTTAGTGAAGAGTGTTTGGTCTACTTTACCTCTTGAGTAGTTTTTGCTTACCAGAAAATTGCTCAGTCTATCATACCAAGCTCGAGGTGCCTGTTTCAAACCATAAAGAGCTTTGTGCAATTTATACACATGGTTAGGCATTTCAGAATTTTCAAAACCTGGTGGTTGAGAGACATAGACTTCTTCTTTGATATAGCCATTTAAGAAAGCAGTTTTAACATCCATTTGATAAAGTTTGAACTTATGGGAGCATGCATATGCCAATAAAATTCTGACTGCTTCTAACCTGGCTACAGGAGCAAAGGACTCTTCAAAGTCTACACCAAATTCTTGACTATATCCTTTTGCTACGAGTCTTGCTTTATTTCTGACCACTTTTCCTTCTTCATTAAGTTTATTCCTAAACACCCATCTAGTTCCTATGATAGAAATTTCAGGGGTTCTAGGAACTAAACTCCATACATTATTTCTTTGAAATTGACCAAGTTCCTCATGCATAGCATCAATCCATGAGTTATCTTTTAAGGCTTCTTCAACATTTTTGGGTTCCACTTGAGAAACAAAAGCAAAAAGATCATGTTCAATTATTTTTCTTACTTGAGACCTCGTTTGAACAGAATCATTTAAACTACCTATCACATCATCAAGTGGGTGATCTTTGGAATACCTCACATTTGTGATTGTTGAAGGGCCGGGAGTATCTTGTCCTTGAGGAATTTGATCTTGTGAATGTCGTTCTTCAGGAGGTTCACTTTCTGGTGGATTCTCTTCAAGTGTTTCATCTTGTTTTCTGAATGCTATTTCATCATCTTCATCGTAGTCCTGTGAAGATATCCACCTTTGGTCTTGGAATCTTCTTCAGATTTGTCTTTTGCTTTGACTTGTAGATCCTTAAGCGATGTTCCTTCATCCTCTTTTCAGTCCTGTTAACATTCAAGCTGTTAGATTTGGCATAAGTCTCATAAAAAATGACATGTGGAGTTTCTTCCACAGTGCGTGTTTTATTGTTAAACACCCTATATGCCCTAGAGTGTTCTGAGTAGCCTAGAAAAACACCTTGATCACTTTTGGCTTCAAATTTATCTAAATCAGATTTATCATTGTTATGAATAAATACCTTTGAGCCAAAAACTCGGAAGTACCCAAGGTTGGGTTTCTTACCTTTCAACAACTGGTAGGGGGTTTTCTTTATCACAGGTCTTACCATGGCTCTGTTTAGAATGTAGCACGAAGTGTTCACTGCTTCTGCCCAAAAGCTTTTGGAGAGTTGGCCTTCAACTAGAAGAGTGCGAGCCATTTCCACCAATGTTCTGTTTTTCCTCTCCACTACTCCATTTTGTTCTGGAGTCCTTGGGGAAGAGAACAGATGTTCAATCCCTTGGTGCCTGCAAAAATCAGAAAAAGCATTGTTATCAAATTCTCCCCCGTGATCGGTGCGGATTGAACATATTTTATTCACATTGCCATGCTCAATCTTGTTAAAGAATTCTTGGAAGATTGTAAGTGTTTCACTTTTGTGTGCCAAGAATTTGACCCATGTGAACCTAGAAAAATCATCTACAATGACAAAACCAAAACGTTTGCCATTGAGACTTAGAGTTCTAGTTGGTCCAAAAAGGTCCATGTGCAACAGTTCATATGGTTTAGATGTGCTTACCGGTGCTTTAGATTTGAAAGACTTCCGGGTCTGTTTTCCCTGTGCACATGCATCACAAAAACTTTCATTGTTGTTAAAAGAAATGTCAGGAAGTCCACTTACCAATTTGAGCTTCATGATCTTGTGCAACACGTTGTAGCTCGCATGGCCAAGCCTACGATGCCACAAGGTCAATTCATCCTGTCTATTTGCAACAAGACACAAGTTGTCATTTTCTGGATCATCTAAGTCAACTAAGTAAATGTTATTCACTCTTTTTCCAGAAAATTTTACACTTCCTGTTTCTTTATCAACAATTTGACATGAATTTGATTCAAACATGACGTTGTGACCTCTATCACATAATTGACTTATGCTAAGCAAGTTGTGATTAAGGCCATCAACCAACAGTACATTTTCAATTGAATTGGAGGGACACTTACCAACATTACCTGTGCCAATGATTTGGCCTTTGTTGTTACCTCCAAAAATGACTTGTCCTCCGTCTTTCTCCACTAGGAAACAGAATTTAGCTTTGTCGCCCGTCATGTGCCTCGAACAGCCGCTATCCAAGTACCATTTGTTTTGATGTTGGGCTGCTAGGCATTCCTGCATATGTGGATCAGACAAGAGGTTTTGGTACCCAAATTACTTTGGGTCCCAAAATTTCATTCATGCAACAAAGTAGATGTTTAGGAATCCAAACTTGTTTGAATTTCTGTTTCTTTGGATTATTCCAACATTGTTTTTCATCATGACCAATCTTTTTACACACATTGCATGAAGGAATTTTCTTTTCAATTTTTTGTTGCTTGATAGACTGTTTATTAGTTGAAACTGTTCTTGTCTGTCGACAGGCACCATTGCATCTGTCGACAGGTGGCTTTTTCTTTTGTTTGTTGGGAACATTTTGTTTGAGTTGCATTGGCTTGGTCTGAGACTGTCTTGAATTATGCTTTGTGGGAACATGCTTGCTTGTGCTTGGGCTAGGATCAACAAAGGAAGTGATCAATGACTCTCCTATTTTCTTTTGTTTGACAGGTTGATATCCTAACCCATGCTTGGTTACATGTATTTTGGCGCCCAAAACCGCATCTAGATTTTGCTTCCCTTTTACAAATTTCATTAAGTCCTCAGATTTTTCTTTCAATTCCTTTTCAGTTTGTTCCAACTTTTTCTTTGTTTCTAATTGTTCTTCTTGAAGGAATTCAAGAGAATGGCTTAAACAGTCTTTTCTTTTTGTGTTTCTTGCAATTTCATTTTCAAGCAATCCATCTCTTCATTATGAGTCTTTTCATCAACTTTCATCATTTCTATTCTTTTGTCAGGAATGCAATTCGTTCATCATTGTTCTTATCATGCACAAGGGAGTTGCATTTCTTTTTTAATGCTTATTTTCAGATCTATATTCACAAAATTTTCAAATAAAGTAGTGTATGCTTCCTCCCATTCACTTGCAGTGAAATCATCAAATGAGAAGTTTACCTCGTGGAGTCATCACTCCTAGCCATCAAGCATTTCACTTCTTCATCATCGGATGTTTCTTGTGCATCTTCATCTTCATCTTCATCACTCCAGGTGGCCAACATTGCTTTGGCTTTCTTGGAGGTGAATTTTCTTTCTTCAGCTTCTTCTTGAGTTCCGGGCATTCTCCTCTCATGTGCCCTGTTTCTTGCATTCATAACAAACAATGTCAGATTTTTTGTTGGACTCATATTTCTGTGAAAAATTTTCTTTTGAAAGGGTTTAGAGTTACCTGTGTCTCTCTTTTGAACTTCAGAAATTTCTTGAATTGTCTAGTGAGCATTGCCATTTCACCATCATCACTCTCACTAGATGTTTCTTGCTCATCACTATCTTGTTGAATGGATTTCTTGGAGCTTGTTGATGTTTTGTTGGATGCTTTTAGAGCAATTGACTTCCTAGGATTTTCTTCTAATTCTTTTCTTTTGATGTTGATTTCATATGTCATTAAGGAGCCAATTAGTTCATCCAATTTCATTTTGGAAAGGTCTTTGGAATCCTCAATGACAGTGGCCTTAGTATTCCAAGATGAAGTAAGAGATCGAAGTATCTTTCTTACTAAGTCACTTTCAGAGTATTCCTTCTTAAGACCTTTTAGCCCGTTAACTATTAGCATGAATCTTGCAAACATGTCTGATATGGTTTCATCAGTTTTCATCTTGAACATTTCATATTCAGACACTAACATGCTAACTTTAGTTTCCCTTACCTCGGACGTACCTTCGTAAATGAGTTCAAGTTTGTCCCACATCTCTTTTGCTGTTGAGCATGTGGAGACTCTTGAGAACTCCTTTGGATGCACCGCACATTGCATCATGTTTAGTGCGCTCCAGTTGAGAGTTCCTTTAGCTATTTGGTCTTTCGTCCAGGTGTCTTCGTCCTCGGGCAACACATATGGTCCCTTGCTGACTATCTTCCACAGCTCGTAATTTTGAGCTCTCAAAAATACCTGCATACGATTTTTCCAATAAGATAGTCAGTGCCATCAAAATAGGGTGGCCTGGTTACTGAATGTCCCTCGGCCATATACCCTTTGCTAGAATCCATAAGATCGAAAATCTCCTGATCGCTAGATCAAATTACGAAAAACTGTAAATCGGAGAAACCCGCTCTGATACCAATTGAAGGGTTATGCGGAAATACACAATACGGTAATCTAGAAGGGGGGGGGGTTGAATAGATTACGGCAATTTTAACTATTGATGGCTTCTTTTCGATGCTACAGCGATCTTAATGAAACTTGATTAGAATTCGATTAAGTATGAGACCGCTTGAGTTGATCTAAATGAGAACAGGGAATCAAACGTGCGTATGAACACCGTGCCTACCAATCATCTATCGCAAAACGCGAACAAACCACAGAACACGATGATTTAAGGTGGTTCGGAGTACACAACTCGTGTATCCTACATCCACCGTCCACACACACACGCAGAAACGACTGCTTATGAGCGAGTTCAACACAAAACTCAACCACACACACGTTGTCTGATGAAACACGATCAGAACAACCACAAATTCGTGAATCAAGCACAAGGGATGCTCGAAACACAACCACACACACACACGATGGAATGGAAATTATGAAATGGAGAAGAATTAGGAATTAGGGAACAAATCCAGTTGGAATTCTTCTCGTGGATCGTCCAAACGCTCTTCAAACTTCGATTGGATGTAGATTGATCGATGTAGAAGGTTGAATTGATGACGATCCGGCTTCAGCTCCGCATAGATGGTGATTCCACGACGATCTGGGCGGAAAGTTGAAGCAGAGCAGCAATTTGGGGCTTTTCCTCTTGGTCCCTTGGAGGCTCTTGGATGGGAGGCTGCTCTCTGCGAATTTGGCTCCAAAAGGATGCTTATATAGTGTTAGGTAAAGGTGGGGGTCGTGGAGGAAGGAAACACCCAAGTGGGGCCGGATTTGGAAACTCAAAATCTCATGTTTCCGTCGTCTGTCGACAGGTGCACTTGCATCTGTCGACAGGCGACTCAGGCTGAGAACTGGTTTCAGAAATCTGATTTCTGAGTGTATCTGTCGACAGGCAATTTGCATCTGTCGACAGGTGCACTCAGGAATAGAAACTGAGTTCTGTCCTGGGTTGACTGTGTGAATCTGTCGACAGGTACATTGCATCTGTCGACAGATACACTCAGAGATGCAAACCTGAGTTCTGTCTTGGAATGACTGTATGAATCTGTCGACAGGTACATTGAATCTGTCGACAGATACACCTCTTTGACAGTTTTTTGTGCTTTTTGCTCATCTCTTCAATGCCTCTTCAATGCTCCATCTTTCATGCTTGTGCACCTACATGCAAATACATTGTTAGTGATATACATTGTATGATTTAGCAATGTTTAACTCAATCACTTTCATGGTGTTTTTCATGTTAGTTAGCACATCAATTTTGCATTAAATCAATGTTCAAGGATATTAATGTGATCATCAAAAACATGATATATGGAAAACCCAACACGTAACACCATAGCCTGGTCAAGATGCGGCCCCACGCCTAGCATCACTACATGGCTCTGGAACCAATGTAGAGAGAGGCAGTGAGACAAGGGACTGTCTGGGCTGCAACAGGAAGAGAACTGCCTCAATGACCTTGGCGTCCTACCCTAGACAAGAGAGCTCTACAAATAACTCAGCGACGCTGTCCAAATCTCGTTTTCCCCTTAGCTCTAGAGTCTGCCAACTCAGCTGCCAACTCGAGCACACTCATAACCCGGACCACTCCCTCAACAGGCTCGTGAGGAGGGGGGTTCCAGGCAACGGAGACAACATTTGAATGGGACAAGCCCTCAAGTGTCAAGCACCGGGCAAACAGGTGGGGCAAGCACAACAAAAACCACGCCGAACTACTGGCTTGTAACCCACGACAAGCCCAGCAAGTATGAGGCACACATAGACAAGCTAGAACCTCGGAACACCACCAAAAGTACGGAAAACCCATCGCTCTATTAATAATTGATTGACCTCCGATCAATTGATTATTAGACAGACGTGACCCTCCTGGCACAGCCACCAGGACACGGCCACGAAGGTGTCACCTTCGGTCACTAAACGCAGGGAGGTAACCTGCCGCATTCCCCACCAGAAGGTCCTAAGGGCAAAGCCTGCCCATGGGCACATGCCGACATGCTAACTGGGGCCACTAAATGCTCGAGGCAATACAGGTACGGTCGCGACCTCCAACGCTGTTGCGATCGGTCGCGACACCAGCAGAGAGGCAGACCCATAGGATGCTCCATCCCCCCCCCCCCCCCCCCCCACACACACACACACACCACAAACATGCCACACGGGGGAGGGGAGCACGGAGAAGAGTTCAAGCAATCTCTACCTTAAACGAAGAATGAACACCAATAGGGCCCTTCATGTCGGATTGGCCACCTCCTCCTCACTCCACGCAAGCTCCACGACACTGGGAACACGAGCACGACCTTCCTCCTCGCCTGAAACACACAAAGGGGAGAGAGGGAGGTGGAGCACCACCGGAGGGGTAGAAGAGAGGGGAAAGAGAGAAAGAGGGGGAAGGGGTCGCCGGCCAAGGTCTTATGCCTTTGGCACCCAAGATGCGACGTGGCAATGCATCGTTAAAGACGTTAACGTGACAGGTCAATGCACCACGACAAGAACACATCCCCTAGGGATGCCGCGACAATGCGACAAGCCGTACTGGCAAACCTGCCACCCTGACAAGCATCAGACGACCGAAACAATGGAACATTGTCATGACCCGTTGACCGGTCGCGACAATAAGATGCGACGGGAAAGCCAGGCGCAACAAGAATGTGACGCACAGGCTCGTCATGACAAGGATGATTGTCGCATCGGATACCCACGATGTGACACTAATGCATCACCCAGCCCGAACGTGTTAGTGGCCAGTCATCCCAGACACCGAACGGAAAGCTAGGAAGCCGGGTCTTATAAATCTACTCCTAAACCAACACCAAAAGCATATGTGCAAACCTCAAAACCCTCTATGCCTGAAGGTAACACCATGACTAGCATCATCGTAGGAAGTCGCTTCAACTCTATGAAGCTCTGCTCATATTGCTCCCACCACTCAAACGGTACTCCCTTCCTCGTCAAATGAGTTAGGGGTGCAGCAATCTATAAAAAGTCTCTGATAAATTTGTGGTAGTAACCAGCCAAGCCTAAAAAACTGTAAATCTTTGTCACTGTGCGGGGTCTCTCCCACTGCAAAATAGCCTCGACCTTTGTTGTATCTACTGAAACTCCATCATCTGAGATCAAGTGTCCCAAAAAGAAAACATGCTGCATCCAAAGCTCACACTTGTTGAGCTTGGCATATAGCTGGTGCTCTCACAGAGTATGCAGCACGATCCTCAGGTGCTGGGTGTGCTCCTCCTTTGAAGTAGAGTACAACAGAATGTCGTCAACAAACACCAAACTGGTCCAAGTATTGGTGGAACACCCTATACATCAAATCCATAAAGGTCCCTGGCACATTGGTGAGCCCAAATGGCATTACCATGAACTTAAAGTGCCCATATTTGGTCCTGAAGGCTATCCTCTCCACATCTGAATCTTTGATCCGCAACTAATAGTAGCCTGACCTCAGGTCAATCCTGGAGAAAACTCGAGCTAACCGAAGTTGATAAAAAAGATCATCAATCTAGGTAGAGGATACCTATTCTTGACAGTCACTTGATTCAGGTTCCTATAATCAATACACAACAATAGGCTACCACCTTCTTCTTCACGAACAATACAGGAGACCCCCAGGGAGAAAAGTTAGGGCTAATATAGCCTTTCTCCATAGCTCCTATAAGACCCGGCTTCTCGGCAACCCAGCTTTCAGTCCGGTGTCTTGGATGACTAGCCACTAATGCGTCTGGGTTGGGTGACACGTTGGTGTTGCGTCGTGGGTGTCCGATGCGATAGTCATCCTTGTCGTGATGAGCTTGTGCATCGCATTCTTGTCACGCCCGGTTTTCCTGTCGCATCTTTGTGTCGGGACCGGTCAACGGGTCGCGACAGTGTTTTGTCGTGTCTAGCCGTTTTGGTCATTTGACGCCTGTTAGGGTGGCAGGTGTGTCAGTACGACTTGTTGCTTTGTCGCGGCATCCCTGGGGGATGTGTTTTGGTCACGGTACGTTGAACCGTTGCGTTAAGGTCCTTAACGCGACGCGTCGCTCCGTCGCGTCTTGGGTGTCGAAGGCATAAGGCCTTGGCCGGAGACCCCTTCTCCCTTTCTCCCTTCTTCCCCTCTCTTCTCCCCTCCAGTGATGCTCTGCCTCCCTCTCTCCCCTTTGTGTGCTTCAAGTGAGGAGGAGGGCCGTGCTCGTACGACATCGTGGAGCTTGCGTAGAGCGAGGAGGAGGTGGCCAATCTGACGTGTAAGGAACTTAGGGGTTCAGTTCTTCGTTTGAGGTAGGGATTGCTTGAACTCTTCTTGATCCGGGCAGATTTGGAGCCCCTCGTGATTTGTAGATAGTATTTACTGCTTTCCCATGTTCCTCTCCCCCATGTGGTGATGTGTATGGCTTGTGGGCGGCCCCGGGATGGAGCATCCCGTGGGTCTGCCTCTCTGCTGATGTCGTCGTCGGGCGTGACCTTATTTCGATGCTTTTGGTCATCGCGATAAGGGTCACTATCGCGACGTGCTTTCTGGTCGCGACAGGGTTGCTGTCGTGATGCTTTTCCCCATCATGATAGGGCTGGTTTCACGGTGCCCTTCCACCGTCGTGATGGTATCATGACGGCCTAGGGGGGGCACGACGCTACCTGTATTGTATCGGGTGTTTTCGTGGTCCCAGTTTATGTGTCGAGTTGTGCCCCAGGGAAGACTTTTCCCTTAGGACCTTCTAGTAGGGAACGCAGTAGGTTACCTCCCATCGTTCAGTGACCGAAGGTGACACCTTCGTGGTCGTGACCTGGCAGTGGTGCCAGGAGGGTTGCGTCTGTCTAATACTCGATTGACTGGCAGTCAATCGATTATTAGCAGAGCTACGGGTTTCCGTGCTGACTGGTGGTGTTTCGAGGCTCCGGCTTTTCCGTACATGTTTGGTTGGCCGACGGCCCTCTTGAGGGTCTATGCGTGCCTCGTGCTCGCTGGTTTTTGTTGTGCTGCCCCGCCTATTCTCCTGATGCTTGGCACTCGAGGGCTTGTCCCGTGCAGAGGTTGTCTCCATTTCTTGGGACCCCCATCCTCATAGCCTTTAGAGGGAGTGTTCGGGGATACGAGCATGCTCGAGTTGGCAGCCGAGTTGACGGACTCTGGAGCTAAGGGGAAAACGCGGTTTGGATAGTAGCGCTGAGTCATTTGTAGAGCTCTCTTGTCTGGGGGGGGGGGGGACGCCGAAGTTGTCGAGGTGTTTTCCTCCTGGCGCACCCCAGATAGTCCTTCGTCTCTCTGCCTCACTCTACGTTGGTTCTGGAGCCGCGTAGGGAGGTCAGGCATGGGGCTGCAGCTTGGCCAGGCTGCGGTGTTGCGTGTGTTGTGTGTTCTTTGGCGGTTCTATTTCGCTCTTCCGGGGAGGTTAGAGACGAGAGCCGGCTGGCGAGCGAAGAGGGTGTGGATGTCACGTCCCCCTCTCAGCTGTTAGTGGCGGTGGCTTGGTTGTTGTTGTTGTGACGGCGTTTCCTCACAACGTTCCCAAGTGTTATCTATTGCCTTCGCTCACACGATGGTTATAGCTTGGCCGTGCTTAGTTTCCGTGGGCATCGTTGGTCTAACCTTGTATAGACCTGTGCTTCTGGTGGTTTATGCTTTGGTGTTCTCTTAGTTCTTGGGTGCCAGTCCGTGGTGGCACCGGCGCGTGTGGTTTCCCGACCTCATGGTGTATCCACGGTCCAGGGTGGTTCTGCTTGTGGGCCCTCGACCTTGTGGAGGTCTGAGGTGGCCGTGCTTGTGGTGAGATGTCATTCTCACCTGGTTGTTGCGTGGTCTTAGCGGGTGTGCCGAGGGTTGCTTCCGCTTTGTGCCCGACTCCATTGGTTTATGCAGGAGTCATGTGTGTGTCACGACCCTGGTTGGTGGTCATGGCATTGCATTGTTCTATTCCGCTGCTTTGTAGTACCATGTTGTAGGTGTTCCTCGCTTTACAGCTTTCTAGGGTAGTTTCCTATTTTCGGAGTTTCTGATGCTCTGGCCAGTGAGGGACTGGTAATCCCTACTGGGCCTTGTTCGCAAGGCTCACTCCCCTACTCTCTTCAACTAGGGGCTCATCGTCGCAGGAGCTCGGTGTCAGACAAGTTGCAGAGGCAGCTGTGGCGCCGTGTGTTGTCAGTAGCAGTGAGAGCGAGCGTTGTGAGCTCTTGTACCCGAGTGAGTTAAGAGTTGTGTTTTGCAAGTTTTCGGGGTATGCCCCTTAAGGACTGCACCTTTCTTCTTGTAAATGTGCTTTTACTTGGGACACGCTGTATAGTTGTTATATTGTTATAGTTATTTAAATTTAGTACATATCTCACCAGACTATTTTTTCTAACCCTTCTGGGTCTTTGGATCCGTGGGTGGCAACGCAAACTTCGGGGTCCCTGGCAGGGGTCCGGGAGGTCGAGTCCTTACAACTCCTCCAACTGCCTCTTCAATTCCAGCAATTCTTCTAGTGCCATGCGGTATCGTGCTTGTGCAAAAGGTGATGTGCCAGGAACAAGCTCAATATTAAACTCAATCTCTCTATCTGGTGGTAGACCAAGTAACTACTGGGATGTCTTCCACACCATGAGGCATCTGGTCAACTAGCATAGTAGCAGCAAGAAAACCCTGGCACCCGGAAGCCAACAACCTCTGTGCTTGTAATGACCCCGAGAACTTGACCCTCGGCAAAAGCCGAGGCGCGGTGGTCGCCCACGGATCCAGGACCCGGAAGGGCTATAACACAAGTCTAACATAATATGTAAAGGAAATAAATGTCAACTACTAAACTAGAAGCACACACGCAGAAGCAGAAAGAAGAGTAAGACTGCTGCGTAACGCTCTAGGTCTCTAGGTACAGTCCCAACACACATAATGAGCACAAGTAAAGAAGAGAAGAACAATGCCCTTAGGGGCATACCTCGAGGGTGAAGTACAACTAAAAGGGGGGGGGGTACCGCTTCTAGTTGCGGGGACGACGACTGCCACCCCGTCTCCGCCACCTGACGCGCACCCGGCCGCTGTTGAGAAGTTTCACCTGGCAAAAAAAGGGATGAGCTTCACAACAGAAGCTCAGCACAGACTACCAATCTCCTACTGGCTCTAACAGGTGGGAAAGAACATATATAATCAAAGTAAATGACAACAATTATATATATTCTAAGCTACACAGAAAAGTGTGGAAGCAAAGCTAAATAACTAGCAATGGAACGAAAGAGACAACACGGTTAGAAACTCCGTACGACCAGTACGTCGTGACCAGCACATGACTGGCAACACAGATAGAAGAACCCTGCCTGGACAAGAGATAGTAGCTACGGAAACCACTAGCAGTAGTCAACCAGTTAGGAGCGCCCACTGACGTCTTACCCTCGACCCAGGTTCAGACCTCCACGTCTCGTCAGAGTGGGGCAGGAACACAAAGTAACCACAACTGTAACCGTCGTAGTTTGGCCAGACTACGGTCCCATGCTTGTCCTCCCTAAGTGGTATTGGGCCCACAAAGAGCGAGGCAGTGAGAAGAAGGACTAATTGGCCTATGCCGGGAAGAACTCCAAACGACTTCAGTGTCCCAGACCAACCAAGAGAGCTCTGTAAACAACTCAACACCACAATCTTAACCACTATTTTCCCCTCCACTCTAGAGTCTGCAACTCGAGCACTCTCGTCGCCCGAAGCACTCCCTCCATAGGCGCACGGGGATGGGGGTCCCAGATAAACGGTAATAACCTCTCTCATGGGACAAGTCCTCAAGTGCTGAGCACTGGGCAAACGACTAGTGTAGGACCGTACTAGGAACTAGCACTGATGCCACGGGTACAGAAAGAACCTAGAACGGTAAATACTCCAAGAGAAATAGACTTTGTAATAACTTACCTAAATATGATACTGTCACAATGCCCATGGCCGTCGCAACACTGTCGCGATGCCAAGGTTGGCCACGACCATGTCGCGACGCCCCTAGGCGTCGCGATGATGTCGCGGTGCCCATGCCCGCAGCTAACAGCCAAAAATGTCGCGGTCGGCACATGCGTCGCGACATCATCGCGACCCTCAGGCCGGTCACCATCTCAGTCGAGAGGGTCCTAGTATAGTCCTCCCAAGGACCGCCCCAAAATCGGCACAAATCACACCATTCGGGGGAGGGGAGCAAGGGAAACACATAGGAAAGCATATAATAGGCAAACCACCCTCAAATTCCACGAATCATGCATTAACATGGAGATCTACACTCAAAGGAAAGCTCTCCAAAAACATGCATGGATCTCACGCCACACAACTTGAAAACCACAAAGAAACAAGGATCTCAAGGGGGAGGGGAGCATGCTAGAACGAGAGGAAGACATGGGGTCCCTACCTTAAAGAGTAGAGCCAACCCGTTGGGGCCTTCACATCGGAATGACCACCTCCTCCTCTCTCCAAGCACCACAAGGATGCCGCCTACACCAAGGAGACGTCACTATAGACGTGAGATTTGGCCCATCTCTATGCAGTTCCTTGGCCCAATAAGGCTCATTTGACCGTTTGTTGACCTGCATCAGATGCCATGTAGACGACAACATCGATTGCCGCCGACTTCAAGTTGGCGGCATGCCCCCTGGACGTTGACCCAAGTTGGCATCCACATCGATGGACGTCTGCATGGTGTTGGCGGCAGGATCGGTTGACGTCAACTTGGATTACCTGGTCTGCGCAACAACCCGAGAATCTAGCCCACTTGCGCCATTCTCTCACCCATGCCGCGCATGGGGCCATTCCCAACGGGCAAATGGGCCATCTTGGCATCCCATTAACCCAGTAAAAATCCTACTTGGCCTCTCCCCATTGGTTGGGGCTTTAATACATGGATTTCCAAGTGTACAAGTGTGTTTCTTCACACTTGAGCATCCAAGGCTTCTGAACTCCGACCCCACTATCTATATAACTCTCCCTTGGGCCTTCTAAGTGAGGGGGGAGAGGCTGGACATCCATATGTAGCCCTTTTGAGAGAGGAGAGAGAAAATTACTTCTCACCTTACACCACTCATCCTCTTCTTTCTCTCAACACTTGGGACGTCTAGAAGGGTTCTTTTGGAGCTGGAGGAGCCCTGCAAGGAGTCTACAATACCTGCAAACGAGGATCAACTCCCGCCTCTTCCTCTCTTTCCTTTCCTCTTCCTTAGTCATTGCATGTTGCACACACATTCCCACACACTCTAGGCACTTAGGGCACCTTCCTACACACCTAGAAAGGGGTTTCCTAACAAAAAACGGAGGGAAGAAGGGTGGTCATAACACTTGGCCACCCCTCTTCTCAAGTCCGCATCCGGTACGGGACTCTCCTTTTGGGCTATTTATTTTCGTTTCTGAGCATTTACTGCACTTCCCCTAGGCTAATAGAGTTTTTTCTGTGGCAGGAACAATCTGTAGAAGACCGTGGAGCTCTTCTTCTTTGGCCGGCCGAAGAAGGAGAAGTTGAAGCCCCCGTCTCCATCCGCTGCCTGACGCTGCTGCACCGACGTGATCAAGACACTCCTTGGGCACAGGTAAGGCCCTGGCGATTACAAAACTCCCTTCTTTCTTTTGGTTTTCTTTGTTTTCTCCTCAGTCAACCTAGTCAACCAGGGAGTCAACGAGGTCAACTGGTGATCCATCATCACAAACGAGAGATCCAGCGACGTTCGCCAGCCATTGGAAGACTCTCAAAGGTCGGCCGGGGCACGGGAAAACGATCATCCACAGCTTTCTCTTTGGCGATCATGGTGGGACAGCTTCTGCTGCTGCGGTCTGTCTGCAGACCAGTTAACGGTAAGCGATCTTGCCGTCGACACAGGTAAATGTCCACCTTTCCTGCCGTTTAGTTTCTTTAGACGTCCATATAGGTTGTCGTTTAGTTTCTTTCAACGTCCTTCGATCATGCCATCAATGAGCTTTTGATGAACTGCGCGTCCATGTCCATGCCGTTTACTTCATAGAACTCTATTTTTGATCTGTTTTGATCTGATTTTGCTTTCTGTTTGCTTCCTGTTTGTCACTAACGGTTCTCAGTCATGGGGGGGGGGGGGGTTCCTTCCTCTCATCTGTTCTAGACTCCCCTCACATTTTAGGATTGCCTTTCTTTGGTTTACAACCTTTTACTCAGAGATTCCCTCTCGGGTAAATCGGGTTGGCTCCAAAGAAAACTCTGTAAGTCCCTAAATTCTGTGGATTCCCTCACGGTATGGGGCAGGAGGACCTTTACCCTCCCAGTCTAGTTTGCCTACTCACCCGGGTTTGAGTCAGATTTGAGAGATCCGGCCTTTTGCAAGTCTAATTAACACACAACTTTGACATTTAAAATCTTGGGGCGTTGTTTGATAACATTGTTTGGTAGAAACCCAAATTTCTGCTAAAAACAATGTAATTAACTCAACTTTAACCATTCTAAAATCAGTAGGTTGTGTGCTAATGGATGCTTGGCTAAATTCTTTGAATATGACTAACAATCCGGCCTTTGAATATGAGGATGATGTCCATGAATTTGTCGGGATGGTTGACACCAACAACCACCCCGAAGAGTCAGTTCACTCCTCTTCCTCCTCTCAAGCTGACAATGAGGGGAGTGTGAGTCTAAGAGTCAATCCAACTTATGCTCAAGACACTCAAGAAGACCCTAAATTCTCTAAGCTTCTCTCCCGTTACATGCTCGAAGACATCATCACCATCCTTTCAAAGCATACCGTTCGGGCTGCCACCTCTCCGTCCACTCCATCCCCTTCTCCTTTCCATGCCTCCTTGTCTAGGCCCACTCCTAGGCCCATTACACCTTCGCGAGTTCCTGTCTCCCCCATTCCCATTTGCACTCCGATTCCTCCCACTCCTCTACCTACTCCTGTTCCAACCCCTTCTTTCTCCTATACACCTCATGTTTAGCCCGCACCCCCCACTCATTCGAATCCATCTCCCATTCGGAGATGGAGGGTCTTGTCAGGAGGCTCTTGGCTGAGTCTCTATCCCTTTCCAAGCCTCACTCACTTCAGAGCTATTGCAAGCTCCCCAATGCCTACTTTCCTCCGGGTTTCAAGGCGCCGAAATACCGCAAGTATGACGGGACCTCCGATCCCCAATTCCATCTTGCCGGTTTTACCATGGATTCCCATCGATGGCTATACAGCCAGGTTCTTTTAGTTCACCTCTTCCAACAATCGTTAGAAGGGGAAGCTTTGAGGTGGTTCACCTCCTTACCCGCATCGGATCTCATTAACTTCGACATTGTCTCCGAGCGATTCATCTCGCACTTCTCATATATGGCCACTCAAGTCCCTACACTTCCTGACTTGGTGGTGGAAAAGATGAAGCCGAATGAAGACTTTGTCACATTTGCCAACCGATGGAGATCTATGGGTTCAAGGGCAGATATACCCATCCCAGAGTCCCAAGCCATCACAATGTTGGACACCAACACCACCCCTGTGCTCCGCTCTATCCTGATGCTAAGTGAGTTCCCCTCATTTGCACATCTCTATAACCGAGCAAGGGTGGTTCAGAACCAAATTAAGGACTCTTCTTTGCCACACTTCTTTGAAGGGAAACCCAAGGGACGCAAGGCTCCCGCGGCACCCACCATCGAGGGGGTGACCGTCAATGAATCGGTAAATGCTTGCAGTCAGCCATTGAGGCCTCCGAACAAGCCCTCCAATCCACCATCCAATCCTTCCAACCCCCATCAGTTCCCTTCACACCCTTCCAAACCTTACTCTGCAGTTCCCCCTCCTTCTGGCTACACTCGGCCCGGTCCTAGAAGGTCTCATTATCCTCCCCTCCCGGAAACCCTCGAGGACATATTCTTCGCCCTCATGTCTTGTCAAGCTATCCGGCTCCCCCCACAAAGGGAAGAACCAATCCGAGGGTGGATACTTCCAAATGCTGTCCTTATCATAGGCCCATGGTCACGAGCTCCACAATTGCTTCACATTCTGTGACTGGGTGTACGACATGAACGATCAAGGGAGAATTAACTGGGAAGATGTCAAGGTAGCCATAGCAAAGTCTAGGTATACCAAGAAAGAGCTAGGTATCTTCCAAAACCCTCTCCCCAACTACCAAAACAACAATCCCTCCTCCTCCAAGTCCCAGGAAAATATCCATACCATTCAGGTCGTAAGGAGAGAGCAAAAATGGGGGATAGAAGGCTTTGACGAATGGTACCCGTGTCCCTCTGCAGAACCCGAGAAACCCTCCGCCACTGTAGACGTCATTTTAGAGGAACGGCCTTTAGTCCTCATCCGACCTATCCGTCAAGAGGCCTATCCTCCCATTTTCCCTGACCGTGAGTCGTCTACCCCTGAGACCAGGCCTCTCCAGTTAATTCTCACAAAGCCTCAGGAAGATGTTCATGTCACACTCAGGAACCAGATTGTTCCTCCCCCTACGGCCATCTTGAGATGAGGAGGACAGTGGACCTCCACCTCCTGCCGGCACCGAATATGATATTTTGCAACATCTAGATAAGACGCCCGCAAGGGTTACTATCTTAGAATTGATTCGGAGGTCGCCATCTCATCAGTCCACTCTCCTCCAATTCCTCCAGAAAATCATGGTCAACGATGACCTTCCTCCCACTGGGGTCACCAATACCATCCTCTCTCTCACCCAAGGACCTTCAATCTCTTTCTCGGACAAGGATCTTGCCGCCCCCGAGTTTCGTTCACTTCCTCTCTGTCTTACCATTAACCTCAATGGGATTTCGGTAGACTCAACTCTTATCGACACCGGGGCATCCATCAACGTCTGTCCGATGAAGACCCTCAAGCAATTGGGTTTGGGGGAGGATAATCTGGAGAAGATCTGCTCCACAATTGCTGCCTACGACAACTCCAAGAGGGTTGCCAAAGGTAAGATCGCTCTTCAGCTCGAGATCGGACCCGTCACCATGTCTTCCGAGTTTCTAGTCCTTGACGTCGATCCGGCCTATAAGGCCATTCTCGATCGTCCTTGTTTAGAACAAACCTTAGGGGTCCCTTCCACCGCCCATCAATGTTTCAAATTTCCTTTCAATCGGCGGGTCATCAAAATTAAGAGCATTCCTACCTTGGAAACTCTCAACTCCATCACTTCGGAGCAGATGCCTCATCTTTTCATTCCAGACAAGGGGAAGAAGCCAGGCATGTCAATCTTTGACTTCCCCTTTCCTTGTGATATGAGCCAACCTTCCCCGTCAGCAGAAGAGTTTGACCATATTCCATGTCCCCAAGGGAAAGGTTAGGAGGTAATCGCTAAGATCGGCTATATGCATGGCCGAGGATTGGGTAGATGTGAACAAGGACCTATCCGTAGTGTTCAAACCAGAAGGTTGTTAGATAGGGCGGCCTTAGGCTTTCATCCAGACCCCATTCATCCGGATCCTTTCATCCCCTATCAGCCTCTTACTTGGACCCTGAGTGACCATTTCGTTCAGGGGCCCCTCCAACCGGGGACTCGAGAACTCGTGATAGAGGAGTTGTCCGACTCCGAGAGTGAAGAAGAAGAATCTCCCGAAATTGAGGAAGTTTGCGATGACCTCGGCCTTCTCTCGCTCTTTGGTTCTGACCTCCCCTCTCCATCTTCTTCATCCTCTCTATCCCCTCACAATCTCCCTTAACCGCTTCCTCTTCTCTTCTTTCTTCCCCTGTCCTTCCTCCATCCCTCACCTAGCCAGTCGAGGCTACCTTGAGTCAGCAACTCATGGTTCTTGGCCTTGACTCCAAAAAAAAAATGCCAATTTTGAAAATTGGAAATGCGAGGTCTCCATTAAGCACCCTTCCTCTGTGGAACCTCTTCCGCTCGGCCAAGGGCCGACACTTTCTAGCCTAGACTCCCATTCTCACCCTTCTAGGGGCATCTCCCCTATAGATAGTTTTGTACATAGCAGTCATGTACATAGTGGTCTAGATTCTAGTTTAGAGTCGGGTTTAGAGTCAAATCTAGAGTCAGGACTAGGTTTAGAAGAGTCTAGTTCCTCTCAGCCACGCGTTCACAAAGAGAAGGGTAGGCAAGTTCTTGCCTGTTATGTCATGGCCTTGGCTGAGAGGTGTGCCAAGTTAAGTCTAGTCCCAGAATTTCTTGAGGATCCTGCCCTTGTTGAATCTGATTTCGAGGAAGGTGATTCTGTAGACGATGGTTTAGGAGTTTATCTGCTAGATTTTGATGAGAAGGGTGAGCCGGGAGATCTTGGGTCAGAAGAAGAGGTCCCGGTGAGCTCCTATGTGGATGGCACAAAGAGGTTTGATGAGCCAACCATGGCTGCAGATGAGCCCACCAAGGAGGTCAATCTTGGTATTGAAGAATCATCGAAGATAGTGTTAATTAGTGCCAACTTGAGTGTTGAAGAAGAAGAAGCCCTTGTAGCTATCCTCAAAGAATTCTCCGACGGTTTTGCTTGGTCCTACGAGGACATGCCGGGACTTGACACCTCTTTGGTTGAGCACCGGTTGGTCCTAAAAGCCGACGCGCAAGCCATCAAACAAAAGTTGAGGAGGCTACATCCCAAGCTTGCACTCAAGATCAAAGAGGAGATTGACAAGCTGCATAAAGCCAAATTCATTAGGGTTGTGCTTTATCCACAATGGGTAGCTAATATCGTCCCCGTGATGAAGAAGGACGGTAAGGTTAGGATCTGTATAGATTTCCATGACCTTAATCGTGCTTGCCCAAAGGACGATTTCCCTCTTCCACACATAGATGTCCTAGTGGACAACACTGCAGGCTTTGAGATGTTGTCGTTCATGGATGGTTTCTCTGGGTATATAACTAGATCCGTTTGGAGGAGGAAGATCAGGAGAAAACCTCTTTCACAACGCCTTGGGGGACCTACTGTTATGTTGTCATGCCCTTCGAATTGAAGAATGCGGGAGCAACTTATCAAAGGGCAATGATGGCATTTTTTCATGACATGATGCATGTGCACATGGAGGTCTATGTAGACGATGTCTTGGTTAAATCAAAGACTCGAAGTGGCCATGCCGAGGTCCTCCGGGCAGTTCTCCAACGGCCTAGAGAACATAAGGTCAAAATGAACCTCAAGAAGTGTGTTTTCAGTGTCTCTTCAGGGAAGTTGCTTGGGTTCATAGTAAGCAAGCAGGGAATTGAGAGATCCCAATAAGGCCAAAGCAATAATTGACATGCCTCCTCCTAGGAATATCAAAGAAGTCAGAGGGCTGATTGGCAGACTTCAGTTCATTAGGAGGTTCATTTCTCAACATTCGATCTGTTGCAAGCCCTTCTATGAGATGCTTAGAGGAGAGGCAAAATTTGATTGGAACGTTAAATGTCAAAAGGCCTTTGATGAATTGAAGAGTTATTTGTTCAATCCCCCTGTTCTCGCTCCTCTGGTCCCGGGTCAGCCTTTATTGCTCTATGTGTCAACCACTGAAGACTCAACTGGAGCAGTCTTGGCCCAATATGATGATGAGAAGAAGGAGAGAGCGGTGTACTACCTATCCAAGTTGTTCAATGAAGCTGAGAAGAAGTACACTGCCATGGAAAGAACATGTGCGGCCGTCGTCTGGGTTGCCCAGAAGTTAAAGCACTATTTCCTATCTCATGAGGTGAAACTTCTGGCGCGTATGGACCCAATTCGGTACTTGCTTGAGAAGCCTGTCCTGACTGAGCGATTGGTTAGGTGGCAAAGCTTCCTCAATCAATTTGATATCACCTATGTCAACCAAAAGTCAATCAAGGGGCATGCTATAGCTAAGCATTTGGCCCACCACCCCTTACCTTTATGCTCTCCCATCGATGAAAGCTTTCCCGATGAAGAGTTAGGAGCCATTATCGATGGTGAACCTTCTTGGGTGCTTTATTTCGATGGGGCCCTCAATTCCAAAGGGTGTGGAATAGGGGCAGTCCTCCTCTCACCAGAAGGGGTAGTCATTCCGCACGCCTATCAATTGACCTTCCGTGCCACGAACAATGTGGCCGAGTATGAGGCGCTCCTAGTTGGGCTTAAAATGACGTTATTGCTCAGAGTTAAGGAGTTAAGGATAATTGGAGATTCGCAATTGATACTACGATAATCTCTCAGCAAATACCAGACCCGGGATCCCAAGTTGAAACCATACCAAGAGTTGGTAGGAAAGGTAGTCCGACAGTTTAGGAAGCTCACTCTAGTTCACACTCCTAGGGCTCAGAACATTCTAGCAGATTCACTCGCCTCCCTAGCTTCTTCCATTCCTATCCCATTAGGGAGATCCTCTGAAACTGTCTCTGTTCAAAGGCTAAGAGTCCCTTCCCATTTTGATCCTTGGTTTACTCAACTCAAGTCTCCCTCCCTTTGGGTCCATGCACTCTCAAAAGAGCCTGAAAATCGACCTCGAAGATGGCCATCCTTGGTACTTTGACATTGAGAACTATCTCAAAGATGGATCCTTTCTCGCTTATGCCACCTCTGCCAATAGACGGGCCATTCGCCGCGTCTCTGAGCGTTACAAGATCATGGGTGGCATTCTTTACAAGAAATCCCTTAGTGGAGTTTAACTCTGTTGTCTTGATGAATTCGAATCTCAAAATGTTGTTGAAGCCACTCACTCTAGTGAATGTGGTGGTCATGCCAATGGTAGAGCAATTGCCCAAAAATTTCTAAGACACTAAATTGGCCTACCATAGAAGAAGATTGTCGTCACTTTGTCCGTCACTGTGCTAAATGCCAATTACACGGTGACAAGATTCATGCTCCTTCCTCTTCTCTTCACCCTCTCATCGCTCCATGGCCTTTCGCCATGTGGGCATTCGACGTGGTTGGTCCACTCGCGGACAGAACCGGAGAAATCCGTAAGAAGTCCTTCATTCTGACCGCAATGGAATACTTCACAAAGTGGGCTGAAGCGGAAGTGTTCATAGAGGTTAAAGCTTCAACGGTCGTTAAGTTCATCAAGCACAACATTCTTGCAAGGTTAGGCATGCCTCGGGACATCGTCACCGACAATGGACCTCAATTCACTTCACAGGAGCTTCGCGACATGTGTGATAAATATGGTATTAACATGCATCATTCATCCCCATATTATCCACAAGGTAATAGACAAGCAGAAGCTACTAATAAAACTCTCATCAAAATCATAAAGAAAACATGCAAGTCTCACAACAATGCTGACTGGCCAGACCGTTTAGTTGAAGCTCTTTGGGCTTACCGCACCTCGGTCCGAACTCCTACGGGGCAAACCCCATATGCTTTGACATACGGATTAGATGTGATACTCCCATACGAGATCTTCGTCCCTTCACTTAGAGTTCAATTGGATTCCGAACTTGACCCCGATCAGCGTCGGGAAGCCTTGCTGGCACAATTAGAACTCTTAGATGAAAGGCGAATGATAGCGGCTGGCCATGCTCAAGTCTATCGTCAGAGAATTGCACGTTTTTTATGCCAAAAGAGTCCTTGAGAGAAAATTCGAAGTGGGTGAGATAGTCCTAAAGCGGAAAATCATAAAGGCACCAGGTCCCAGGAGCAAATTGCAAGAAAATTGGGAACGTCCATTCGTTGTCAAAGAAGCATACTCGGGGAATGCTTATAGGTTGGTAGATGCCGAGGGAGTTGAGTTGTTACACCCATGGAACGCAGTCTACCTCAAGAAGTTCTACCCTTAGTCAGTCAGTTAGTCTGTCATTCATCACTTGTCGATAGTGTGGGTTTAAGTCTCTACTTTTCCACTTGGTCATTAGTGAGGTAGGATTTATCCACACACCACACGATGTTGAGATACTGTCCTTTAGCTGGAAAATCACGAGTACACTCGGGCAGTCTTGTTCGGTCAATGTGTTCTCCCTACTCTTCTCCCACTCGGTCACGTCTGGAAACGGGGCTAACTACGAGTAGGGGACCATCCACTCCCATCTAAGGGACAAAGTCACCATAAACAGGGGCAATCAAAGAAAGAAAAAACAAGGGGCAGAATGCTAAATCAAGCCCAATGGGGGAAAGAAAAGCCAAAAAGGTCAAAAAAGGGTAGCAAAAAGTACGTACCCAGAAAAAGGCTGACCAAATTAAGGAGGTAGCAAAAAAAAAACGTGCCTCCTCCCCCAGAAATCAAATAAAATGAAAAATGCCCCTGAAAATGATGGTGAACCAAGTCTTTTGGTATGAGATGTTGGATTGGAAACAGAAAGTAGTTTGAACCAAATCCATACATGACTCCCTACTTATTTCTTCCAATTTCTCCCTCTGGGCAAATTTGACCTCGTAAAACTTTATGTGGTGGAAAACGTCAAAAAGGCTAGGGGCATTTTCCAACATCAAAGATTTCATACTCGATCCTCCTCATTCATGACCTCTGTGGTTAAATAGATCACACGAACCCTATGCTTCAACATGTGATGAATTTATGTCTTAGAGTTCAAAAAAAAAATCCAAAAAAATAGAAAATACCAAAAGACCAAAAATAGAGTTTTTCAATGTACATATTTTCCTTTTATTTTCCTCTTATATTCAAAAAGGCAAATAAAATTAGAAATTTAAAATCCAAAAAAATTAGCGTTACCATGTACATATACTAACATTTTCCTTATTTTTCTATGCAAAAGGAACAAAAAAATCAAGAAATCACAAAAAGACAAAATGCATGTGCATATTTCCCTTCAGTTATTTCATTTATGTTCTTATCTTTGATTAGACATTAGCCCCTTGACCAGATCTCAAGAAAGGTACATCATTTAGGCAAGGGGCTAAAGACAGATCTACACTAACTTTTTTTCCTTTAAGTGTTATGGATACAGGAACCAAAATATACAAGTCAAACCATTCAAGCGCACAAATGCCAAAAGTCCACAAAATCCAATATAAGGATGAAGTTCTGTTCATATCATGACAGGGGCATACCCCTGGCGGTACAAACATATGTATCACTCCTCTCTCCTCTCCCCCTCGCTAGGCCTCGGCCTACGCGAGCTGCTCACCTCCTCCTCCACCCTCTCCCGACGCCGGTCTGGGAGAGGAGGCCTCGATGCTGTCGACGCCTCGGGACGCTGCAGTCCTCCTCGTGCCACGGACGGGTCCCCTAGCGACACGATGTCGTCTAGAGAGGGAAAGGCAGACGCCGTCCTCCCCGGTGCCTCCTGTTGGGCCGCCCACTGCTGCTCTTGGCGCTTCCTCAGTACTCGATCCTTTAAAATCTCGTAGTTCTTTGCAATGTCAGCTCGGGCTCAGTCTGCCTCCCTCTCTCGGTCCCTCGCCTCCCGCTCCCTCTCTCGCGCCTCGAGTAGGCGACCCTCCACCCTCGTCAGCTCCAGTCGCAGACTCTCCATCTGCGCCTGGAGGGTTGTCGCTCCTCCTCCCTGCCTCTGCACATAAATAAGCAAATACGTCAAATCAAATCAAATCAAGTCAAATTAAATCATGTGCAAAATGTAGTGTTTCAATGTCTTACCTCCGCCTCCAACTCCCGAGTCCTCGCCTCGAGCTCCTGGACCCGCGTCTATGCTCGGTTCAGGGCCTCCTATAGATAGACCGCCAGGTCCCCTCTGACCGACTGTGCGGACGAGCTCACCCCTGCGTCTCGGCTTGCCCGCACCCTCGCTAGCTCCCCCTTCTGCATTCACATACCTTGGTTAGTAATCAAGTCAAATCAAATTCAAGATATGATCAAGATGTTACTTACCAGCGTCATGGCCTCGCGCGGAGCCTCTCCAGCTCGACCTCCTGCTCTGCCAATCGCCCCTCCAGGAGGCGAACTGCCTGTGACTGTGACAGCTGTCATTCACACTTCAAGGTTAGAATCAAATCTAGAAATGACAAGACCTAGAGTTAAAAAGTCACTCACCACTCGCCAGAGTCGTCCGGCGTAGCGTGCTCAGTAGTCCTCCATGTAAGCTGAGCTGTCCTGGAGGTCTGTCTGCTGGAGCACCTGCTCGCCACCCCCTCTCCAGTAGGCGACCGTGCTCCCGTGCTCCTCGCTCCAGTCCCGGTTCTCTTCAAAGAACTGTCGGCGGGAGTGTCCCTCTCTACCCAGGGACGGTACCTCCATGGCTGGCTGGTGCCACCCCAGAGTCTGCACCACAAGCTCTAGATACAAGATCTCCCACATCCCTAGGCAGAGCAGGAGCAAGTGGCGGTCGAAGAGAGGACGGCTCGCCGCCACCGCCGGGTGTGAGGCGTCCGTCTCCCCCGCATAGGGGGTCCACACCACCTGAAAGAGAAAGAAACACTAGTCAGTAACATCAAAAGCAGAAAATTAAGTGAATGCAAGAGCTAGTTGAGTTCCGTACCTGATCATGTGGGTAGTGATCCAAGGCAACACGCACGTCCTCCGCGTGCCTGTCTGCCACCCGAGGGTCGGGAGCTACCTCCCACCGCGCCATGAGAGGCACCACGGTCTGGCGCCCCTCTACCTGCACCCCGCGTCCCATAGGGAAGCGGGTGTACCCCCAGATCTACAAGGCAGCAAGAAAGAGAAAGTCAGTCAGGTAGTTAATCAATTTAAAATTCAATGATGAGCATTTAAAGAAAAGAGGCGTACCTGTAGAAAGGGGGTGAAGCCCCCGGTGCTCTGAGAGCACCGCGAACTGCTGGGGAGAAGAGAGAAGAGATGACCCAGCATCGCAGCACCCCATGCATATCTGCCGCTCTACGCTAGATCCCTCAATAGCAACATGAACTTGCAGTTCATCTAGGATGACTACGTCGCGAACAGCATGCACCCGAAGAGGTAGGAGATGAAGATCCGCACCGACCTCTCCTCACTTCTATCCCCTAAGTCGAGTGCCCCCCTCACTCCCGTGTAAAACTCCTCTAGTGTCTCCAGGGGTCCTCTCCTCTGACCCCTCAGTCCTATGGCCTCCGACAAAGATCCGAGCAAGATGCTCTGGATCGGCCTCCTCCTCCCCATCACGAACTCGGGCCCCAAAAGCTCCACTATGTCATCGTGGTAATCGCTCCTCTTGTGCCCTACTACCGGCTCTCCCTGAACTGGTAGTCCTGTCAGATACGCCACGTCCTCTAACGTGGGTATCATGTGACCCCAAGGCATGATGAATGCCTTGAAATCCTCCTCCCATCGCTCCCTCAGGGCCTCTAAGTACGGCACGTCCACGTGGAATGGACGTACCAACAGGAGGTGCCCAAACCCCATCCTGGCAATCCGGGACTGCTGGGCCTCTGGCAGTGCCCTGTACCATGCCCAGCACAGGTCCCATGTGACCCTGCTCCTCATTCGGCCCTTACCCTGCAAAAAAGACAGAAAAATAGGCGTCAGCATCGATTGCCGTTAACAACAATTGACGGCATGGGCATTGCCGTTTACACAGAGTCAGCGTCAAAGGGCCTTGCCGTCTAGTTCCTCAGTCTACGTCCAGACCTAGCCGTCAAGTTCAATTGAACGGCAAGGGGTTGGACGTTGACAGGAACTCAGCGTCCACTGATGTGGACGTCAAATTCCTGTCAAACCCGACAAAGTCTCCTCCGTTTCCCCCCTTCTTTTCACGTTTTACAAACACTCATCCACGGGTTTTCTTTAGGGTTCGCATGACCTACCTTGGGTCGCCGGGGCTCCTTCGCCTCCGTCTCTTCTCCTTCTCCATCGCCGATATTCCCATCCCCCTCTGGTTCGCTACTGCCTCCGGCCACCTCCGCCGGCCCGACCTCTTCCTCCTCCGCCGTGTCCATCGCTGCCGGAGCCGTATCATCCTCCTCCTCCCTCGGTTGGCGGCAGGTCCGGAGGATGGATCGCTTTCCCCTTGTTTTCAGCGAAAGGGGGGGCTAATGTCTTGGGTTAGCTAAGAGGTTAGAAGAAGATGAAGGAAGCAAGTGGAAAGATTGAGAGTTGAGGGAATATGGGAAGAAGAAGAGGAAAGGTCATCTCCGACGTTTAGGAAGGTGAAATGGCGCCGGGGATGGGTCGGCTTGAGTAAAAGCTATTTTTCAAACTTGACGTCAATATCCAGACGTCTAACTTTTCCTGACGGTAAGCCTTGGTCGTTGACGTACAGTCGACGTCGAAGTCATTGGACGTCAATGTCTCATCACTGTCAGACCTCGAAGTCCGGTCGACGGCTATGTTGTGGACGCCAAGTTTGAAGTAGACGACCGTCGATATGGACGTCGAGGTTTCTCTCTGCTCGTTGGCGGCCATCATATGGACGTCCACCTGCTATCGGTGGCCATCGATGTGGACGCCAACCCTTGCGCATTCAGTCCTTACAGCACACTCCAATGAACAATTCAAGGCCCATTCAGCACACTTCAATGTTCAATTCCACACATTCCACACTTTCCACACATTCTAAGCAATTCAATTGGGAAAACACAATGCAAATCATCACTTTTATTCATCTAAGCTTGTGTTACACTTATTGGAAATCGGGAAAATACATCACTTTGCCCTGCGGGCCATAAAGAAATCACATGAAACAGGGCAGATTGTGTCATTGAACTCTTCGTACTTATATATGTCTTCCCGGGCTTCTTGCACTGCCAGTACCACCCTCTTGCTCACTGCGTGTCTTGCCCAAGTCTTCATGACTTTCTTTATCAACTTCTCATTCCTCCCAGCAACGATCATGTCAGTGAAGTTGGATGAAGTTGGAATTCTCCGTTGAATTCCAAGCTGACAATGACACCGATGTGGTTGGTACACCACCATCCTATCAACACCAATCAACCACAAATCTCTATCCTCCCTGGTCCGAACTCTGAATTCAATACTCCTCATGAATAGTGGCCTCACTATGAAATCCTCCATTACCAGGTAGGATAAATGATCACGCTAAGCATCTCTGGCTTTCAAGTGCGCTGTCACACACTTAATTTCATTCTCTGGCTCGTACCATGCCCTGCTGTAATGCACTGAACTCTGAAGGAAGACTCTGGAGGGGGTAGGTTGTGTTTCATCAAAATCAAATTTTAAATGAGCCTCCATCCATACCTGAAGCAAGAACAAGCTCCCGCACATGCGTCTGCCTAGGCTCATTGTGGTGAGCGAACTGTATAGGTGTGCCAGCACTGCAGGGGCAAGTGATTGCCCGCGCCAAAGCAGAGTCAGGATTCCCACGTGCTCGTAAATGAGGAAATCGCCACTAGTGGGGAACAAGAAGACTCCAGCCAAGCAGAGTGTCAGTCCTCGAATCGCCCTTTCTCCGCCAATCTCCTTCGCATGCTGGATTAGCCACCAGGCCAGTCGATCCAGGAAGATCCCATGCTTGTTTGTCATCCTCAACACTTCCTTCTTGTCCCGTACGATGTCCGCGAGAATCTCCTCCCACGGAAGGAGAGGAGTCGTCACATCGTACTCCAAGCACCTCCTCCACCCCAAGAACAACTCTACCTCTTCTAGCAGCACGCTCGCTTCAAAGGCCAGAAATACAAATGTGTGTGTGTGCAGATGCCACTGCTCCACGAGCGCTCCCAAGGCGTCAAAGCCCCACCACATATCTTTCATGTTCTTCACCAGCACCACCATGAAGCTCAGATTCCACATCCCGATGTAGCTTCTCATGTCTAGCGTGATGGCGTTCATTAGGTTTTTTTTTTTTTACACAAGCGAGGCAATCCCCTACAAGGGCAGACTAGCCAAGCCGAACATAAGGCAGGCCAGTTTTATCAAGAGTGGCTGGACCCCTACAAGCCAGGGGCAGCGAAGAGAAAGTAGTAAATATCTTGTTGACATGGTTCGAAGTAGCATATGAATCAAGGGCATCCACCACCTTGTTGGCTTCCCGGAAGACGTGGCAGCAGCTAGTCTGAAGGGAGCGCAATGTGTCATATGCTGGGCGCCACCATCTTGCACACTCCCAAGAAGGTGAGGAATGGTTGGTGAAGGATTGGACAAGCAAAGCAGAATCAGAGTAGATTTGGTTGATGCTGAGACCAAACTCATTAGCTAACATTAGACCATCATGAAGAGCTCTCACTTCAGCTTGGAGACTGTTCCCGAAACCATAATGAAAAGCAAAGGCCAGACATATATTACCATTGGAGTCTCTAATACACCCGCCGCCACCACTAAGACCAGGATTCCCTTTTGAAGCACCATCAACGTTGAGACAGAGGCCATTGATTGGAGGAATCCACCGACCCAGTTTGATCTTAATACTTTTGACAGAAGGCTTATATCCGAGAGACAACAACACACTGAGCTGATTATCAGATGGAGCGGTTTTGAACACAGGCTGGTGGATAGCATGAGAGATCTGGAGGGAGATTTGGTCAATAATAGTCTTAATGGGAGTGAATTTGCTGTCATAATGCCGCTTACATCTTTCCTTCCAGATCTCTTAAGTAATGAGGAGCATACCATATAAGGCGACAAAACTAAAAGGAGACCGAATATTTGATCCCTGAATGACTCTCCAGCACCAAGAGGTGAAGTGTTCATTGTTACTGTTTGGTGGATGCAAGATCGGAGAAAACCAACGCCATAAAGCAGTAGCGATGTCACTGTTAATGAACAGGTTATCAATATCTTCACAGTGACCAGTCCTACAACAAGAACATCTGGAAGGGAGATGAACACCATGATCAGAAGTTCTGGAATCAACCGGGATAGCCCTGTGGATGACTTTCCAGCAAAACATGGAAGCTTTTCGATGGAATAGGCGGTGCCAAATCTTTGCCAAAGCAGGTCTCTGAATGCCCCGAGGGCGTAGGATGTCATAGGCCATTCTAGTATTGAAAAGACCATTAGCTGAGTGGGTCTAGATGCAAGTATCCTGGTCTTCCGAAAGATGAATAGTGGTTAGCTTTTGCATATGAGGAACCAGCAACCAGGCAGGCTGAGAGCTATTTTGTAACATCTCCCTGACTGAGACATAAGGGGCATCATCTGGGTCAGCAAGCATGAAACGGAGAGGAGAGCTCCCCGTCCAAAGGTCATGAAAGAAATCCACCGAGTCGCCTCTTCCCAAGATCCATATGGAGCTATCAACAATAGTACCTTTAGCAATAGCGAAAACTTTCTTCGGGAGACCATGAGTAGGATGCGAGAGCAGACGTGCATAACGAGCCCAGATAGAAGAACCATAATGGATGTTCCAGAGATGCTTAGTGGCCATGGATAATTGGACATGCCATAAGCTTCGGATACCGAGACCCCCTTCAGTAATGGGACGCTGAACATCCTTCCAGGGAAGCCAGTGGCGCCTTTTGATCCCATCAAGACCACTCCAGAAGAAAGAGGCACAGGCTTTGTCCAACATTCTAATAACACCTTTAGGAAGAACCAGTGCAGAAGCAGTATAGATGGGGATAGAAGACAACACCGAATTGATAAGAGTGACTCTCCCGGCCTGGGACAAGAATTTAGACTTCCAAGTATTGAGCTTTTTGTTGATCTTCTCGAACAGATACTTGAAATCTGAATTCTTAAGCCTACCTTCTTTCAGCGGAATACCCAGGTAAGTTAAGGACTTATGTTGCTGCTCGAAACCAGTGATAGCTTTGATGCTAGACGCAAGAGAAGTAGGAGCTTGCTTGGATATAATAAAATGGCTTTTGCGGCTATTAGTCAGCTGACCCGAAGACATCTCATAAGATTTAATGAACTGCAGAAGTCTTTTAACATTGTTGGCATGACCATTGGTGAAGATGAGGGTGTCATCCGCATACAAGAGATGAGATATAGGTGGACAAACGCGAGGTCCGGCAAAAGGCTTTATTGACCCGGATGATAAAAGCTGGCGCAAGCCTCTGCTGAGGACCTCTTCCATGATAATGAAGAGTGTCGGAGCTAAAGGATCGCCTTGCCGTAAACCCCTGGAGGACTTGAAGTAACCAGCTAGATGACCATTAACCAGAACCGAAAACCAGCAGTTAGAGATCAACATTCCCACGTATGAAATGAATTTGTTGCAGAAGCCAAAGTGATGCAGAACGGTGAAAAGAAACTCCCATTCAATCCAGTCATAAGCCTTCATCATGTCTAGTTTGAAGATGACATTATGGCCCCTAACTTTCCGACTGAGATTTTTAAAAAGGTTTCTAGATAGGGAAATATTGTCAGTGATGGACCGACCTTTAACGAAGGCACCTTGCTCTTCAGAGATAATATCAGGGAGGATATCAGTGAGACGGCTGCAAAGAATCTTTGAGATGATTTTATGACAGAAATTACACAAGCTTATGGGCCGGAAATCTGCAAAAGAGCTGGGGTTTCCCACCTTGGGGATGAGGGCAATGACGGTGGAAGTAATGCCACGAGGCAGAGGGAACCCATTAAAAAAACCTTTCACAGCTTCATAGACATCATGGGCAATAGTATCCCAGTAGGAGGTGTAGAAAATACCATAGAATCCATCAGGTCCAGGGGCGCCATTTCCATTCATAGACCAGGTAGCATTTTTCACCTCTTCAAGAGAAGGGGGGCAGCAGATCTGTTCGTTCTGAGCAGCAGAGATTGATGTAGGAATGACCTCCAACAGACTATTATCAATCACATAATCACCTGAAGAAAGGAGACTTTCAAAGTAGCGAGTAGCAGCATCTCTCATTACTGCCTTATCATCACACCAATTATTGGATCCATCAATCTAAGTCTGGATATGTAATTACGGCGTCTGTTACTTTGGACAATTGCATGGAAAAATTTAGTATTCTTGTCCCCATCATCCAGCCACTGGAGACGAGCTTTTTGAGACCAGAACATTTCCTCACAACGCTGGGCATACTTTAGGTGAGCATTAGCACGGTTCAAGGATTCTCTATTATAAATCGTAGGAGAGGAATCAAAGGAAACTTCAGCAGCAGAAACTTCCTCATAAGCAGCTTGTAAATTGTCATTGATGTTGCCAAAGACATCTGCGTTCCAGGATTTCAGAGCAGATTTCAACTTTTTTAATTTGATCTGGAGCTTAACTAAGGGGTTAGGGTGCCAGCAGGTGGAATCCTTCCAGGTTGTAGCGACCATAGAATGGAAGCTATCGTGCAGAGTCCACATGGACTGAAAAGTGAATCTCGCAGGAGGCTTAGAGATGTTCCGAACAGTAACAAGGAGGGGAGCATGATCAGAAGGCCCCTGGATAAATGGGACACCGAAAACTCTGGAAGATGATTATTCCAATCAGCAGAGAATAAAAATCTATCCAATCTGGCCTTTATTGCAGCAGGACCCACTCTATTATTGGACCAAGTAAAAGGAGAACCAGAATAGCCAGCATCAACCAGAGAAGTAGAAGAAATAAAAGCGTTGAAATCAATCATGGATGAGATACTTGAGAGACCACCAATTTTTTCTGAAGGCTGCGAGATACAATTGAAGTCGCCACCCATTATCCAAGGCTTTGAGATCTGGGAGGCAAAGTGCAAGATCTTGAAACATGCTCTGACGCTCCCCTTGGCTACAAGAAGCATAGAAAAAAGTGATATAGCAGATAATCTCTTCACCATCTTTATTAGCCAGAGTAATATATTGGGATGAAGTGCAGACAACTTCTAAGTGGATACTGTCCTGCCAAAATACCCATATCTTCGAAAGATCACCATCATTACAAACTACATCATGCATTTTGATAGATTTGCACAGGTGATCAGCATGACTAAAAGGAATCATAGGTTCAGATATAGCAAAAATCAAAGGACGATGCTTCCTGCACAGCAAACGGAGATGTTGCCTTGTGGCTGGATTAGCGACACCCCTAATATTCCAGAATATGGAGCTGCAATTCATGATGAACGGTAGCCAGAATTGGACCCACATGGCGTTCATTAGGTTTACGAGCCAAGAGAAGGCCCGTACCTGGCCCTGGCTCGGGAAATAAGGCACCTCCTGCGTGAGGGAGTGCTGTAAGAGGAAGGTTTTGGGGCGTTTTCAGTTCTTGAAGAAGCAGAAATGAGCGTCACTTACCTCCCCGTTGGCTAGTCTAGTGCTCAAGTGTCCCGGAATCTCGCTCAGGATCCCCGGGCTTACGCTTGTGGACTTTCCAGTTGATGAGGTGGCCATTTCGCTGCTTCAGGTTCATCCGTGGGTCTCTGGTTCGCAGGAGGAGCAGAGAGCGTCGGAGGTAGAAGATGATAGAGTCCCCATGGGCCTCCATCACCTATATTTTCGGCCTGATCCGCTGACCAGTAAACGTCCATATCGGTGGACGTCAATGTCAAACGGCATCCTCTGTTGACGTTTACTATTTGTTGGCGGCAATTGGGCTGGACGTTCACTCCTCGGAGATTTTCAAAGTTCTATTATTTATATGGCCATTCTATTTTATCTTATGATTCAAGTTGTTTTGCAGATATCTAAGCACAAGCTGCGCTTCAAAGTTCGGAACACTCATGCGACCTTGAGTGTTACAGGTATGTCTAACATAGGACCCCACCAGAGGCGGATAACTTGGTGACTGTGAACCCTGAGTTCCCCTTTAACAAAAACCATGATGGGTTTGCGATCTCAGTTATTTGTTGGCCTTTAGAATTTTCCTTTGGGGCTAACTTGCATTTTAGATAGGCAGCCCACACAAGCATGCATTTAGGTCTTCATTGCTAACATTCTCACTAACTCAAAAAAAAATGGTGTTTTTTCCTCGATCATTCAATTCCTCTATGGCTCCACAGCTCATATAGCCTACCGGGGCCACACCCTCTTGAATAACCAAGTTGATTTCGGGACTTTATTGCCCATTTCCCAAGTTGTCCCACGTGACTTTCACAAATCGTCAAACTAGCTTTATTGAGTTCATTTGAGCCTTCGCCAGTTACGAGCATAATTCCAGACTTCAGGCTTGCAAACATTGATTCCAATTAGAATCTTTTGATAATCCTTTAAGAGATCAACCAACTCCTTGTCTCCACGACCCCCTAAATTCGGGACAGACGTCCTAATTAGGCCAACGAGCCTACGAGCTCCGGTTATGAGACCCTCTTGATTCAACCGTCATATTACAACTCCTTTGATTCAGACACGCCGGAAACTAGTCAAAGTCCAACACGGCAACACCAGGGACCCTACCATTGGGTTGAAGTTGTAGTTACACGGGTAGATCACTCTTCCCCTTTATCCACTTTTGTCTCTCAGACGATTCATCACTTGTTTCTAGCCTAACTCATTCGTTTGACTTGCTAGAACTCTATCCTCGAAGATGGCCCTTCGATAAAATCTCCGCGTCCTTTGTTTTCCGAGACATCAACCTTTCAGTCCGCTCTGCTCCCTTGCAAGACCGGATGTCTTGGAGGGGCATTTGTAAACGCGAGATTTGGCCCATCTCTGCGCGGTTCCTTGGCCCAATAAGGCTCGTTTGACCATTTGTTGACCTGCCTCAGATGCCATGTAGATGGCAACAACGATTCCCACCGACTTCTAGTTGGCAGCATGCCCCCTAGATGTTGACCCAAGTTGGCGTCCACATCGATGGACGTCTGCATGGTGTTGGCGGCAGGATCGGTTGACGTCAACTTGGTTTACCTGGTCTGCGCAACAACCCCGAGAATCTAGCCCACTTGCGCCATTCTCTCGCCCATGCCGTGCATGGGGCCGTTCCCAACGGGCAAATGGGTCATCTTGGCACCCCATTGACCCAGTAAAAATCCTACTTGGCCTCTCCCCATTGGTTGGGGCTTTAATACATGGATTGCCAAGTGTATAAGTGTGTTTCTTCACACTTGAGCATCCAAGGCTTTTGAACTCCAACCCCACTGTCTATATAACTCTCCCTTGGGCCTTCTAAGTGAGGGGGGAGAGGCTGGACGTCCATATGCTGCCCTTTTGAGAGAGGAGAGAGAAAATTGCTTCTCACCTTACACCACTCATCCTCTTCTTTCTCTCAACACTTGGGACATCTAGAAGGGTTCTTTTGGAGTTGGAGGAGCCCTGTAAGGAGTCTACAATGCATGCAAACGAGGATCAACTCTCCCCTCTTCCTCTCTTTCCTTTCCTCTTCCTTAGTCATTGCATGTTGCACACACATTTCCACACACTCTAGGCACGTAGGGCACCTTCCTACACACCTAGAAAGGGGTTTCCCAACCAAAAACGGAGGGAAGAAGGGTGGTCATAACACTTGGCCACCCCTCTCCTCAAGTCCGCATCCGGTACGGGACTCTCCTTTTGGGCTATTTATTTTCATTTCTGAGCATTTACTGCACTTCCCCTAGGCTAATAGAGTTTCTTATGTGACAGGAACGATCTATAGAAGACCGTGGAGCTCTTCTTCTTTGGCCGGCCGAAGAAGGAGAAGTTGAAGCCCCCTTCTCCATCCGCTGCGTGAGGCTGCTGCACCGACGTGATCAAGACACTTCTTGGGCATAGGTAAGGCCCTGGCGATCACAAAACTCCCTTCTTTCTTCTGGTTTTCTTTGTTTTCTCCTCAGTCAACCTAGTCAACCGGGGAGTCAACGACGTCAACTGGTGATCCATCATCGCTAACGAGAGATCCAAGGATCTTCGCTAGCCATTGGAAGACTCTCAAAGGTCAGCCGGGGCACGGGAAAACGATCGTCCACAGTCACCTCCTCGACGAGCACCACGAACAAGCCGAATACACAAGAGAGCTCGTGAGAGGAAGAAGGAAGAAGAAGAAGGAGGGAAGAAAGGGAAGGGGAGGGGGAAATGGGTCGCCTGCCTCAATTTTGAACCGATGGACCCAGAGACATGATGGGTCGAGCTCACACGACAACAAACATGTCGCGATCGCCCACCAGGTTGCAACCATGTCATAACCGCCCACCCCGGCATGACACCAAAAGCAGTCAAACCTCAAAGACTGGGAAAACCTTAACGTGGCGGCCTTCCAGGTCACGTCAACGTCGTACGCACCTGACACCCGACAGGCCCGTTCTGACAGACAGGACAGCAGTCAGAACGGTCTGAAGCAAAGTCACGTTGCCTTCAGACGCCGCGACAAGAACGCGTACCCCACCTGCGTCATGACCAGAACGCGATAGGAAAGGGTACCGCGACAAGAAACATGTCGCGACCGGCTCCACTGTCGAGAATGTCGTGACCAGGGGGTCTGTCGCGACCATGAGGATAGGGCTAAGGGCCCGAGAAGGCCGAGTCTTATAGTGCTCTCAAAGTAGAAATCAGAAAACGGGAAGAAAGAGGTACAATACCCTAGAAGTATGTGGAAATGGATTTGTGATAATCCATCTGAAAATATTATTGTAACACCCAAAATATAAATAATAATAAAATATTAAACATTAGAGAAGATATTGATTTTAAATTACCATAAAAAGATACAAGAACATGATTACAGTTAAATCTAGAATCTTTTCACATAATATTTGTGATTCCAGTACTGTCTTCAGATGTGCGCACGCTGACATGGCGACATCAGAATTCGGTAACAAAAGTAAAATCTAACAAGACCATAATTATCAGAAAAATGTACTGATCTTAACAATATAGCTATCTGGATTAATTGATGCATATATATCAAGATTAAGTCGACATAATGATTTTTGGGGATAATTTACACCTGACGAAAAATTAATCTGAAAAATAAAAAAATAACCATCGTTTGGATTATATCTCAATTAGCTTATGTTTGAATTTTCATCTTAATTGGATGTCATTTGAGTATAAAACCATGGCCTAAAGAACAGACACGAATTAAGTTTGAATTATGTAAACATTTACGTAATTGGGTAACGTATGTGTGTGTACGTGTACGAGGTGGTTATTTGTGGGCTGTGGGTGATCCTTATCTGGCTGTGGGTGATCCTTATCCACGGATGGCCTCTTATTATATACCCCCCTGCCATCTTCTTCTTCTTCCTTCTTCTTCTTCTTCTGCTTCAACAGCTTCTCTGATGCTTCTTCTTCTTCTTCTTCATCTTCTTCACAATTCTTCCTCTTCTTCATCACCTTCCTCCTACCACCACCACCATGTAATAGAAAGAGAGAAAAGAGAGAGAGCAGCAGGTGCAGAGAAAAGCAGAAGAGAGGGAGTAGGTGTAGAGGCAAGGAAGAGAGAGAAAGACATTGTAGTGCACCGAGGAGAGAGAAATAAGAGAGATGAGGAGCTTAGGGAGTTCAGCCCCACCCGACGGCCATGCCTAACTGATAAGTAGGTTCCTCTCTATCATTCTCGATTGTACATCTCTGTTCTGATGCATGATTAGATCGCGTAATGCAAGGTTTATGATTCCGGCTTTACTGGAATCGGTCAACCAACTTTGACAAATTGGATGACTAATCCCCTCCTTTTCCCTGGCCCAGAGAAAGAAAGAAGAGAGATGGGGAGCTTCTTCTCATCAAGAGCTCTTTCTCTTCATCTTATTCTTCTTCTTGTTCTACTTCCTAGCGGCGCTGTTTTACTCTTTTAGAAGCAGACTATTGAGGAGTCGGAGTTCCCGACTTCGACTCCCATGAAGTCAGAGTCTCATGACTTTGACTCCCATACTTCGACTCCCCTGAAGTCAGAGTTCCAGACATCAACTCCCAGATTCTAGACTTCGACTTCCGGACTTCTTGTGTTTTTTCTATCAGGCTTCCAGAAGTGTTCACAGATACCTGCGAGACTGAAACTCATACCTTATTTACATTCCATATCATTTAAGTAAATGTTAATTTACTTAAGATATTACATGTAAATAAGGAAGTACCCCCCATTTGAATCCAATAAAATATCAGAAAAATTACATCTCTTACCAATAAAAAGTCAACTCTCCCACCGAAGAAGAAAAACACGATTTTGGCGATTCCATCAAAATAGCGTCTTTCCAATCTCTTATAATTTGGCCTACCTAAAAGCTTCATAATTCAAATAGATCTAGTAGAATGCTAAAAATCCAAGGTCTGGTGAAAAATGATAAACCACATATGACTTCTCCAAGGGAGCCCTCTCCTACTGAAAGAAAAGTCAAACATACTCATCCTTATTTTACATTAATATGTCTTTTACATTGATATGTTATCATCGCCAATTCTAAATAATAATTTGTAATTGAATGGTTTGATCGACCATATTGATTTCATGACTATCCTCACGATGTATTCTTCTGTTGACTTTACGATAAAAGGTTGAGACGTAATATATTAAGTAAGGCTAAGTACCATATCATAGAGCTATTCTCTAAAGCCTAAAAAGGAGTAGAAAATGCTACATGATACCTTCAGAACTTGTAAGTTTAGACCGTCTTGTAACTACGACAGGTGTTTCGACATGGTAATATCATTTGGAAATTCCGTTTAGTATCTGATTCTCAAACCGACTTGATACATCGACTCCTTTTGAAAGTCCAATCATGGCTATGAATTGCACCTCGAATTTGGTTCACTATCATAAACCTCTCATATTGCATAACTATGTTACCCCTTGAAACTTCAATCATTTCCATCTTTACTGAGATTCTTATATATTCTTTTACATGTGTCTTATCATTGAAACTCTAAAGTGCTGCATAACTATCTGGGAACATAACAATAATGAATGTGTACTTACTGTTCAAATCTTCGAATCTATTGGATTAAGATGCCTATAGGGGCAAGTCCAAGTCCTTGGGAGGAACACTCAAACTCAGTCCCTGAATCGGACATGATTCGAATATACCCGTTACGAATGGATCTTCCAAACCCAGCCCCTGAGTCTGTCTATTCGAATATACCCTTCTAGAGTGGATCTTCCAAACTCGGCCCCTGAATCGGTCTATTCGAATATACCCACCGTGAATGGATCTTCCAAACCCGGCCACTGAATCGGTCTATTCAAATATGTCCTTCCGAGACTGGACCTACTGAGTGTCTCAGCATCAGACACTACCTACAGCTTGATTGATAAATTATATGTTCTTATTTCCCATCAACATGAAATAACTGAGTTACACTTACCCTCAGTACATATTCAATGGATTGCTAGATTGTAATTACACGTTTGATAATGATGGCACGTCATTATGTGCCTGATACTCGTTGTTTTGATTCAGTTCATTAATGTATCGATTTAATCTTGCATGATTTAATACGGTACATCTTGAATCGCATTATTCTTCCCTTTCTTAAACATTGTTATTTGTTATCTTCGTGTGCATCAAATTTCTTTGATTCCAATATCTATTTCTTGTTATTAGAGGGTAAATCCTACGGGGCAAGATTGCTCGTACCTGCTCTTTTTCCAGGTATACATCAGTTTTAGAAGATGGGGCAACGAGAATTGTGTTCTAAGTGATCAACACTTGTCATGTTTGGCCTTTGAATTACGGCATGAGGATCATGTAATTACCTCAACTTTGAGGAACAATTGTTAAATCCATATTTTTATGTTAAGTCATGACTCCGAGCAATTCTTGCTCGAAAAATTTTAAACTTGTTCTCGATTTCCTGTTCGGTTGCGTCTCGACATTTATGAAAATATGAAATGATGGGACGTGATAGAGGTGGTATCAGAGCATGGTTCGAGGATTCAATAACTTGAGAGTTATATGATCTTCAATAGCCTAGGATAACCCGTGAGAATGGGTAGAAACCTGAGGTTAAGCTAGATAATTACACCTGATTGTAGTTAAACAATTGGTCATATGTAAAAATTGTGTAAGGTAGAGACAACATTTAATTATTAAGACCAATGTATCAAGTAACAAGATGCACATGGTATTAATTACGCCAATAGTCTTAGTTAGACAAGCTAACTTCTAAACTGCATGTCAATTAATCAACTTAAACATATTTGCTCAGCCTAGTGTGATGGAAGAAGGAACATATTAGAAGGAGATTGAAGCAGTATGAACAAATGAACAACCATGCTGAGTCTGTGGAAACAAGTAACCCAGGTCATATCAAGGGAAAATGGAACTACTTGCGGACGTGTGAAGTCTGAATCCCTAGGAGACTGTGAGTGTTAAGATAGTGTAAGAAAGGAAGCATTCACCTCAAGTAATAAAAGAACAATTTGCTACAAATGATGAGAAGAAAGAAGGAAACAAGAAAATTAAGCAAACTGATGGGCCAAATAAAATCAAGAGGTGACTTAAGAAGCCTGTGCATGTTGTCAAAAACCTAGTCATACCAAGAAGAACTGCTGAAGAAAACATGGAGCTTGTTTGAGATGTGGAGGATTAAACCATCAAATCTCAGAATGTTCCGGGATACAATCTAGTCGGCAAAGTGGCTCAGCCATAGATAAAAGACCAAGGAATATTAAAAGAAAGATTGAGTCGAATCAAAATAATAATTCCAAGAAGAAGAAGGAAGCGTGTATATACAATCAAAAATGTGTATATGAGGAAGATAAGTGTTGGAGAAAAATTGGAGCATGTTTGAAGTGCAAAAATTTGAATCATTGAATTTCATAATGTTCCGAGATTCCATCTGCTCAGTATAATAACTCAACATCCAATAAAGGACCCCAAAATGTTAAAAGTAAAGATAGAAGATGGTCAATGCATTATCGAATCCAAAAAGAAGAAACAAGTCTGCACTTATTGTCAAAAATATGGGCACGGAATAGATGAGTGTTTGGGAAAGACTAGAGCATGTTTCAAATGTAGAAGTCAGAAGCACCACATATCAAAATGTCCCCAGTTCGCCAGTACCACTACATGGTAAAGACAAGGTTGCAGAAAAACCCTGTGCTATAAGGAGAATTGATTGAGGTTCTTGGAAGTAACTGATATGTAAAAAAATTTTTAAAGCATGGATCCATATAGTTTTCTGATCCTGATGAAGTAGAAATTTGGTTAAGGAAATGGAAAGGATTTTATTTCTAGTCACTTGGTGTCCAGAAGAAGATAAGGTCAGGTTAGCTACTTGCCAATTAGAGAGAGATGTGTGAATCAGGTAAAAGGCCACTGAAGCCACACATACTAAGAAAGATATTACATGGAAGGAATTTATAGACCTCTACAATAATCAATATTTCTCAAAAGAAATCTAAGAGAAGAAATCCATGAAGTTTAGAAATATGGCTATAGTAGAGTATGAAGATCAATTTGCCAGGTTGTCTCGATATGCTCCACAGTTTAGAAAAATGGCACGGGTACGAGACCTTGCTATTAACACACATAGTCACTTGAAACGACACGGGTATGAGAACCTGCCGTTAACACACATAGTCACTTGAAATGGCATGGGTACGAGACCCTGCCGTTAACACACATAGTCACTTGAAACAGCACGAGTACGAGACCCTGCCGTTAACACACATGGTCACTCGAAATGGCACGGGTACGAGACCCTACCGTTAACACACATAGTCACTTTAAACGGCATGGGTACGAGACCCTGCCGTATCAAATCAAAACATTCTCCTGTGCCGACTCACTTCCATGGAAAAATTTTTGCAGCACCTCCCCTCTTTGACAAGGGGATGTAAAATGGGACAACACCAACTTTATGCTGCACCGTGAAAGGATGGTATCTGACATCAATCCTAAGACATGCCTACAAAGGAGTTGATGGAACCCAGAACCACAAGGTAGAACATCTCGTACAAAACATTACCCAAAAACATAAACGGGACAAGAGAAGAGAATAGTTGTGAGAGGTTCTAGTAGTGCCAGTAGAGAGGTGGGAGATCTCCCATTGGGTCTTGTTACCTCGTCTCATTCCTTCATTATTCTAAATTTTAAAAAGAGAACAACAAAGAAGAAGGAGAGCGAGAAGAGGATAGGGTCTCTGCTTATGACACCAAGGGGTATATGGAGACCCCCAGAAATACTCTTCTAGTGAGCACGGAAGATGAATCCTCAGAAGGAAGTTAGAAACGGCACACATCCATAATGAGAAAGAAAGGCAAAGAGAGACCATGAAAGAGACTAGACAACAAGCCACTTAGTATATTCATATGCATGTACTCATGGGGACACATCCCAATGAGTAGAATAAAACATTCAAGCTACAGAAGATGACAGTAAGCAACCAGAAAAAAAGAAAACTCATAAATGGGGGAAAGGGGATCCTGCTACAAAGCTCTCATGACTACACTCACCCTCTCCTTCCTTCTCCCAGTCTCCCAGATACAAGAAGAAAAGAAAGATAAACCACCCTCACTCCCTTGCCTCTCTTTCTGGACCTCCTAGGAAAACTTGTGCCAAAAGCTTCAGCCTTATGAAAACCCTTCTTCCCCTAGAGATCTCCCAAGCCCTTTCTGTTGGACCAGGGCTCTCTTTTTCTAGTCATGGTTGTGAGAAGGGGCCATTTTCTTTTAACTGTTGGAGTGTACTTGGGCCACCGTTTCTATTAGTTCTCATATGATAACGACAGGGTACATCCACGCCGTTTCTCTTGGGTCTCATGTTGATACGGCGAAGTGTACTTGGTTTTCCGTTTCTGTTGGGTCTCATATGATATAACGGTAGGGTATGTCCATGCCGTTTCTCTTGGGTCTCATGTTGATACCGTGGGGTGTACTTGGCCCTCTATTTCTCTTGGTCTCTTGTGATAACGGCAGGGTACATCCACACTGTTTCTATTGGGTCTCATGTTGATACAGTGGGGTGTACTTGGCCTGCTGTTTCTGTTGGGTCTCATATGATAACGATAGGGTGCATCCACATCGTTTCTATTGGGTCTCATGTTGATATGGCGTGGTGTACTTGGCCTGCCGTTTCTCTTGGTTTCATGTGATAACGGCAGGGTACTTCCACACCATTTCTATTGGGTCTCATGTTGATACAGCGGGGTGTACTTGGCCCGTCGTTTCTCTTGGGTCTCATGTTGATACGACGGGGTATACCTTGTTCACACAGTTTATGTTGATGCTTGTGTCGACCTCATGAAGGACTTGTGTTGACAAAAATGCAACTTGCGTCAACATTGTGAGGAACCTGTGTCAACCCAAATGTGACTTGCGTCGACCTCCTAAGGAACATGCGATGACGCACATATGACAATTTATGTTCGGATGATGTGGTCATCTGGTTCGGCAAGGTGGATGAGCTGCCGTTACACATTTTCTTCGGTCTCATTTGTGATGTTTGATATGGCACCAATGGTGGCATGCCATTTCTCTTAAGTGACATAGGTGATACGACACCAATGGTGGTGTGCTGTTTCTCTTGGCTAAAATAGGTGGTACGACACCAATGGTGTGTGTCGTTTCTCTTGGTGATACGGCACCAGTGGGTGGTGTGTCGTTTCTCTTGGTGATACGACACCAATAGGTGGCGTGCCATTTCTCTTGGTGATTCGACACCAATGGGTGGCGTGCCGTTTCTCTTGACACCAATGTGTGTCGTTTCTCTTGGTTGATGTAGGGGATACGACACAAATGGGTAGTGTGTCATTTCTCATGGTGATATGGTACCAATAGTGGTGTGCTGTTTCTCTTGGTGATTTGGCACCAATAGGTAGCGTGCCATTTCTCTTCATGATTTGGCACCAATAGGTAGCGTGCCTTTTCTCTTGGTGATGCGACACCAATGGGTGGCATGCCATTTCTCTTGGTGATTTGGCACCAATAGGTAGCGTGCCATTGCTCTTGGTGATACGGCACCAATGGGTGGCATGCCGTTTCTCTTGGCACCAATGTGTGTTGTTTTTCTTTAGTGTGTGTGGACATACTCTCATCGTAGGTCGACATACTCCTTCAGTGTGTCGACACACTTTCTTGGCAGATCGACCTGATTGTGCATCAGGTCGACTTGAGCCTTCATCTATAGACTCAAAATCATGCATCCACAAAGTAGAAGGCAGCCCCTCCAGGTATCTAAAAGTACACCCTCTACTTCTTGCAATCCACCACTGCACCGTACTGCTCAAGCCAGTCCATACCCAGTATCACATCAAAATCCTATAGCTGCATAGTAAACAAGTGAGCTGGCAAACATGACCCTAAATCTGCACTGGTACCTCCTCAACACAGCACGAGGTAACCACAAAGTCCCTTGTCAGCAGCTTAAAAACTAGGTCATTGGACACTCCCATGTCTTGCTCCTCTAGAGAATCTAAAAACTCCTCAGAAATAAAAGAGTGGGAAGCACTAGAATTAAACAACACTCTAGCTGCATAGCCAAAAATAATCATGGTACCTTCCACAATTTGAGCCGCTTTTGCCTCTACTCTGGTCATGTGCATGACATGACCTCTAGCCCTCAGCCTACCTGAACTTGGAGTCTATTGGTGTTGTTGCACAGGAGCCTGCTACTGCTGAGTACAGAACTGAGGCTGACTCTACTGCGGCATTGTCTCGAGGTAACCGGGGGCACTCCAGCACCATGTGACCCAACTGGTCACACTGGTAACACCTACCAGCAAAAGAGCACTGGCCTTACTATGTAGGTTGCCTAGTAGGCTCCTAGACAGTCTTTGCCAAAAATTGCCTCCGCTCCAGCTGCCTCCTATCACTACGAAACCTCCTCCTAGACCCTGATCTCGAAGACGTCCCCAGAGAGGAAGATGCAAATGAAGTTGTAGCCTTCAGAGTATGCTGTGAAGTACTTTGTTGCTGCCTCTGTTGTATCGTACCCACCTACCCCTGATGTAACGACCCTCCTTATATCGATAGGGTTATACCAACCCTCATCGATATAATGAACATCGCTACAGTGGGACATTTACCCAACAATTGTACAAAAGGCTGAAACATACACAAATATATAACATATGACAGCGGAATTTAAGAACTGGAAAGTAATCTTATTCCATCATCCACATTCTATTCACAGTCCATATAGAATAAAAGAAAACAGAACATTTCATAACTAAGAAATGAAATAAATACATTGTCCACATAAGACTACGCAGAGTCTTTTTATTACATACTTATGAAAATGAAAGTACAACGCTGAATCTAAACAGGGTCTGCTACTCCCGCTCTGAGTCACTTCTAACTATCTCCTCGGAAGAAGTAGAAACATCTACACCTGTACGCCGAAGCAAAGATGAGTTCAAAGAACTCAACAAGTAACTTTAAACACATTAAACTTACATGTATCACCTAACATTCACATTCTTATATCACACAATCACATATAAGTATGGATTTAGCAATTTGATCAAATAAAACCTATGCACGATCTCTACACATGTTACACATGGAAATTGTTTAATATAAAGTTTTCAATAACTTAAAGCCTATCACATGCTTTCTACATACTTTTCAATACATCAAACTAACTTTCATTTAATCGCATTCGCATGTGCATTAGTCATTTTAAACATGGAGATTTCATACTTTACAAAAGACAATTCTAACATGGATTTTCTAATTATTTTCACATGGATAACATGTTTATCTTCAGGAAAAGTTTGCTGTTTTGCTATGAACATATCACATTAATATCAAAATTTATCATTTTACATGCTATCACAAGAATTTATATCAACACACAATCTTTTGCACAGTTTCACAGTTTTCACGATCACTTTCACTTAAACACAATTTCACATTTTAATTAATGCCGTGACACATAGCCCAAACCACCATTAGAAGGACACACACTAATCACAACACATATCTATCACCTAGGCATTCCAGTGATAAACCTTAGTTACTGAGCAGAACCGGGAGAAGCACTCTCCACCCTAACCAGCGGTACTTGTCCGCCTCCAGGATTTAATCTCAATGCCCGTGGCACATCACAACTTTGAACTTTCCCGTGGGGACTTTACCACAGTACAGTTCCACAGCCCTCTATGGTAGCAGTGTCACTCATTGGCACAATTACACATTTTTCTAAACACTTAACACCACTTAATGCATACTATATCACATCTATGTCATGCTCATATTCACACATTTTAGTATTACCTAGCATGGTACTACTGTTCATAGTATTGCACAAATTTAAATAAGTTTAATCATGCAGGAAATTTCAGATTTTAGTATTAAACACATTAACATGCTTTAATCCATCAATACCTCACATGAAACTCAAATATCTAGCTACTGTTATCAATTCATTACAAAATTTTAACCAAAAATCCATCACATGTTAGCCATCATGCATATCAAATTTCACATTTTTATGTGGTACCCACTAATTATAGAAATTCTAATAGTGGTATCACATAAGACTAAAATAGTTAAATTAACATGGAATTTCACTGTTTCGGATTCATAATTCATTATATATATGGATACTGACAGTTCTAAACATGTACAAATTTTCTAGAATTTTAACTATTTTTGCACCATTTATTAGAGTTTTTAAACTAAATAAGCATGTTCACTATTTTTCATTTAGAAAAATCTAGTAAATTTCACAGTCATCAAGAAATTCCTAAATTTTAATCCATGCCCTGACATCAGTTTACACACCACAGAAAATCTCTGACATCAAATTTATCACAAAATCTCATAGCAATAATTAAACATTCCCAAAATGGAATTTCAGAAATTCTCCATAAATATCACAGTAAATGAAAATTTATAAAAAATATTTAACATGCTCCATTATACATACTTTACTATATACAAGATTTACCATATATCCTCATGTGCAGAAATCTCGAAAATTGGGTTACATAGGTTAGACATGCACACTGTTGTAGTCTGATGAACTTGATGGCATGCAGGTGGCCGTCTATAAAGTTAACGGCAACAAAAATCGCTGCCAACTCAAGACCTTAACGGCAAGGGATCATGCCGTTAAGTTCCTATCTGTGCAAAACACAGATTGAATGCCAAAAGATCACTTGAATGGGGGTTCCAGGACACGAGAAAAATCTGTAAAAATCCCTGGGACATACTAGACACATGTAGGGATAGTGTGGATAGGTTACTTGCCTTAGACAAAATCCACAAACGTCGATTTAAGCCGGAGAAGCCCTCCTCACCTTGAGCCAAAGAGTCCCTGATCTTCTCCAAATCTCGGGTTCTAGATTGATCTCCACAGCACACCAGCGTGGGGAAGTCGTTCCCGGTTGCATTGACTCCTCTCCAGTCGATGAAGATTGCCGGATGAAGCCTCCAGTAGTCGGATCACAGGGTTACAAGTCAGGGTTCACACAGAAAAACTAGGTTTTTGACCCAAGAGTCAAAAGGACCTGTCTGAACCCTAATCTGCCTCTTTTATAGAGTCGGGGTGTTTAGGGTCACGCAATGGTCGAGGTTACCGTTGGGGGACGGTTACTAAAAGAGGGGGCGAGATTTTCGCGGGCATTTTCGGATCTGAGATCGCAACAGATCTGGAGCATTAACGTTAGCATCCTTGGCCGCCATTTCATAGTTGGCGTCCATCGATGTGGCCACTAATCTACAATAAACGTCAACTCATGTGGACGCTACTGGTCGACAGAACAGACTCAAAACTGCAGAACCTTGTACATACATAAATACAATACACCTCTATATACTTTACAATGCACACATTGAATTAATATTTATCTATACAATGTGAGTAAATAAAGAATTGTCAATACAATTCATACATCAATAATATATATATATATATATATATACATAAGTAATTACAAAAAAATGAAAATCAAGGGCCTTACACCCTCTCCACCTTAAATAAACTTCGTCCTCGAAGTTAGACTGATACTACTCAAACAACTGAGGATACTTCTTCTCATTGCATCCTCAAGCTCCCAAGTAGCCTCCTCTCGCGAGAAGTTGCGCCATAAGACTTCACCGACACAATGCTCTTGTTCCGGAGATGCTGAAACCTTCCGGTCAAGAATATTACTAGTTGTTCCACATAAGAAAGATCTGGCTGGATCTCCACTGCTCGTGGCTAATAAACATGATGGATCCTCTACATACCTCCTGAGCATAGATATGTGAAAAATAGGATGAACACTAGCTAACGCTAGGGGTAAAGCTAGCTCATATGCCACGTTGCCTAATCGTCTGAGAATCTCATATGGGCCAATGAATCTTGGACTTAGCTTACTATGGCTGCCAAACCTAACTACACACGAGTAGGCGATATCTTCAAAAATTCATGCTCACCTACTTCGAACTCCAAATCTTTCCTCTGTTGTCAGCATAACTCTTTCTGCCTATCCTGTGCTGCAACAAGCCTCTTTCTAGTCAACTGAACCTTATCCGAAGTCTCCTGAACTAACTCCGGACCGATCAACTGCCTATCGCCTGCCTCCACCCAACATAAAGGGGATCTACAGGGCCTACCATACAACGCCTCAAATGGAGCCATACCAATGCTCGCATGAAGACTGTTGTTATATGCGAACTCCACTAGAGGTAAATGGCGCTCCCAATCATCCTTCCAATCCAGAATACACGCCCTCAACATATCCTCGAGCGTCTGGATAGTCCTCTCAGACTGTCCATCTATCTGGGGATGAAACACCGAACTGAGCTTCAACTCCGAACCTAAAGCATCTTGAAGACCCTTCCACAGCCTCGAAGTAAATCTCGGATCTCAATCTGAAATGATTGAATTCGGCACACCATGCATCCTAATAATGCTACCATATACAATCTAGCCAAACTCTCTACTGACTACTTCTTCTTCATACGTAAGAAATGTGCAGTCTTCGAGAATCTATCTATGATAGCCCACGAATGGCGTCGTAAACACGTGACTAACAATCTTCAAATAACCGGCCTACACTAACTGATTAAACGGTAGTTAAGTGGTGAGACGAGTCGAATCCACGGAGAACTAGATTATAGAGTTGAAAACCTTGAGTATTAGTTAAGAAAATAGTGTGTGATATTAATACTAAGTTGCGTTAATTAAATCTAAACTATGCTAAACAAGTAAAGAAGATATAAAGAGTGAATGAGAGAACTCATGAGACAAAAATCTAAGATTGCATTCCACTAAAAAAATGGTCAACAAAAAGTATTTTATGCTAAACAAATCAACCACAAACACCTTAAAAGAATCTGGAAAATAGAGAGAAATAGAAGAGAGAAAGAAGCGATAGAAGAGAGAGAGAGAGGAGAGATAAAAGAGGAGAGAGAGGAGAGACGAGAGGAGAAAGAGAGAGAGAGAGCGGGCGTGGGGGCACGCGGGGACGTGCATGCAAAAGCATGCACGTCGGCGGGCCAACGGGGCGCGCGGGCGGCTGGCCAGGGCGCGGGCGCTGGCGGGCGCGGCCAGGTGGGGCGCGGGCGCTGGCGGGCGCGGCCAGGTGGGGCGCGGGCGGGCGGACCCAAGCGGCGAGCCAGGCGAGGTCGCGGGCCAGGCGGCTGGGCGGCAGGGGCAGGCGGGCTCGGGCCAGGCAGCTGGGTGGCACGGGCAAGCGGGGTCGCAGGCGTGCAGGCGACGCGGGGCTGGCGCCTGACGCGGGCGGGGCCAGGCGGGGGTGACGCGGGGCTGGGCGCGGCCGGGTGCGACAGTGCGGGCCGGGCGGTGCGGGCCGGCAAGGCGCCTGGGCCGGCGCTGCTGCTGCTTGCTGTTGTCCGGAGCCGGTAGAGAGGGAAGAGAAGGGGAAGAAGGGAAGAGGAAGAAGAGAAAGAAGAAGAAGAAGAAAGGAGGGGGGTTGCGTGAGAGAGAAAGTGAGAAAGAGAATGGGAGAGAGAGTTGCGGGGGAAAAGGAATAAAAAATTCGAGAGAGAGAGGGGGGGACTTTTAAATAGAGATCTCTCTCTTTAAAAGAGGGTTTTCAAATAGAGAGAAATCTTTAGAAAAATAGTAAGAAGAGAGAGAAAGAAGAAGGAAGGTGGCTAGGGTTTTGTAACTTTTTGTATATGCCAGATTTACCCTGTTGGATTGCTTGATCCATTGGCCCGTTAAGCACTTCATAAAATGCCCATTAACCTGCAAATACAACATATAATTGAATTTAATCAATAACGTTCATGATAATAGAAATCATATGAATTTATCAAGTATTAGTCATCAAAATGGCATGATTATTCATGATAATTGTGATATTATCAATCTACAACTACCCAAATAGAGTCATTACCCCGTCTAGACCGAGGCAAACCCGTGACAAAATCCATAGTGACACCCTCCCACTTCCATACTGGGATCTCCATCTTCTGCATAAGTCCAGATGGTCGCAACCGCTCGGCCTTCACTTGCTGGCATACTAACCACTAGGCACATACTCCGCTACTCCTTCTTTATGCCAGACCCCACAAAAAATCTCTTCAAATCCTGGTACATCTTAGTGTTACCCAGATGAATAGAGAATCTAGACCTATGAGCCTCTGCTAAAACATGCTCACGAACATCTACAATGTCTGGAACACATACACGGTGATGGAATCTAATCACGCCATCCTCATCACGAGCAATGCCCGCCTTGCCCACTAACTCCTGGAGTCTAGGGTCGGCTTTCTGTTGCTCGATCACCTCATCCAACACGGAAGACCTAATGGACAACTGAGCTACAAAAGCATGACACAATGATGGCTCTAACTTAGTCATCGCACACGCTGCATCCTTCAACATCTTCCAATCCTGTTGGAGAGACGATCTCTTCCAACTAAGGGCATCCGCTACGACATTCGCCTTTCCAGGATGATACTGGAGGTCGAAATCATAGTCCTTCAGGAACTCAATCCATCTTCTCTGCCTCAGGTTTAATTCCTTTTAGGAGAAAAGATATCTCAAGCTCTTGTGGTCAGTAAACACCTCAAATCTGACACGATAAAGATAGTGTCTCCAGATCTTCAGTGCATGAACCACTGCCGCAAGCTCAAGATCATGAGTCGGATAGTTTCACTCATCTACTCCTTCAATTGACGAGAAGCATATGCTACTACTCTTCCTTGCTACATTAATACACAGCCAAGGCCAATCCGAGAAGCATCTGTGTAGATAGCAAAACCTTCTACACCGCTCGGAAAAACTAACACTGGAGCCGAAGTGAGCTTAGTCTTCAATAATTGAAAACTACTCTCACACTCCTTGGACTAGACAAACTTCACTCCCTTCCTGGTCAGCTGAGTCAATGGGGCGGCGATGGATGAAAATCCCTCAATAAATCACCGATAATAACCAGCCAAACCAATAAAACTCCTGATCTCCGAAGGGTCTTGGGAATCTCCCAATCCATAACAGCCTGGACCTTCGCTGGATCAACTGCTACACCAGCACCGGAGATAATATGCCCAAAGAAATGAACCTCGTGCAACCAAAAATCGCACTTGTTGAACTTTGCATACAGCTTGTGCTCACGGAGAACCTCTAATACTACCCTCAAATGCTGACGATGTGTGGCCTCATCTGGGGAATAGACCAACATGTCATCAATGAAAACCACCACAAAACTATGTAGGTAAGGCCTAAACACCCTGTTCATGAGATCCATGAACGCTGCAGGGGCGTTGGTCAAACCAAAAGGAAGCACCAAAAACTCATAATGTCCATAACGGGTTCTAAATGCCGTCTTGGACACATCCTCACTCCTAATCCTCAACTGGTGATAACCAGACTGCAGATCAATCTTAGAAAAGATTGATGCATCTTGCAGTTGGTCAAACATGTCATCAATCCGAGGTAAGGGATACATGTTCTTCACCGTCACTTGGTTTAGCTTCCTATAATCGATGCATAACCTAAGTGATCCATCCTTCTTCTTCACGAATAAGATAGGTGCGCCCCAAGGGGAAACACTAGGGTGAGTAAATCCCTTATCTAACAAATCCTGCAACTGCTTCCTTAGCTCAGCTAATTCTGCAGGTGCCATACGATAAGATGCCTTTGAGATAGGAGAGGTGCCTGGAAGCAACTCTAGTGTGAACTCTATCTCTCTAGCCGGTGGCAAACCAGATAAGTCATCAGGGAAGACATCTGGAAACTCTCGAACTACATCTATCTCTGCAAGAGTAGGTGACTCATTAGCCTTGGGTACTAATACCATGTTGGTAAGAAAAGCGTCACAACCCTTGTTCACCATTCTCATCTCCTTCATGGCAGAGATGACAAACTTCCCCCTGCTAGGTTCCTTGGCAATGGATGAGAAAACTCATCCTCACCAGGAATGCGGAAAACTATCTTCTTCCCTCGACAATCCACTAACGCATAATGCTCTTTGAGCCAATCCAGACCAAGAATAGCATCATAGTCCTTCATCTTAAGCAAGAAGAAGCACCCTTCTAACGCTCTATCCTCAATGCACACCGGTAAAGACAGAATACACTTCCTAGTCGATACCATACCCGCAGGTGTGTGCACGGACAAAGGGACCTCTAAATCCTCAGACCCTAATCCTGACTCTAAGGCTAACTACCTAGCAAAACGCTCGGAAATGAACAAGGGAGTAGCACCCGTATCAAACAAAACCCGAGCATGCACACCTAGAAATAAAACTTTACCTTCCGTGACATGCTCCGCCTGCTCGGCATCCTCTCGCGCTAATGCAAACACCTGAGCTGGGGCTCGAGGTCTCCCTGGCCGTCCTGTCACTGGAGCTGCTGCTACTGCTGCTGGGGCTACTCCTCGCTGAACTCCCTGCTGAATTCTAGGGCAGTCCTTGATCTTGTGCTCGCTGCTCCCACACTTCAGGCACTTCCTCGCCATCTTCCAGCACTCCGTACCTCCATGTGCCCTCCCACAATGAGGACACTCCTTCTTACCACTAGGGGAACGCTGAGAAGGTACCTGACTGCTTCCCGATGCCACGAGACGCTGCAGTGACTGAAAGGTCGCCTTCTTCCTCTCCTGTCGCTGGAATGGAGCCGCAGGCCTCTTCTGGGAAGCCTTCTTTTCCTCTAGGTACTGCTCCATATCTCCCTCCTGCCGACACGCCGCGTTGAGCGCCTCCTAGAGGATACGATGGTCGAAGGCCACCAACCTTGTCCTCAGTGACGGTCTCAGTCCCATCACGAACTTCTTCGCCTTCCTGCGCTCATCATCTACAATGTGAGGGGCATACTTTGACAACTCTGCAAACCTGGCCTCATACTCCAGTACGGTCATGAAGCCCTGAGTCAACGAGAGAAACTCATGCTCCATCTTGTCCTGGACGTGCTCCGGAACAAACTTGGCTCGGAAGAGCCTCACGAACTTGTCCCAAAACACCCCTACTGCATCGTCCTCAAACCAGGTACGTAGCAACGAGGACCACTACATGTCGGCCCGCTCCTGCCAAAACCTAAGGACTAATCCAAACTCCATAAACTTAGAGAAATTAAATACATAAATTTAAACAACACATACCTATAGCATATAGGTGGCTAGAGTGACCCTGTCATCATCTGCGCACCTAACAACTCAGAAGATCTTTTCAATCTCCCTTAACCAGCTCTCTGCAAGTAATGGATCGCTCTCCCCCTTAAAAGAAGGTGGCGACATCCTCTTGAACCTTTACATGATGAAGGGTCCACCATGGTCAGCCTGTGGAGCTGGCACCTGAGCTTGCTACAACCAACAACATAAGCATCACACATTCATAACATGACAATATAGTAGCATGGAATGAAATAAAGCAGACTACTTTATCTATATTTTCTAACCTGAGCCTACTGAGCCTCCAACTGAGCCTGGAGTGCAGCCTGGGTATGGGCCTGCGTCTGGATGGCCTGCACCAAACCGTGCATGAAGACTCCATAATCTACAGGTGGTGGTGGGGGAAGCACAAGACCCTGAGGTGCCGGAGCCTGCTGCTCTCCCTGATCCTCACGCCTAGGCTCATCTCTCCTCTGCTCACCCTCACGAGCAAGAACACCACGCCTACCTCGTAAAGCCATATCCTGCAAAATGATTTATTCACAATTAGAAACTAACTATCTAACTAGTTCCTACTATGTGGACAGTCTACACAGACTTAGCATATAATGAAGATGATGGTATTATGTATATATTTATGTACAATTTCAGCCCGTCTCTCTGATATCAATCTCTGTAACGACCCTCCTTATACCGGTACGGTTATACCAACCCTCATCGATATAATGAACGTCGCTACAGTGAGACATTTACCCAACAATTATACAAAAGGCTGAAACATACATAAATATATAACATATGATAGTGGAATTTAAGAACTGGAAAGTAATCTTATTCCATCATCCACATTCTATTCACAGTCCATATAGAATAAAGAAAACTCAACTGAACATTTCATAACTAAGAAATGAAATAAATACATTGTCCACATAAGACTACGCAGAGTCTTTTTATTATTACATACTTATGAAAATGAAAGTACAATGCTGGATCTAAACAAGGTCTCCTACTCCTGCTCCGAGTCGCTTCTAACGATCTCCTCGGAAGAAGTAGAACATCTACACTTGTACGCCGAAGCAAGGATGAGTTCAAAGAACTCAACAGTACTCTAAACACATTAAACTTACATGTATCATATTTTACAAAAAACAATCCTAACATGGAGATTTCATACTTTACAAAAGACAATCCTAACATGGATTTTCTAATTATTTTCACATGGATAACATGTTTATCTTTAGGAAAAGTTTTCTGTTTTGCTATGAACATATCACATTAATATCAAAATTTATCATTTTACATGGTATCACAAGAATTTATATCAACACACAATCTTTTACATAGTTTCACAATTTTCACGATCACTTTCACTTAAACACAATTTCACATTTAATTAATGCCGTGACACATAGCCCAAACCACCATTAGAAGGACATACACTAATCACAACACATATCTATCACTTAGGCATTCTAGTGATAAACCTTAGTTACTGCGCAGAATCGAGAGAAGCACTCTCCACTCTAACCAGCGTTACTTGTCCGCCTCCAGGATTTAATCCCAATGTCCGTAGGACATCACACACTTTGAACTTTTCCATGGGGACTTTACCACAGTACAGTTTCACAGCCCTCTATGGTAGCAGTGTGACCCATTGGCACAATTACTCATTTTTCTAAACACTTAACACACACTTCATGCATACTATATCACATCTATGTCATGCTCATATTCACACATTTCAGTATTACCTAGCATGGTACTACTGTTCATAGTATTGCACAAATTTAAATAAGTTTAATCATGCAGGAAATTTCAGATTTCAATAATAAAACACATTAACATGCTTTAATCCATCAATACCTCACATGAAACTGAAATATCTAGATACTATATCAATTCATTACAAATTTTAACCAAAAATCCATCACAAGAAAGCCATCATGCATATCAAATTTTGCATTTTTCTGAGCTACCCACTAATTATAGAAATTGTAACAGTGGTATCACATAAGACTAAAATAGTTAAATTAACATGGACTTTCACTGTTTCAGATTCATAATTCATTATATACATGGATACTGACAGTTCTAAATTTGTACAATTTTTCTAAAATTTTAGCTATTTTTCACCATTTATTAGAGTTTCTAAACTAAATAAGCATGTTCACTATTTTTCATTCAGAAAAATCTAGTAAATTTCACAGTCATCAAGAAATTCCAAAATTTTAATCGCATGCCCTGACATCAGTTTACACACCACAAAAAATCTCTGACATCAAATTTATCACAAAATCTCATAGCAATAATTAAACATGCCCAAAACAGAATTTCAGAAATTCTCCATAAATATCACAGTAAATGAAAATTTATGAAAATACCTAACGTGCTCCATTATACATACTTTACTATATACAAGATTTACCATATATCCTCATGCGCAAAAATCTTGAAAATTAGGTTACATAGGTCAAACATGCACACTGTTGCAGTCTGACGAACTTGACGGCATGCAGGTGGCCATTTATAAAGTTAATGACAACAAAGACCGCCGCCAACTCAAGACCTTAACGGCAAGGGATCATGCCATTAAGTTCCTGTCTGTGCAAAACACAGACTGAACGCCAAAAGATCACTTGAATGGGGGTTCCAGGACACGAGAAAAATCTGTAAAAATCCCTGGGACATACTAGACATATGTAGGGATAGTGTGGATAGGTTACTTGCCTTAGACAAAATCCACAAACGTCGATTTAAGCCGGAGAAGCCCTCCTCGGCCTGAGCCAAGGAGTCCCTGATCTTCTCCAAATCCCGGGTTCTAGGTTGATCTCCACAGCACACCAGCGTGGGGAAGTCATTCTTGGTTGCATTGACTCCTCTCCAGTCGATGAAGATCGCTGGATGAAGCCTCCAGTAGTCGGATCACAGGGTTCCAAGTATGGGGTTCGCACAGAAAAACTAGGTTTTTGACCCAAGAGTCAAAAGGACCTGTCTGAACCCTAATCTGCCTCTTTTATAGAGTCAGGGTGTTTAGGGTCGCGCAATGGGTTGAGGTTACAATTGGGGGACGATTACCAAAAGAGTCGGAGAGATTTTCGCGGGCGTTTCTAGATCTGAGATCGTAACAGATCTGGAACATTAACGTCAACATCCTTCACCGCCAATTCATAGTTGGCGTCCATCGATGTGGCCACTAATCTACAGTAAACGCCAACTCATGTGGACACCTACTGGTCGACAGAACATGCTCAAAACTGCAGAAACCTTGTACATACATAAATACAATACACCTCTTTATACTTTACAATGCACACATTGAATTAATATTTATCTCTACAATATGAGTAAATAAAGAATATGTACAATACAATTCATACATCAATAATATATATATATATATATATACATACATATATACATATATAATTACCAAAAATGAAAATCAAGGGCCTTACACCTGACCAACTCTGATCTACTCATGGGTCCACAAAGTGTCAGCCTCTAAAGTTGTCACTGTCTAATAGGCTGCATTCAAGTCAGTGATGCGAGCAACTATCAACACTTGCCTGAGCTCTGGCCTTAGTCCTCTCACAAACTGTTGGGTCCTCGTGCTCTCGTCTGCCATAATCTGTGGCACATAGCACCCCAACTCTACAAATCAGGTTCTGTATTGGACTACTGTTATCTCGCCCAACACCAAATCTAGGAACTAGTACAGTCTCTCTGTCCTGACATAAGTGGGGCAGAAGGCTCTCTCAAAAGATGCAACAAACTCCTGCCAAGTGATCTGTCTAAGTGGGCGAGATTGAAAAATGGTCTCCCACTCCAATGTCCACCAAGCCAGTGCTTGGTTTTGTAGTTGGTACCTCACCAACAGAACCCTCTCCTCCTCTGCACACTCCATGGAACGAAAGATCCGCTCCACTACATCTAACCACGACTGGGTTGTGTAAGGGTCCATCTGTCCCTCAAATTAGCGAGGCTAAAACTATAGGAACTCCCTCAACACCCTCGCGTGATCTCCCTGAGGTGTTGGAGCGTCACGGTGTTGGGCAACCAGCTGCCCTATCAACTTAAGAAAATGGGTCGCAGTCAAACTCAGGTGCAGCTCGGGGAGGAGGTGGTGGTGGCACAACACCACTATGCGCGTCCTACAGTCTAGGAAGCACGCGCTGTGGTGGCAGGGCATCTCGAGTCTTCTGCTGAGGTTCCTGCTCAGCCACCTCCTCAACACGGTGTCACCTCAGTGCCATGATGGACCTATTCAGGATATACACAAATTAATACATAAAACTACAAATTACTTTGGCATTGCTTGCTGCTACTGTACTCTTTGTGCTCTAAATTACCAACTTATGAAATTTCCTTATATGTCTCAATAGATCAGGCTCTGACACCAATTGTAACGACCTAGGATCCGAATTACCAGTTATCCACTAGTAACCCAAATCCTAAACCACCACCCACGAGCCTAAGCTTGGAAGGGTTAGAAGTAAGTGTCCGAGGAGAACATATAAGAAAATTTACAAACCACAAGAACTGAAAATAAACCACCATATATATAACAACATGGTACAACTCAAAGCAGATCCAACAAAAGTAAAGAGTACAGTAAGTGTGTACACAAAAGAGTACCACTCTCAGTAGCTAGCAGGATCAGCACTAAATTGATTTGGCTCCTCAACACCTGAAGCTGACGACAAACCACCTGAAAGGGGAGACCCAGAAGGGACACTAACCCCCACCAATAAATAGTACGAAAAGAAGTGTAGGAAAGTAAACTACACTAAAGTGCACTGCACTAAAACACACAGAAAATTTATGGCGTGATGACTAACTCCTCGTAGGACTGTGTTAAAGACTGGAATCTTGCAGCCTCAACAACACACAACAAAACACAATAGAAGTCACACACATTCACATAAGAAGGTAGGACCAACTAGGACCTATGGTTTGGCGCCTCGACACCACAAAGTCCTCAAACCCTAGCCACGTGTGCACACTTAGACGCTCTCCCTCGTGTCTAGTCCTTGACTGATTTTCCCCTACGCCGGACTCAAATGGTGGAGAAGGGGCCCCACAGAAACCGACTCATAACCACCATAATGGGTACACACTGGATGAAGTCGCATTCGATGTATAGGCTCACCGAGGGAATAGCTCAACGCCAGTCATCCAGACAGAGCCCAGCTTAACGCCCAGAAAGTGCACAACACAAACACAAGCACGATGAAGTACAATACATGCACAGACGGAGACACCCTCAATGTTTGGCACACCACACTAGGAGGCAGATACCTCGTGTTATAGCCTTACATACAAAAGAGGGCTCAACTGCTGGGACCTACCTGTAGGGTTGACGATAACCTCGATTACCATTAACACAGGGTAAACGGCGTAGCCCCTGCGGTCTACAAAACTCGACGGAAATGTCGATTGCCGTTAACCACACATTGACGGCAAGAGATCTTGCCGCCAATTTCATCCTGAAGAGCTTGAAGTCAACAACCCTTGACGTCAAGCTCTTCAGCTTCCAATAACTGATATGGCCCTAAGATGCTCCCTATGGCGATCCAGCCCAAACAAACATGATTTGATGATGAGAAAATGCTTTCCCTCATCAAATGACACCAATATAAAGCCTAAAAACAACGATCCAACCCTTAGATCGAGCAATATACCCTCAAAACCCAGCATGGAGAAACCCTTCCCAAATCATGATTTTCACACAAATCACATACATTTCATGTTCAGAACAGCATCACGAAGGGATAGGATCCCTACCTCAAGATGCCAAAAACACCAATAAGAACCTCAAGATCATGTTGATTCCCACGCCCACTCCATGAGGTCAAATCCCCAAATCCGCCATCTTCTTTCTCGATCCGAAGTCGCCATGTGCACCACAATCTCCCCACGAGCTCCCGTCGGCTGCCAAAAGTGGTAGAGAAAGAAGGAGGTGAAGGTGGTGGGTGGAAAGGGGATAAAAGGATAGAAGAGGGGGCCTTGGGTTGCCTTATAAAAATAGGCCCAACACAAGTTGATGTCATGTAACGACCCGACTTCCTAGACCCTCGCCAGGGACCCCGAAGTTTGCACTGCCACCCACGGATCCAAAAACCCAAAAGGGTTAGATACTAAATTTAAATAACTATAACAGGATATACAGTTGTACAATGTGTCTTAAGTAAAAGCACATGTACAAGAAGAAATGTGCAGTATTTAATGGGCATACCCTGAGAACTTGCAAAGCACAAACTCTCAACTTACTTAAGTACAAGAGCCCACAACGCTCGCTCTTCACTGCTCCTAACAGCACATGGCGCCACAGTTGCCTCCTCAATCATTCGACACCAAGCTCTCGCAACGACAACTCCTAGTTGAAGGGAGTAGGGGGGGTGAGCCTCGTGAACAAGGCTCAATAGGGATTACCAATCCCTCACCAGCTAGAGCAACATGAACTCTAAAAATAGGAAACTACACTAGAAAGCTGTAAAGCGAGGAACACCTACAACAAGGTACTACAAAGCAGTGGAACAGAACAATGCAATGCCATGACCACCAGCCAAGGTAGTGCCACACATACGACTCCCGTAGAAACCAATGGAGTCAAGCACAACATGAAAAGAAGACTTGGCACACCCACCGAGAATGGGGTCTCATGGAGACAATAGAGCAACCACATGAGAAGGACATCTTACTGCAAGCACGGCCACCTCAGACCTCTACAAGGTTGAGGGCCCACAAACAAAACCACCCTAGACCTTGGACACACCACAAGGTCAGAAAACCACACATGCTGGTGCCACCACAAACTGACACCAAGGAATGGGACTACGGAACAACGGTCGGGGCCCACACAAGGCACACCGAGAGAACACCTAATGTGGAAACCACGAAAAGCATGGGCCAACAAGGCCAAACCAACGACGCCCATGGAAACTGGGCACGACCAGGCTATAACTGCCGTGTAAGCTAGGGCAACAGATCAAACGTAGAAACACGGCGAGAAAATGATGTCACAACAACAGCAACCAAGCCACCACCATTGGAAGCTAAGAGGACACGTCGGCCTCTCCCTTTGCTTGACAACCTAGCTCTTGCCTCTGACCTCCCCAAAAGATTGAGACAGAGCGGCCACAGAACACTACAAGAACCCATGCACCCCACCGTAGCCTAGCCAAGTTGCGGCCCCACGTTTGGCACCACTACGTGGCTCTGAAACCAACGTAGAGAGAGGTAGTGAGAAAAAGGACTGTTTGGGCCGCGTCGAGAAGAAAACCCTCAACGACCTCGACGTCTTGCCCCAGACAAGAGAGCTCTACAAATGAGTCAGTGCCGCTGTCCAAACCTCGTTTTCCCCTTCTCTACCAAAGTTTGCCACACTAGGCCATAGACTCGAGCACGTCCATAGCCTATAGCACTCCCTCAACGGGCTCACGAGGATGGGGGTCCTAAGAAATGGAGACAACCTCCGAATGGGACAGGCCCTCAAGTGCCAAGCACCGGGCGAACATGCTAGGCAAGCACAACAAAAATTAGGCTGAACTGCTGGCTGGTAACCCACGACTAGCCCAGCAAGCATGAAGCACACACGGACCCTCAAGAGGGCCGTTGACCAACCAAGGCATGCACGAGCAAGCCAAAACCTCGAAACACCACCAGTTGGTATGGAAAGCCTATCTCTATGCTAATAATCAATTGATCACTGGTCAATCGATTATTAGACAGACGCAACGCTCTTGGCACCGTCGCCAGGACATGGCCATGAAGGTGTCACCTTCAGTCACTAAACGCAGCGAGGTAACCTGCCGCGCTCCCCACCTAAAGGTCCCAAGGGAAAGCCAGCCTTGGGGCACATGCCAACACCACAACCGGAACCACGGAAACACCCGTGGAAACATAGGCACTGTTGCGTCTCCCTTGGCTATCGCGATACCATCGCAACGGGCAGAGGTACTGCGACAACAACCCTATCGTGAGGGGAAAATGAGTCGTGACAACAACCCTGTCGTGACAAGGAAACGTGCCATGGTAGCAACCCTATCATGATGGGGAAACATGTTGCGACATGATCGCGTCCGACAGGGTGGATGCCTCCTCTGGTGTTGCGATGTGCACCGCGATTGTGAAAAAGAAGGAAGACCTGCGGGATGCTCCATCTTGGGGCCACCCACAGTTACAAATACATCACACGGGGGAGGGGAGCATGGAGAAGCTATCTAAACTAACTAAAAGCAAGAGGGGATCCCAATCCACCCAGATCGAGAAGGGCACAAGCAATCCCTACCTTAAATGGAGAAACAAACCCATTGGGGCACTTCACGACGGATTGACCACCTCCTCCTCGCTCCACACAAGCACGGGCCTCCTCCTCGCCTGAAACCCACAAAGAGAAGAAAGGGAGGGGGAGCTCCCACTGGAGGGGAGGAGAAGAGAGGGGAAGAAGAAGAGGGAAGAAGGCTCTCCTTAACCCTTCAGTAACCAAGTCCCGACAAGGTGACATGTCGCGTTAAGAACCTTAACACGATGGGTCAACCGACCGTGACACCAACTCATCCCGCAAGGACACCACGACAACCTGACAAGTCTTACTTACACGCCTGCCACCCTGACAGACGTAAAAGCCAGAACATAAAACGGAAGAACTTAGAATTAATCATGCTAAAACTATTAAGAGAATGATTTACTGTCTTCCATAAGCACAATAATGTCATGTTTGATTATATTTCTAGATGTTCATTAGTCTACCGTACCTTCGAGACCATGGACGGACCAGGATCATGTCAGACTTGCAGTCTATTAGTTGAAGGGGTCAGCCTATTAGTGGTGGAGGACTCAGAGGCAGACTCCTTTTCACGGGAGGAGGCTAGATCAGATCACTCGGGAGTAGCTTTTGGAGGTTTTTCATGGAAAGTACTTCCTCGACTACACTCGCAGTGAGAGGAGGGACCAATTTCACGAGTTGATGCAGGGAGACCAGACCATGGTGCAATGCCACCAGAGGTTTGTTTAGCTTTTACAACACATCTCTCAAGTAGCCACTAGTGAGCAGGCTCGCACTGAGCATTTCATTAGTGGGTTATGATCAGAGTTGAGGTGGGCCATGGATGGCCACCTGTGTGAGACCTTGGCCTTAGCAGTAGCCAGAGCTATCACCTTGGAGAGGGAGTCCCATTTTCAGCCACAGCAAGGAGGAGGTTCGACGAGGTCTACCCCTTACTAGCGTACATTAGGCAGTCGAGAGATTGTATCTTCTTCTTCTTCTTCTTCTTCGGGCACAGGCGGCACTGGCCTATGCGTGAAGTTTAAGAAGATGTTCACTCGTGGGGGTAGTTGGCGTTTTCATCAGCTACAGTACAGACGTCAGCCAGAGCTTGTGGAGCAGTCAGTACAATAGGGGGTAAAGCAGGGTCAGCAGGAAGCAATTCGTTACCACTACGGCAGCCAGGTCACTTCAGGCGAGAGTCCCCGATGAGGCAGGGTTAGCAGCAGTTAGTACAACCCCAGTCCTCGCAACAGGTACCACAGATATGGTACCCTCTACTCCAGAAAGCGCAGTGTCAGCAGTAGCACCAAGAATGGTTCCAATCGCCTCAACAACGCCAATAGTACCAGCAACCACCGCCCCAACAACCACCATAGTAAGGACATGGTCGCGGTCGCATGATGAACATCACCAGGGAAGAGGCAGAAGCCTCGAATTTGGTCATTGGTATGGTTCCTGCACTTGGTAGAGCTGCCCGTGTTTTGATTGATCTCGCTGCTACACATTGCTTTGTTTCAGAGGAGTTCTTTGGTTCCCTTACTGAGCTTGCTCTGGAGCGGACTTGTGACCTAGAAGTTGAGCTTCCGACGGGTGACTACGTGCGTACTCTGGGTTACCTAGAGGGTGTCACCGTCGAGGTGCATGGCCATCTTCTGCCATCCAAACTATTTGCCTTACAAATCCATAACTTTAATGTCATTCTTGGCATGGATTGATTGGAGGCACACTCTGCGTTGGTGGATTGTTAGTGGAAGACCATGCAGTTCGAGATACCTAGAGCACCTAAGCCTTGCTTTCGAAGTACATAGTCTACCATTCAACCTTTTTTTTTCTTTCTGTAGAGCTCTGTGCCTAATCCGAGATGGTTGTTTGGCATATCTTGTTTCTGTGAGTTTCTCAGATTCTGGCGAGTTGTCAGTTTTGGATGTGCCTATTTTTGTGATTATGCTGATGTGTTTCCAGATAATCTACCTGGGTTGCAGTTGGAGTGGGAGGTAGATTTCTCCATTGAGTTATTTCCGAGGATAATGCTTGTGTCCAAGGCACCGTACCAAATGGCACCGACAGAGCTGCGGGAGTTGAAGTGCCAACTCGAGGAGCAACTTGAGAAGGGCTTCATTCACTCGAGCCGTTCGCCTTAGGGTACACCATTATTGTTTGTGAGGAAGAAGGATGATAGTCTCATGTTATGCATCGATTATCGGTAGCTGAATCAGGTTAGAGTGAAGAATAAATATCAGTTGCCCAGGATGGAAGATTTGTTTGACCAGTTGTAGTCTGTATCAATTTTCTCGAAGATCAACTTGAGGTCAGGTTACTATCAGCAGAGGATTAGGGAGTCAGACATCACAAGATCAGCCTTTTGTACCCGCTACGACCACTTCGAGTTTGTCGTAATGCCTCTTAGGCTCACAAATGCACCAACAACTTTCATGGAGATAATGCATAGTGTGTTCTGAGTATACCTGGACAGGTTTGCAGTGATGTTCGTGGACAACATCCTGGTGTACTCAGTGACAGCGGAGGAGCATGAGGTGCACTTGAGACTTATGTTGGAGGCAATGCAGAGTCACTGCCTTTATGCCAAATTCAACAAATGTGAATTTTGGCTAAAGGAGGTGCACTTTCTTAGACACATGGTCTCAGGTGCAGGGTGGTAGTGGATCCTACCAAGGTCTAGGTCATGGTTTCTTGGGGCCAGCCCACTACAGTAGCAGAGCTGTGCAACTTTCTGGGGTTGGTAGGATACTATGGGAGGTTCGTTTAGGACTTTGCCAGAGTTGCTGAGCCGCTGAAGAGGTTGACTAGCCGTGAGACCAGGTTTGTGTGGATGGTAGAGTGTGAGTAGAGCTTCAAGGACCTGAAGAGCAGGTTGACTTTAGCCCCGATCCTTGTTTTGCCATTTGGTAGTGGTGGCTTTGTCATCTATACTAATCCTTTGGGGACCGGTCTTGGTGCCTTGTTGATGCAGCATGGGAGGGTAGTCACGTATGCTTAGACAGTTGAAGAAGTATGAGTAGAACTATCTGACTCATGACTTGGAGCTTACAGCAGTCGTGTTTTCTTTGAGGTTGTGGATACATTACTTGTATGGAGAGATGTTCTAGGTGTTCACAGACCAGAGGAGTTTACATTATGTCTTCACTCAGAGAGATCTGCATCTGAGGCAGTGGAGGTGGGTTGAGTACCTACAGGACTACGACTTTACTCTTTCCTATCACCTGAGAAAGGCTAATGCCGTAGCTGACACTTTTAGCAGGAGAGCCCACTTGAGTTCTTTATTGGTTAGACACTGGAGGTTGTTGGAGGACGCTGTTCAGGGAGTGTTCCTTTCACCGAGACTCAGAGATTGAGCAGTGCTTACCAGTTTGACCGTTTGACTAACCACGTATTAATAGGTGATAGAGGCTGAGAGTGCAAATTCATACTTAGCAGAGATATTGCAGATGCCAGAGGTGGGATTGGATGAGGATAGCGAGGTCAGGTTCAAAGATGGATTATACGTTCCAGTAGACATCAGGCAGGAGCTGTTAGCTGAGATGCACAGGTTGAGGTACTGTATTCATCCTGGCTCCACAAAGATGTACCACGACTTGAGAGGACTCTTTTGGTGGCCCGGGATAAAGAGAGATGTAACTAAGGTTGTCGCTCGATGCCTTACTGGTGAGCAGGTGAAGGTGGAGCACTAGCATCTTGGTGGTGAGCTTTAGTCATTACCCATTCTTGTGTGGACGTGAGAACACATCACCATGGACTTTGTTGTCAGTTTACCTCGTACCTCGTAGGGTTACGACAGTGTGTGGGTGATCGTCGACCCTCTGACAAAGACAACGCGTTTCTTACCAATCAGATCAGCTTGGTTAATGGACAAACTTGCTAGATTGTTCACGGACAGTGTGGTTCTGTTGTACGGGACCCCAATCTCTATTGTCTTAGATAGAGTTTCGCAATTTACATCGCACTTTGGCGTAGCTTTCAGAGAGCATTCGGTATAGAGTTGAGGCTGAGTTCAGCTTACCACTTGCAGACAGATGGTCACTCAGAGAGGACCATACAGACCCTCAAAGACATGCTGAGAGTTTGCTACTTGGGCTGGGATGGCATGTGGGAGTCACACCTTTCCATGGTGGAGTTCACTTATAATAAAGCTTTCACTCCAACATTGGGATGGTGCCCTATGAGGCTCTATATGGCAGACTGTGCCAGACACCTTTGCATTGGCACGAGGTTGGTGAGAGGTAGTTGTTGGGACCAGAGCTTGTATAGAAGTGTGCAGATACAGTGAGACTGATCAGGCAGAGAATGCAGACAATGCAGAGCAGATAGAAGAGTTACGCAGATGTTCGCCGAAGGCCACTATAGTTTGAGGCAGGTAATAGTGTGTTTTTACGGATTTCTCCAACCAAGGGTGTTCTCAGATTCGGGAAGTGGGGCAAGCTTAGTCCGAGGTTCGTTGGTTCTTTTCCCATCCTGGAGCAGATTGGAGAAGTCGCATACATGTGGCTCTTTTACCTAAGTTAGTAGGAGTTCACGACGTCTTCAATGTCTCGCAGCTGAGGAGGTATATGCCAGATCCATCACACGTGTTTGACTACTCGCAGTTAGAGGTTGCTCCAGACCTGTCAGTGCTAGAGTACCCGATCAGTGTGGTAGACCGTAGAGTTCAACACTTGCACAAGAGGCAGATCCCACACGTCAAGGTCGTTTGGGAGAATTGCGTCGGTGGCAAGACCACGTGGGAGCCCAAGAACGAGATGCAAGATGATTTTCCATACTTGTTTGAGTGATTGGTATGTTGCTTATCTTCGTCCATCGGTTTCGCTCCTTAATTTTGAGGACAAAAATATTTTTTGTTGGTTAGATTTGTAACACCCATTTTCTTTAGCCAGCCACCTTATGTTGAAGGTAGCGACAAGTCGGGCCATCGCCTTCTAAAGGCGACGACATGCCTGTCGCGTTTTGGTTGAGAGTGTGACAACTTCTTCATAGCATTCACCTTCTGATAGTTCTCACCACTGCATGTGCATTTTGTCATCTTGTTGTCAGGACAATTGGGGCACGTGTCGGGGCTCATGTAACCTGAAGCCGACATGCCAGTCATCGCATTCATGGTGGCAGGTCGGCAAGGGTGGCACGTGGTTGGTCCAATTTTCAGGTCTGACCAAGGCTTTGAGGTCGCAACATGATGGCCATCGCGTTCTTAAGTGAACGCGACTATGGGGCTATTGCGTTCTCAGATTCGAGGCCTACATATGCAAGGCCAACATATCTCTCTTCCCCCTTTCTTCTTTCTTCTTCCTATCATCTCCTTTCCCTCCCTTCTATCTGAGCTCGGTTTGGAAGCCCTTCTTCTTCGACTTGGTGGAGCTTGCCGTGGTGGTGGCCCTCCTCACATGTAGGAGGCCGGATGTTGCTTGTGGATGGCATAAGCATAGAGCTTGGAGCAAGGAGGAGACGACCATGCACACGAGAAGACCCTAACAGGTTGGCTCCTCATCTTGAGGTAGGGACCCTCAATTTTCCCCCTAGTTCTAGCATGCTAGGATCTTGTCTCTTCTTCTCCAAGCCTTGTAGAATCCATGCTAGGTGTATGAATGCATGTTTGATTTTCTTTGAGCTTGAATGGGGTGGGGGCTTGAGTGTTCTATTATATGTGCATGTGAGGTTTCATGAGTGTAGATCCTTCACATTGACATGCATGGGTGTGGATGAGGGTGGTTGGTACCCCTATCATGTGTATTGGTTGTTCTCCATGCTCCCCTCCTTCAATATACACCAGAGTTTCTATTTCGGGGTGTTTTTGGAGATCTCGGGTAGGCATCTAAGCCTCTATCTATGGTCATGGCAAGGTCCTTGTCATGACCTAGAACATGGCATTACCCCTGTCGCCCTCTGGTCTGGTAGCGACACCCTCCCTGTTGATTTCTGATTGTGACAGGGGGTACGTCACCTTCTGATCCAGGTCGCGACAGGCAGGGGGTCGCAATCTGGTTGCGACCACCACTGCGTCATGTCCTCTGAGAAGGTGACAGTGACCATGTCACCTTCTCAGACAAAGAGTGACATGCATCTTTTTTGGAGTACGTTCTACTGCGACTCTGTTTTCTTGGCACTTGTGTTGTTCCTAGCATGGTCCTACACTAGTCGTTCACCAGGTGCTTGACACTAGAGAGCTTGTCCCGTTGGAGATTATTATCGTTACCTGGGACACCCCCCCCAATCCCCGTGTGCTGGTTGAGGGAGTTCTCCAAGAGGCGGGCGCGCTCGAGTGACAGTCTCTAGTAGTTGAGGAGAAAACAATGGGGACGGAGATGTATTGTCATTTGTAGAGCTCTCTTGGTTGGTCTGGAATGCCGAGGTGGTTTGGTTATTCTTCTGGTGCAGATCAACTAGTCCTTCTCATTGCCTCACTCTACATAGTTTCGGTGACATCTAGAGGGCCAGACATGGGACCCTAGTCTAGCTAGACTATGACAATTGTGTGGTTACTTTTAGTTTTGCGGTCTCACTCTGACAGGAGGTGGCAGACTTGAACTGGTGGTCGAGGGGTAAGGCACGTAGTGCTCTTGACCGGTTGACTGTGGTAGTTGTTCTCCGTGGCTAGTGTCATTGTTTAGACAATTTCCCTTTGTTTGTGTTTGTAGCCTTGGGGTTTGCCCCCGTGCCATGGTTACACGAGTTTTCGGTCCCGATGTGTTTAGACCAATGGCCATGTAGTTTACTTTTCGCCTCCGCACTTACTTTGTTAGTTGAATATATTATCTTGCTTATTTTTGTTTAAAACATATATCTATTTTGTTTGTTAGAACTAGTGGGAGATTGGTAGTTCTTACTCGACTTCTTTGTGAAGCGCATTCCCTCCCTTTCTAGTGAGACTTCACAACAACACCTTCCACAGCGAGCAAAGGAGATAGGGCTGTAGTAGATGGTATCTTCCTTGAGCAATGTTCCCCTTTGTGCTTCTCGGCTCTTCATCCTTGGGGTATGCTCCTAAGGGATCTGTTATCCCCTCTTTTCAACACTTGTACTTTGTCACTTGGGACTGTATTAAACTCCTACTTTGTGGTGGACACTTTCTTTCATTTGTTAGTACCTTTTAGTGATTGTTGTCTTCATTTACTTCCTTTACATATATTGTTAGACTGGTCCATTAACTCTTCTGGATCCCTGGACCCGTGGGTGACGGTATCGGTGGTCGGATTCTTGATGAGAGTCTGGGGTTCGGGCACCGGAGCTGCTACACTCTGACCTTTGGATCAGAGGCAAGAGGTCCAACAGATAGAGAGTAGGGAGGAGGCCGAGAGAGATGGTCAAAAGAGAGAGGATGGAGGAGGCTGCGGTGGGAACTCAAAAGGGGAAAATTTGGGCGTCTGGGCCCCGAGAATGGGAATTGAAATATGGAATTGGGCATTGGGGCGATGCAAGAGTTGGCAGGGGTTGGGACTAGAGGTGTAAACGGAACCCGATATTCCGACCTGATTCCGATAAAAATTATCGGTAACGGAATCGGAATATGATACCGATAGCTTATCGGAATCGGTATCGGATATTCCGATAAGTTATCGGAATCGGAATTGAAAAAATAATCGGAATCGGTATCGGTATCGGTTATTCCGATAAATTGTCATAAACTCAAGGAAAAATTATGGTAAACACCTTACCTTATCGGAATTTCGGTTCCGGTAATGTTATCGAAATCGGAACGGAATTGGAACTAACCATTCTTATCGGAATCGGAATCATATTTCGGTTATCGGTATCGGAATCGGAATCTGTGTTTCCGGTTCCGAACCCGACCCGTTTACAGCCCTAGTTGGGACAAACTTTTGCTATTCACCCTTAGAGCTAAATCTAAAAGATAATATTGAATATATATATATATATATATATATATATACTTTAACAGTAACGGATTTGAAATTTGAGGCTAAATATACTAAACTTACTCTCCTTTAGTATTTTAGTCGAGGCATATGGTAGATTTTTAGTTATTTAAGAAAATATGTTGGCCTCAAGACTCACTCGAGATATCTATTTTTATAGTTTAGATATAAATTACATCACGGCAAGTCGATCATTAAAAAGTTTAAAATAATAAAAATGGGACACTTTTATGGATTGAAAATAGTAGGTCCACTCTTAAAATCATTAATGTATAACATGACAGCCTACATGGTGCATATTCATGCCTCTTAAATATGCGATTTCTATATCCGATTTGATCATTTCTTTTTTATTTATAATTTATTGCTAATAGAGAAGAATTAATAAAGCAAATTTAAAATTTGATATGGAATCGTGTGATTTTATAGTAGATACAAAGGTAATTTTGGTGCAACATTACTAGCTAGTAATGGATCCCTTCTGTATATATGTAAATCTATTTCTCATTTTAAGTGACTTGGTTAATCCACCTGTTCACTAAAATTGAGTCTTAGATGGGCCTCCAGCAGTGTGTGTTGGCCATCAAACTAACACAGTCCACATGATCTTTCCATCAGGGAACCGGGGTCAAACCATTTATGCACACAAGAGAGCCCCTCTCACTTTGTAACAATTAGTATTTAGGTCAGTTGATATTAGGTTAATGGATCGAGAATAAATTACAAATATTTTTAAAAATTTAAAGATATTTTAACTCTATTTCAATCTATCTCGATACCAAATAAGATCTAAATATCTAAATTTAAAATTTTAAAGCTGGTTATATCATTTTCGGGTGCGAATTATTAACCAGTCCTATGGTTAAGAGGATATAATAACTTCCGTGTGATGAAATTGATGGCAAATTCCATATGAGAATCAGCGTAGATCCATGAACAATCATAATGAAGGAAGAAATTTTAAACGGTTTCATTCAACTAAAATTGCCCTTGCTTCAATAAATTTTAAGTAGTTGTTTGGTATGAGATTAAATAGGAGATAAGAGATAAGTTAACTCCATCTCATATTTTGTGTTTCAAAGAAAATGAGGATAAACATGATTTAAATATTTTCCCCCTTTTTTAACCCTAAAAATACCAAACAAGAGACGGATTAGGAAGAATAAAGATACTATATTTTTACATTAATTTTAAACCTATCCCCATTTATTTTAATCTCATTCCAAACAACCCAATTTTCTAAATGAGAAATGTCTTTATTCGTGGACCGACGATGAAATCACGCTGATTTTACCGTCGTTAGAAATGAAGGCCCGCAGTGGGGACCTCCTATCTCAAATATGAGGTGGCTGTTCTGTGGACAGTAGCTTAGCATTTCTCGTTTCTAAATGTGCCCTTCACTTTGATGCAGTTGCGCCTTGGTGGTCGTTTAGCATCCTTTTGCCTCTATTAATATATTGGAGGCTAACCATTGTGAACATGTTGACAAATTGGGTATATTAGGTGAAACAAACCCACTTAAGTGATATAGGGCTCCATGAAACCTAAAATGGATGAATCAATGCACTCAAGATAACCCCAATATTCCTCGAACAAGGCGGTAGAATTTATTACAAGAAGCATAAGACCATGAACAATATAAATAAGGAGAAAGGCTTATTGTATTTGTACGTTGTATTTTAAATACAGTGTGATTAGAAAATAATTCATGTGATACTTCTCACATAAAAAATGATAAAATGATAATTTAATTATTAGATGTCACGTGAATTTGTTGTCTAATCACATTACACTTGAAATGTAATATGTAAATGCAATAAATCTTTCTCGTACTATAAGAAATGCATCAACATGCTCATAAACCTCATATATCCTTGTATCCACGGTTCACAAACATAAATCACAAACCGTACGTACAATTCATGATTGGTTCTTCTTTGGAACCCAATTTATTACATAAAGAACCAAGTCCAGATTGTTTCAGCCGTTATATTCTGGAACTTATTCCTACTCAAATCATAAAAAATATGGTTACAACCCGACCCATACTTTAATTATATACCAACTTAACTATGATCTAGCTAATACTTACGGACCAGCCGCCACCACGGCCTCTGTGCTCTGCTCCGGTGATCATTTGAAGAGAACGGAGATGGGGCTCCTAACCACGCGCTTCCCGTCTCCCGACACCCACTTGAGGGCACCCTCTGCCACCGTCCCCGCCGGGGCGCTGCCGCGGAACCACACCACGAAACTCAGCTTCTCCCCTGTCTTGGAGAACCTAAGCTGGTCGCGCGACACGCTCACGGCCACTCCCGCTGGCTGCTCCACCACCACTTGGTATGCCTCCCCCGCCTCCCCGACGTTCGTCACCGTCCGGGTAAGGTGCTTCACCGGAGAAGACGCCCCCAGGGTCACCGTGATCGACGGGTAGTTGAGCTCCTCGGTGCCCAAGATCCTGATGCTGGAGCAGTTCACCCGCCGCCGGGCGATGGCCCGGAGCTGGTCGTCGGTGTAGCCCAGCCCGCCGCAGAGGAAACCTAGGTAATCGCTGGGACGGATGTCGTAGACCAGCCCCGGGTCAGCGGCCCTCGACGGGTTCACGTGCCCTGCGCCGGTGGCGTAGAAGTCGGCCGCCTTATCTGTCTCCCCGGCTGCGATGGGGTCCCCGATGCGGTTCAGGGTGTCGGCAGTGGTCATGATGGCCGACCTTATGGCTGCCGGTGACCAGTCCGGGTGGGAGACCTTCAGCAGCGCCGCCACCCCGGCAATGTGGGGAGTCGACATGGAGGAGCCGGAGAGGACGGCAAAGCCCTTGTTGGTCAGCCGGGAGGCCGAGGGGTTCCTCACGGGGCCGACCTTCCAGGGGTACGCGCCAAGTATGTTAACTCCGGGGCCGAGAACGTCGGGCTTCAGGATGCTGCTGCCGCTGCTGGTGCTGGGACCGCGGGAAGAGAAGGAGGCCACCGTCGGCGATGGTGGTTCCCCGAACTGTGTGCCCTTGAAGAGGATGGCCGCCGTTGCAAAGGAATTCGCGCTGAGGGTGCCCTTCACGTATGCCCGCAGCCTCTGGCCGTCGGCGTAGGTCAGGGACGCCGCCGGCAGGACGTCGGCATCGGCGACGTTTGTGGAGCCCCAGCTGGCCGTGTTCATAAAGATCATGGCGGCACCCCCGGCCTTCTCACGACCTCGCCCTTGCTGGTCCCGCTGCCTAGATCGCCGGCGCACATCACCACTTTCCCCCTGACGTCGTATTTATCCAGGGAGCCGTCCTGGCAGAACTCTGCCTCCTCGTCCGTGCTGTTGAGACCGCCGGGGTAGATGAGATGAAGCTGCCTCGACGGGAAGTTGCTGGGCTGGTAGACCGACTCGCCGTCGAGCTCGAATCCGTTGCCCAGCTTCACAACAGCCTTCACCATTCTGTCGACAGTGCTCGCCCCCACGGTTGCGACCCAGGGGAAGTCGTTGCTGACACTGCCCGCATCCGGGCCGGAGTTCCCGGCGGAGCAGCTCACGAACACCCCTTTCTCCGCCGCCCGCAGGGAGGCGATGGCGATGCTGTCTTCGTAGAAGGGCTTCGCCGAGAAGTTTACAGTGTAGGCGATCACGTCGACGCCGTCGGTGATGGCCTGGTCCATGCCTTTGAGCACGTCCTTCTCGTCACAGAAGAGGATACATATCTTGTACACGGCAATGTGTGCGCGCGGAGCCACCCCGGCGGCGGTGCCCTTGTCGCTGCCGAGGACAGCAGCGCCCTTGACGAAGACCCCGGCCGCGATGCTTGCCGTGTGCGTCCCGTGCCCGTCGTCATCGATCGCGGAGCCCGGTGCATCGTCTCCACCTTCGTCGCTGGCAAAGATGCGGGAACCGATGATCTTGTTGTTGCACCAGCTGGTGTTTAAGAACTCACAGCTTCCCTTCCACCTCTTCGGCGGCGGCGGCATCCCGGCGTCAGAGAAGGAGGGGTGCGTGGGAAGTATGCCGGTGTCCAGCATTCCGATGATGATGCCCTCGCCGTAGTTGGACCGGCTCCAGGGGCCGGCGTTCCCCGGCAGACCGAGGAACTGCGGCGAGTACGTCGTCTGCGGGCGCCCGAGCCGGGAACGGTGAGCCTGAACAAAACCCGGCATGGCCTGGATGACCCTGAGCTCCTCCTCCGTCAACTTGGCGGCGAACCCGCTGATCACATGCTCGTAGGAGTAGAGCAGCTGGGGACCGGTGGAGCCACCGGTGGGAGGCGGGGGAAGGAAAGACCTGTGCCACTTCTCCCGGTCTTCCTGGCAGGTGAAGGGGTTGGGATGGGGGTGGTGGACGTGGACGATGTAGGTCTGCCGCCCGTCGGGGGGATCGGCTGCTGAAGAGAGCGGCGAAGAGGAGAGGAGAAGAGGGAGGAGGAGGAGCTGAAATGAAGAAGCTTTGAGCTTCCAATGCTTCTCCATTTCGTGGTACTCGGATGATCGCGGACACACACAAACAAGAGAGAGAGAGAGAGAGAGAGAGAGAGAGAGAGAGAGAGAGAGAGAGAGAGAGGAGTGAGCTAGTGCTGATTGTTCCGGTGGACGGATGCATGAGGTGATAGGGGTGCATGCGTTATATATATACCTACTTATGTGCACTCTGCATCCAAGCAGGAAGCTTCTACCCAAACCCAACCATGGAGATAGAGAAGAGAAGGTTGGATTTTGCTTTGAGAGATTGGTTTTGTGTTGGTCGGCGGAAGAGGTGGGCGTAGGTGAGGGTGCCGTGCATGGTATTCGGGGTGCTCTGCTAGTGCTAGCCGCTAGCTGTGTGGTGGGGGTTCCCCAACAGCAGTCCCTTCCGCCGCAGCAGCGTAACAGGGTCGCTGTAACGGAGGCTGGGTCTGGGTGGCGTACTGGTGAATGCGCGTGGTAGGGGAGGGTCGCGGGAGAGGTCGTCGTGGTATTGCACCCCTGGTTTTTTTTCTGAAACGGGAGCTGGCCGATGACTGTGAGCAAACGACGCCACGAGCACGTAGGAATAGACGAGGAAGAACTCCGCGCTTGTGGTCAACTTGTCGACTTCGTGGGTTTGCGGCTCCTCTGACCCTTTGACTGACCCGACTCGCATGTCCCTGCAGATGAGAAATATAAGTTGTGCCATACTCCGATTCATTCTTGGGGTTTAAAAAGTAGGAATGAGAAATGATGTCGGTCGTGGTCAACCGACGAGTCAGGTTCAATAATCAGCCGCGCCGACGAACCGACAGTTAGGTTGTCGGACGTCGTCGTCGTGGGCAAACCAATCACTGCGAGAACCATTTTAGCCTAGCACTGCATCCGGGCGCGCCTAGCTGGCGCCAGGTCACACTTGCCCAAGGTACAGACGAGCCCCATAAATCACGACTCTCCAGCTGGCCCGTATCCGCTTTAGGCAGGCGGCTGTCGAGGCGAGACTCCCCGTGCCCAGCTGGCGAGGGTTCCCTAAATAGGGCCCTTGCCTTGCGGCGGCTCGTCCACCCCCATCCCTTTCCATCCTAAGGACCAAGCCCTTATAAAAAGGTACGGGTGCCCACGGAAGAAAGGTACGCTATTCGTAGCAAAGAAATCTCTCTCTCTCTCTCTCTCTCTCTCTCTCTTACTCTCACTAACTTGATCGTCGGAGTGTCCGACTGCCGAGGAGTCTCGGTGGTTCTTTGCAGGTCGGATTCCTTCTCTGACGACAGCGCGGCGCGGCCAATCCCTCGGGGCCCACCCAGCTCGGCTCCGGCCGACGATCCTTGCTGATTTTTCCAGCAACATTTGGCGCCGTCTGTGGGAACCGATACGAAAGGCTTATCCCAATGGCACCCAAGGGAAAGGCTGCAGCTCGCCCGTTGGAGGAGGAAGTCGCCCTCGTTAATGTCGTGGAAGAAGTAGCAGGGGGAGCATCTGGCGCAGGGGAACAAGATTCGACAACCTTGTCGCGGCTCGATCGTGTCGAACAGACATTGGCAAACCTTCAACAGATACTAATGAGGATGGAGCAAAACCAGCAAGCGCATCCTGTACAAGGGGAGGGCTCGGTTCGTCAGGTAGAGAAGATCCAAGGTGATCAGGATGATGCAGAGGCGCCCAACCGGCAGCATGCGCCTCCTGCAATGTCGGCAAGTCACGCCGGCGCACCGCCGGCGATGGTCGGGACTCCCGTGCCAGCTGTAAACCAAGCCGACATTGTCCTTCTCGTCACGCCGGTGGCAGCCGTAGGGAATGCGGCCAAGGCCGACCTTGCCGACCGCTTCACGGCGGAATCCGCTCCGATCAACATCAGCGATTCTCCATTCGACCCACGATGGAAGGACGACCTGCGAGAGATGAACAGGAAGATAGAAGCTCTGCAGCTCGGCACTCGCGCCCCGTCCGTGGCGACGCTCCTCACCTCCTCACCGTTCACAGAAGAAATCACGTCGGCCCCGGTTCCACCGAAGTTTCAGCTGCCGAAATTCCGACGCTACAATGGGACCACCAACCCAGTCCACCACCTCGACCATTTCCAAGGACAGGTGGAAATGGTGAACGTAACTGACGCTCTGAAGTGCAGGGCTTTCATGTCCACTCTAGATGACGCAGCTCTACAGTGGTTCAAGGCGCTCCCCGCTCGATCGGTCTCGGGCTTCTCCGACCTGGCCCAGAGTTTCCTCGACCACTTCTTCAACACGGTGCAACATTCGTTGTGCACCGACGACCTATGGCTGGTGTCCCAGAAAGAGAACGAGATGTTTCGAGACTACGCGAAGCGCTTCCAGATCGAGGTGATGAAAGTGGTGGACCGGACTTAAGGACTGCGGTCAACATTCTCACGAGGGTGTGCACTGACGTGTCGTTTGTGGCGTCAATCGCCAAAAAACCACCGGTAAGCCTCTCCGACCTCCTCTCTCGGATGCAGAAATACGTCAGGCTGGAATCAACCCTTGGAGCCACTGGGCGACTGAAGCGGTCGCTGGAGAGGGGGAGCGCGAGCTCGGAGGCGGGCGAGAAGAGGCCGAGAAGGGAGGAAACGCACAGAGACAGGCGCCGAGACTCGGAGAACCGACAGGTATCTGACCGACGACCCGACGAATATCGTCGCGTCAGGGATCTCCCCCGGTTCGGAAGGCCACCGTCAGAGATCCTCCCCATCATTAAGAAGCTACCGGAGTTCAGGCGACCAGAACCCATCACGAGGCCTCCATCAGGGCGGGGGGCCGAGCTATACTGTGAGTACCATAAAGGTTTTGGTCACCTAACAGACCAGTGCAGGAGCCTGAAGATGGAAATATCGGAGATGTTACGCCAAGGGATAATCGGAAAAGACGTCGTCGACGGAAAACCAAAAGATCGCGAGCAGGAAGGGGATCGCGAGCGCGAGGGGAAAGGCGCCGTCCTAGTCCTCGCCGGCGGATCGGCGGGTGGCGGCGACAGCGGCAGGAAGAGGAAAGCGTACGCGTCAGCCGTCGTCCTCGGAATCAGCCAACCAAACTTGGAGCCGATCACCTTCTCCGCCGACGACGCAGTGGGGCTAAGCTTCCCTCACGACGACGCGCTGGTCATCCATGCCGACATCGACGGATACACCGTGCATCGCATCCTCGTCGACAACGGAGCGGCGCCTGACGTCCTTTTCTATGACTGCTTCCTGAAGATGACGAACCTGAGCACGGAGCTCAAGCCAGTCGCCACACCTCTGTTCGGGTTCAGCGGAACGCCAGTCACCGCCGAGGGGTCCATCAGGCTCAAAGTAACACTGGGTACCCGTCCTCGGCATGTAACGGTTGAGGTCGACTTCCTAATTGTGAAGGTCAAGTCGGCCTACAACGCGATTTTTGGACGCGGATTGCTCGGGAAGCTCGGGGGGGTGCCGTCAACATACCACCAGAAACTGAAGTTTCCAACTCCTAGCGGGGTGGGTGAAGTTGTCGGGAGTCAGGCCGAGGCGCGCCTGTGTTATGTCAACTCCATCAAAGCAAAAGAACCAGCTATTTCTGAGTACGTGCCAGCTGTAGATGACGCCCCAAAACACGAGCCAGTAGAACTAACTAAACAAATAAAAATCGAAAGCGGACTTCTAATCATCGGGACCGAACTCAAAGAGTTGGAAAATGACGTCACCACATTCCTCGGCCAAAGTGGCGACGTATTCGCTTGGTCTGACGACGACCTTCCAGGAATAGACCCAAGCATTATCCAACATCACTTGAACGTGGATCCCGAGGCCAGACCTATCCGGCAAAAGAAGAGGCCCTTGTCAGCCGAGCGGCAGGAAGTGGTTGAAAACCAGTTGACGAAATATTTGCATGCAGGTACCGTTAGGAATTCGTTTTACCCAAACTGGGTCGCCAACGTCGTCCTGGTGCGAAAGGCAAACGGCAAATGGCGAATGTGCGTTGACTTCTCCAACCTAAACAAAGCCTGCCCAAAGGACAGCTTCCCCTTGCCCCGGATCGACCAGCTAGTCGACTCAACTGCCGGACATGGGCTCTTAAGCTTCCTCGACGCCTATTCAGGCTATCACCAAATAAGAATGGCCCCAGAAGATGAAGAAAAGACATCCTTCACCACTGAGAGAGGTTTGTATTGTTTTACTCGTATGCCATTCGGACTAAAGAATGCAGGAGCAACATACCAAAGACTGGTCAACAAAATGTTCGAGAAACAGATCGGCAAGACCATGGAAATATACGTCGACGACATGTTGGTAAAAAGCCGACAAGCTGAGGACCACGTCAGGGACTTAGCCGAAGCTTTCGAAATATTGAAGCTCTACGGGATGAAGCTGAACCCAGAGAAGTGCGTCTTCGGCGTCCGAGCAGGAAAATTCTTAGGGTATCTTGTCTCCCAACGAGGCATTGACGTCAACCCCGACAAAGTTCAAGCCATCCTCGGCATGACGGCTCCGAGAACAGTCAAAGAGGTACAAAGACTTAATGGCATGGTAACAGCTCTAAGCAGGTTTATGTCCAGGTCAGCAGAACGGTGCAAGCCATTTTTCGAGGTGCTAAGGAAGGGCCGCTTCGAGTGGACCGAGGACTGCCAAAAGGCTTTCGACGAGCTAAAAGAACACTTGGCGAGCGTACCGACGCTGAGCAAGCCGAAGGAGGGGGAAGAGCTGCTGTTGTATCTGTCCGCAACGAGCTATTCCGTCAGCTCGGTCCTCGTCCGAGAAGAAGACCGAGCCCACCTACCGGTGTACTACACAAGCAAGGCGCTGCGAGGAGCCGAGCAACGCTACCCTGATCTTGAGAAGGTCGGGTACGCTCTCATCATGGCCGCACGACGATTGCATCCGTATTTTCAATCACACAAAGTCGTCGTCCTCACCGACACACCGATTCGACAAGTTCTCGAGCGACCCGAGTCCTCGGGAAGGTTGGCCAAGTGGGCCGTAGAGCTCGGAGAATTCGACATTGAGTTCAGGCCCCGTGTCGCTATCAAAGCCCAAGCCCTCGCGGATTTCATTTCCGAGGGCACTGCCCGAGCAGCTACGGAAGAAGAATCCGACGGAAGGTGGGAAGTTTTCGTCGACGGAGCCTCAAACTCCCAGGGCAGCGGAGCAGGGGTGGTCATGCGCTCACCCGAAGGCGTCGACTTAAGGTACGCGGTTCGTTTCGGTTTCCAAGCATCTAACAACATGGCAGAATATGAAGCGGTGGTATCAGGGCTGAAGATGGCAAGAACTCTTGGCGCAAAGAAGGTCCGTGTCCACAGCGATTCCCAACTAGTCGTTAACCAGGTCTCGCAAGCGTTCGAGGCAAAAGAGGTAAAGCTCGCGTCATACAAGGCCGAGGTGTTAAGGCTCATGGCGGAATTCGACTCTGCGGAGCTTGTGAAGATACCAAGGTCCGAGAACGAGCAAGCTGACGAGCTTTCAAAAATCGCATCGTGCACTGGAATCACCCACAACCCTATTGATAGAAGAACTATTGGAGCCAACTATAGCACACAGAGATCTAATGAGTATCGAGGTAAGAACAACATGGATGACCCCACTAATAAATTTCCTCAGGAGTAGGTTGCTACCGGAGGACAAGAACGAGGCCGAAAAAACGAGGCGGCGGTCATCAAAGTTCTTCATCGTCGGCGATGACTTGTACCGAAAGGGGTTTAGCTATCCCAATCTCCTCTGCGTGGACCCTGTTCAAGCCGAGGAAATTATCAACGAAGTTCACGAAGGAACATGTGGTTCTCATGCAGGCCCCAGATCTTTAGTAAGAAGAGTGACCCGACAAGGATACTGGTGGCCGACGATGCTTAAAGACGGCGAGAAGTACGTCAAAAGCTGCCGACAATGCCAGTTGTTCGGCAAGATCGACCGACAACCTCCATCGGAACTCACGAGCATAAATTCCCCATGGCCATTCGCACAATGGGGCATGGACATCCTCGGACCATTCCCACCTGCGACGGGTCAAAGGAGGTTCATCATCGTCGGAGTAGATTATTTCACAAAATGGGTCGAAGCTGAGCCCCTAGCGAAAATTACAGATACCAACGCCTGGGGTTTTGTGTGGAAAAATATCATCTGCAGGTTCGGTCTTCCACGAACAATCATCACCGACAATGGACGACAGTTCGACAACGCTAAATTTCGTCGGAATTGCGTCGCGTTCGGGATCGAACATAGATTCTCCTCGGTAGCCCATCCCCAGTCAAACGGAATGCCCGAGGTCACCAATCGGACGATCCTGGATGGACTAAAGAAGAGGATAGCAAACCACAAGGGAGCTTGGGCCGACCAACTCCTCCATGTGCTTTGGGCATACAGGACGACACCAAGGGAAGCCACTCGGGAATCACCCTTCACGTTAGCTTTCGGGATGGAGGCAGTGTCGCCGGTAGAGATGCTCGTCCCCTCGCAAAGAATCCTCGGATTTGACGAAGAAAGCAACGATCAGGCATTGCATGCCGAACTTGACCTAATAGAAGAGAAACGAGGAAATGCTTCTACAAGGATGAAGATATACCAAAAGAGGGTCAAGAAAAGCTTCGACAGAAAGGTCAAACCACGACGCTTCGGGGTTGGGAGCATTGTCCTCAGGAAGCTCGCAATTTCGGACACGAAGTCGGCTAGCGGGAAGCTATCGCCAAACTGGGAAGGGCCATACCGAATCGCCGACGAACTCGGACAAGGAGCTTATCGGCTTGAAGAGCTCGGGGGAGCAGTCATACTGAGAACGTGGAACGCCGAGCATCTTCGACGTTACTTCCCCTAAGTACGAGGTCGCTTCGGCACTCTCTAAACTCAAGTACGAGGTCGCTTCGGCACTCTCTAAAACTAAGCACGAGGTCGCTTCGGCGCTCTCCAAGTACGAGGTCGCTTCGGCACTCTCTAAACCTAAGCACGAGGTCGCTTCGGCACTCTCTAAATCCAAGTACAAGGTCGCTTAGGCACTCTTACCGACGAGGTCGCTTAGGCACTCTCACTAACGAGGTCGCTTAGGCACTCTTACCAACGAGGTCGCCTCGGCACTCCCCTACCAACTAGGTCGCTTTTGGCACACCCGTCGACAAGGTCGTTTGTGTGATGAAATGAACAACAATCATCGGCTAAAAACTAAGGTGTGTCCGAGAATATATTCTCACCAACAAGGAATACAGAGTACATAAACAAGGGCAGCTACGCCTCGTTCAAGACGACATCAGCTGCTTGATCAAGGGAGCGATCAATGGCCGTCTCCATGGCCTCGTCCACCACGGCGACGAACTCCTCGTCTCTGCCTTCGGCAACCTGGACGCCGCCCTCGCCATCTCCAGCAAGAGTCGCACCCGACAAGTCGAGGTCGGGATACAACCCCTTAACCTTTGCGAGGCAGTCATTATATCCTCCCTGGAAGAGGTCGGCGATCTCGTCCTGGAGTTCGTCGGAGTCGCGATACTCCTCTATCGCCTTGTTCCTTTCCTCAGCAATGAGGCGCGAGAAGCTGTTCTTCGTTTCTTCGTGGGCGGCGATCTCTTCGTATTGCGCCTTCTTCACAGCTTCAAGCGCTTTTTGCGCCCCCCTCTCGGACGCGAGGGCCGCCTGGAGGTCGCTTTCCCTCTTCTTTGCCTCCTCCTCCAGGCGGAGACAGCGGGCCTTCTCGGCGGCTAAAAGCTCCTCAGCCTCGGCGACGCGCTTGTCGCAAGCCAATCTCTTCACCTCGGCTCGGTGCACGAATGCGTCAAACGCGGCTAGCTGGCTCAGCATACCATGGTAATACTCATGCATAAGCCGACGTGCAGGGTGGCCAAGCGTCTCTGCCTTGACCTCGGGCGGCAGAGCTTGTCGGCCCCACTCAACCGGGTCCAAGGAGAAGCGAGTCTGGGACGGAACCGAGGCAGCAGGTGCCGTAGACGACGACGCCAGAATTGGACGCTTCTTCGGCCTCTCCTCGGCCGACGGGACGGCTGCCGAGCTCTGACCAGGCGCCGGAGCCGACGGAGGCACAGCTTCGGCCTCGCGCTGGCGTTTCTCGGGACGAGAAGCCACCTTCTTTTCCCTTAACTGAGCCCGGCTCTTGGCCTTCTCAACGAGCGATGGCCCCCTCCGCGTCGGGGGTACGGAGCCACTCTTGTCGGCCATGGCTGCAAGCACATATGTCCATTAGATAGGGAAATCGGAGACAGATCAAGAGTACAACTACGGGGTTGGCAACCTTTTGTGCCCTCATCGATCAGCCGAAACAATTCCTCGGAGATATCGATCAGGTTGGGGGGCTCCACCTCCTTCAAACACTTGAGGTCGAAGAGCTCGGATGCAGTAAGCCTCGGCAATCCAAAAGCTTTGCTCCGGATGTCGACGACCGACCACTTGGTCGGGAACGGCCAACCCGAGGGACTATAGACAAAAACAAAGTTCCTCTTCCAGCCGTGGAGCGAGGAAGGCAGCCTTCCAAGGATATGCCGACCATTCCTTGCCGCAAAATGGAACCAGTCTCCGAACGGTTTAATAGAGAAAAGGTAGAGAAAAAGGCGCGAGGTCAGAGGGACCCCTGCCGAATAGCACAAAGACAGAAAGCCGACGATTACTCGCCAGGCGTTTGGTGCCAACTGAGAAGGAGCCACCCCAAGCTCCAAGAGAAGAAAAATAACAAAGGGGTGGAAGGGGAAACAGAGGCCTGCCCGAACCGCCTCGGTGTAAACCGAGAACCCCCCGTTCATGACATAGTGAGCCCTAAAATCCCTGTCAGCAAACACGACGGCGTCGGCAGGGAGAACAAACCTAGGATGCTTCCGCAGCCACTTAAAGGTACCAGGGGAGGTCTCACAACGGGCTTCGGCCACGTTGTCGGCTCGACGACGAGCACCGGAAGTATGGGCCGAAGGTTCTTTAGGAACATAGGTCCCGTGGACTAGTTCAAGGACGAAAGTATCGTCAACAGGCCCCCAGACCTGGGTCTCTACGGATACCGACCCTACCCCAAGGTTTTCAGAAACAGAGTCGGGAGCGTCGACCGAAGCAGGGGGGTCCTTAGATTTTGTGGACGACGACGAAGAAGAAGCCTCAGAAGAGGTGGAGGAAGAAGAAAGGCTCATCGTTTACCTCGGAAGGAAGCAAGCGAAGATCGTCAGGCGACCTCGTACGGGTGGGCACAATCGTCGGATTGTCGGCAGGCGTCGGGACAGCAAGGATCGTAAGGCTCGCACGCGAAGTGAAGAAACGTCTGTTTCGCATCGAACCCTAGCTATTTATAAGGCCTCGACGCCAATGCGATCGAACGACCCAGAAATCCTGCACATCCAGGATTCCGCCACATGTCGGAAGCCCGACAGCCGGAAGGCGTTCACCCGGATCCACAGCGCGCGCCCCGAAATCGAGCGGCGTCATCACGGCGCAGGGTTCAGAGTAAAGTACCTGACAAATCGTCACCGACAGTACCATCATTATGACAAGACAACGGCTCTCATCATGACAGAGGCAGAGCGCCCCCGATTCAAGCGTGCGGAATACGAGGCGGCGGCGTACACCCGTACGAATTCCTGAGGGAAATAAATGGCTTCTCTCCAAGCCGAGAACTCATCTCGAAGAGAACCCGGGGGGCTAGTGATGCCGGTCGTGGTCAACCGACGAGTCAGGTTCAATAATCAACTGCGCCGACGAACCGACAGTTAGGTTGTCGGACGTCGTCGTCGTGGGCAAACCAATCACTGCCGAGAACCATTTTAGCCTAGCACTGCATCTAGGCGCGCCTGGCTGGCGCCAGGTCACACTTGCCCAAGGTACAGACGAGCCCCGTAAATCACGACTCCCCAGCTAGCCTGTATCCGCTTTAGGCAGGCGGCTGTCGAGGCGAGACTCCCCGTGCCCAGCTGGCGAGGGTTCCCTAAATAGGGCCCTTGCCTTGCGGCGGCTCGTCCACCCCCATCCCTTTCCATCCTAAGGAGCAAGCCCTTATAAAAAGGCACGGGTGCCCACGGAAGAAAGGTACGCTATTCGTAGCAAAGAATTCTCTCTCTCTCTCTCTCTCTCTCTCTCTCTCTCTCTTTTTTACTCTCACTAACTTGATCGTCGGAGTGTCCGACCGCCGAGGAGTCTCGGTGGTTCTTTGTAGGTCGGATTCTCTTCTCCGACGACAGCGCGGCGCGGCCAATCCCTCGGGCCCACCCAGCTCTGCTCCGGCCGACGATCCTTGCTGATTTTTCCAGCAACAAGAAAGATATTATAAGTGGAAATATCATTTGATAACACATTAAAATAGCACTATCATTAAAATTTTGTGTTACTGCAATAGTAACATAGGTTGGCTATAGCTGAGGTGACATTCGAAGAGCTGGCTACGGAAAGGGCCGAGTAGACAGAGCTGACGAATCTCTTCTGAGGCGTGCTTGGCTGACGTGCGATGTTGGTTTTGAGCTTCTGTTAAGACCTGTGAAGCCCGCCAAGAAGTCTTAGCGGGAGACACTCTGACACCCTTGTCAGTCACTAGTCGAGCAGAATGGTGTAGTATGTCAGAGAGAGTAGTGTACCTTGGCCTGTGGAGTCTCTGCCTTTTATATAGTGTTAGGATACCCTCATGACAGCTAGACGACCCCGCCAATCTCGCCAGAGTTTCCTTGATTAATGTCGGATTGGAAGCTGCCACCATCTTGCCAGGTCATCGTGACCGTGGTCTTAATAGCCATAGTTATCGGTCCGCAAACTTCAGATCTTTCCTCATCTGCTTCGTCAATCACATGAGCTCCTCCTGGGGCACACATGAGTCTGTTGGTTATCAGGTCGGCTACGTCCGAGCTAATGGAGCTCTTGGCCGAGCTTAGGAAGGTAAACTGAGGTGAAAAGACCTGACCCGTCGAGCAACTGATGCTGCCTATGTGGGACGTCGACCTCTGTCTTTCGATGTGGTCGGCCGACCTCGAGGGCGGTTGACCTGCGTGGGTATCCCCGTATCATTGGCTCCCTAGGTTCACGTCGGACTGCTAATGAAGGCCTAGGTGAAGCTGATTTCATACCGAAAGCATGTGCCCTACCACGTGGCTCTGTCAGCCTACATGGCCTATTAATTACCACGCCATTCTGCTGTCAGACACCACCCTGCCACAAGGGCGCATCATGGTCTTGTCAGAGCGGCCCTGCGATGAGCGTCGCTTCGTCTGCCGTACAGCGTCGCTAGCCGTCACTCTGCCGCCTCAGCTCTCAAGTACCATCATGGCTCTCCTCGCTGCTCACGCCGATCAGAATCTAAGGGATCACCTGCCGGCCAATCTAGCAATGCCACGTGTATAGATCTCAACCACTGACCTGGAAGCTAGATTCTCACTGTTGGATTCGATCGGCCCCCCAGCCCTATAAATATTAGGGTCTGCTACCGAACAACTGCCCTTGCTTTCGCGTGCGATCCCCCCTCAGACGGCCAGCCGACACACCGACGTCTCGACGATCTCGAGCTCCATCGCCTGTTTCTTCACTTCTCCTCTTAGAGGTAAGCCATGAGCTCTACCTCGTATAGTTCTTCCACTTCTTCCTCGTCTGGAGGTTCTCCTTCTCAGAGCCTCACTGCTTCGGATCCATCTGGGGCAGATTCCCTCTGTCCTAAGGAGAGGATGCCCCCTGAGGCTGCTCAGCCCGACGACCAAGCGTCGGAATCCACTGAGGGGTCCTCCGAGTTGGAGGTCGATCCAGGAAACTATGTTCCCGACAACCTTCTTCTCATACCTCAGGGTCTTGTCGGCAAGCCGATGCCGTTGCTGAAGCTCGATGTGAGATCAACGAAGAGATGATAAAATGGGTGAAGTGTCATCTAGGTCTCGCTTTCCTAGAAGATTTCACCATCTACGCTTCCCAACAGCTTCGCGCTCACTATACCATGCGAAGGGGAGTTTGCATCTACTTCGAGGCTATCCGAGCAGGCTTCCCCCTGCCCCTTCACCCCCTCATAATTCTTCTTCTCGTCAAGCTGGGAGTCGCTCCATCGTAGCTGACCTCAAATTCTTGAAGGTCGATTGTCAACTTCCTAGCTATCTGTGCAATGGCCGAGGTTCTTCTGACCACGAGCCTATTTTTTCATTGTTTCTACTAAAAGCCTTTGGAGACTGGCTGTACTTTGCAGCCTGCTCAGGTTGGCAAATACTTGGCCGAATGCCTTTCTCTATCCACAAATGGAAGAGGAACTTCTTCTTCGTTCATTCTCGAACCAAGTGACCTTTTCCGACCACCTGGTCGGCCATAAACATCCATGATACGACCTTTCGCCCCCCAAAACTTGCTTCCTTTGAGCTCTCGGAGTTCGACTCTCTACAAGCGGTGGAGCCTCCTGACCTGTTCGAGCCTATCGAGAAGCTGTTCATGCTGATATCTAAGACTAACCGAGGTCTGATTTTGCTTCCGACCTTCTTTCTTTTGCAATTAACTCACCCTTTCCACTAATAACTGTTCAATCTCTTTCTGCAGTGATGGCCGATAGGGGTAAGTCGTCGGCGCCATCTGCTAGGACGAGGAGCAACATACCGCTCTCCGAGATGGCTACGTGAGAGATTATGTCAAGGAGCAAGAAAAGTGTTAGCCGAGGAGCAAAATGTGTTCACTCTACCGAGACCGACATTCTTGCTGCTACCTCATCACGTTCGGCCTCGCAACTGCTAGAGGAAAGGGGATCCAAGTGTCCTCGGCCTGCTGCAGAGTCAACCGAGGTCGCCGCCTCGGGTTCCTCCCTCCCGACATCACCTAGTCAGTCATCGGAACCTAGTGCCACGGAATGGGGTCGACAAGTTGTCCCTGCTGAAGTTAAAGCCCGCTCCCTGGTCGGAAATCCAACAAGGTTATCGAGGATTTTTATAGGGCTACTCAAGAGCAGTTGGCGTTGTTCGGGACACTTCTCCTCTGGGCACGGTCTCCAAATCTTCGGTCGAGGTGCGTATAGCTGATGTGGAGACCATGCTCGGGGCCGAAAAGAAGCTGAGAGTCGAGGAGGCCAAGAAGCCAGATAGGCTGCTCTCGGACGAGAAGGAGGCCCTCAAGGCAGAACAAGAGGCCCACGAGAAGACAATGGCAGAGACCACGAGAATGGTGGCCGAGGAGCGGAAGAGCACAGCGGAAGACACCATCACCGACTATCGGGAATCTGACGAGCTAAAGGCCGAGGTTCTCAAACTCTTCCGACAAGGATACGACTTATGCCTCAAACGAGTTCGGGAACTCTTCCCGAGCATTGATCTTTCTGAGGTAGAACTTTCTAAAGGAAACGAGGAAGCGGGTGCCGACGACGGAGACGAAAACACCACTGCTGTCATCATAGAAGCGGCCCCTATTGCTGAGGGTGCCACGAAGGCCGCTGCCGACGTCGTCGTAGCCATCCAACCAGAAGTCCCTCAGGTCGCCACCGACGACGTCATCGTAGACTAGATTCTATTTTGTATATGTCGCCTTGTCGGACAATGTACCCCTTCACTTTATCAATAGAATCTTGCGAACTTTTTGTTGTCGGTTACTCTATGTTGTCTGAGAAGTTGCCCTTCAAATAGTTTTTCCACAACGAATAACTTCCACAACTGAGATCATATAGTTAAGTAGGCTACCGCTATTCTGCTCTGAAGAGTTTCCCCTCTATCGAAGGTCTGATGTATAAACGACCTCTTTGTCAAGCTACGGGGCCCATGTCGTGTACCGAACCTATCAAATCATGCCGGATGTCATCTCTCAGTTTGCCTAAGCGACCTCGTCCAGTGAACATGACGTTTACGCTTATCGTGTGTACCGTCGTCTCTCAGTTCGCCTAAGCGACCTCGTCCAGCAAACACGACGTTTACACTTATCACGTGTGTGGCTGTCTCTCAGTTCCTAACGAGTGCCTAACTGACCTCGTCCAGCGAACATGACATCCACGCTTATCGCATGTGCCGAAGCGACCACGCCTTCAAATCACGTCGAACATCGTCTCTTAGTTCCTGACGAGTGCCTAAGCGACCTCATTCAGCGAACACGACGTCCACACTTATCATGTGTGCCGAAGCGACCAGACCTTCAAATCACGTCAGACATCATCTCTCAGTTCCTAACGAGTGCCTAAGCGACCTCGTCCAGCGAATACGACGTCCCCGCTTACCGCGTGTGCCGAAGCGACCACATCTTCAAATCACATCGGCCGTCGTCTCTCAGTTCCTGACGAGTGCCTAAGCGACCTCGTCTAGTAAACACTATGTCCACACTTATCGCGTATCCCGAAGTGACCACACCTTAAAATCACGTCGTACGTCATCTCTTAGTTCTTGACGAGTGCCTAAGCAACCTCGTCCAGCAAACACGATGTCCACGCTTATCGCGTGTGCCGAAGAGACCACGCCTTCAAATCACGTCGGATGTCGTCTCGCAGTTCCTGACGAGTGCCTAAGCGATCTCGTCCAGCGAACATGACATCCACGTTTCTATCTTGTTCTCTATTGTCAGGATCGACTAGGTGCCCATGAGATATCAAATTACGAGGTGGTAGTGTGATTGACTGAGTTTCAACTTTCCCATCACAATCAAATAATACATATTGACAAATCACAACACTTTGAGCAGGTTCAGGGTGTATCCGACCTGTACCTCGACCCCACATTCGAGGTCTTTCAACAGCCTGAGCACGATCACGAGTTATAAAACATCTTAGGCTGACACTCTAAGCGATCTGCCTTCTCTTCTTACCCATAAAAGTTATAATCCTTGGTCGGCCCCCTTGTCGATCACAGCTGATGCCTCAAGGGTTTTTCGTGGTCCATACTTTGCTGAGTTCAACTGAAAGTAGGGTAGGAAAGACCATACTGACCTTTGGTAGCGTTTCCCACATACGGCGCCAATGTTACTGCAAGAATAACATAGGCCGGCCATAGCCGAGCTGACATTCGAAGAGTTGGCTACGGAAAGGGCCAAGTAGACAGAGTTGATGAATCTCCTCTGAGGCATGCTTGGCCAATGTGTGATGCTAGTTCCGAGCTCCCGTTAAGACCTGCAAAGCCCGTCAAGAAACCTCGACGGGGAGACACTCTGATGCCCTAGTCAGTTACTAGCTGAGCAGAATGGCGTAGTATGTGGGAGAGAACATCGTACCTTGGCATGTGGAGTGTCTACCTTTTATATAGTGTTAGGATACCCTCGTGACAGCTGGACGACCCCGCCAATCTCGCCAGAGTTTCCTTGATTAATGCTGGATTGGAAGCTGCCACCGTCTTGCCAGGTCATCGTGACCGTGGTCTTAATAGCCATAGTTATCGGTCCGCAAACTTCGGATATTTCCTCATCTGTTTCGTCAATCACGTTTGCTCCTCCCTGGGGCACATGTGAGTCTGTTGGTTATCAAGTCGGCTACGTCTGAGCTAATGGAGCTCTTGGCCGAGCTTAGGAAGGTGAACTGAGGTGAAAAGACCTGATCCATCGGGAAACTGATGCTGGCTATCTCGAGGGCGGCCGACCTGCATGGATATCTCCGTATCACTTTGTAATATCAATAATTGAAAGGGGAAAGTCAAAAACACCTGATAAATGAGGAGGGTGTTAGGATCGGATAAGGTGAATGTAAATTTGAAATAGTTGATCTATGTGAATGGTAGCGAAATTAAATATAAGTAACTCACATAGATGAATTAGATCAAATAGTGGTGTGTGGATAGAGTGTGAAATGAAACAGTAAACCACAATCAAATGACTATACACAGAGAATTTTAAGGTGGTTTGGAGAAAATAACTTATGTCTTCTACGTCCACCTCCCCACGACGGAGGAAGCATTGGAAGTATAGACTAGAGCACGACAACTCCAACACCCTTTGAGTGCGACGACTCAAAGAACAACCAGGAGATAAGCACGATAACCTACTCCAAAACCCACTTATGAGTACGATGACTCACAAGTACTTGAGCACAATGGCTCATAACCTCAAAGCATGATGGCTTAGAAAATCAGAGCACGATCGCTCCAAAACCTGAGCACATAGTGCTTAAACACTTTGGACTACGACAGATCCAAGTTCTGCTAGAACAAGCCCAATTAGGGAGTAGATCCTCTATCACGATCTATCCTAGTACAATTGTAAAAGTATAACAAAGACAATTAGGCGATCTGTGTAGAACACTTACACAGATCACACATAATGAAAATATCCAATTTAGAAATTACAGACTTTGAAGCACTCCTCTTCCACAACAAGAAAAAGCAGTATTTCTGACGGCGAGTTTCCATCGAAAATCCATCAAAAATCTGTTAGAAAATAAGCTTTTCGACCACTGACTGTCGGAAACAATCAGTAAAAAAAAGCGTCAGAAATTATTGACGGCAACAAAATCCGTCGGTATTTCTGACAGAAATAATCGTTGGAAAAATCCGTCAGAAAATAAATCTTCCGACCAATTTACCAATGAAACAAATCCATCGGTACATTTCGATGAAGTACTCGATCAGAAAGTCCATCGGAACTTTCGACACCTTGGCTGACGTACAAGAGCATCGGAAGTAGGGAGCTTCTGATGGAAAATATCCGTCAGTAATCCGTCGGAACGTGCAACGGTTTTTCCGACGGATACTTCCGTCGAAAATCATGTCTGCCAACATTTTTTCCAACGGAAACTATCTATCAGAAAATCTGTCAGAAATAATCTTTTTATTTTTTTTAAATACAATTAAATAACAACGATAAAGTGAAAAACCTACTAAAAATAATATTCATAGGAACATCCACAATAAATAACAATTAACATAAATCATCAATCACAAACAAAAATGAAACGTCCATAATAATAACAAATACAAAATCTATAAAGATCTACTGGTTCACCCTCTCTACCCGCCTTATGATCGTCAGATGCTGGAGTATCTTATATTCTAAAAATAAACATTAGAAACATAAATGAAATAATATACACACACTATTTTTCAAAATTTAAATTCAAAATAAATAAATATTCACTAAGTTTAATTAAAAATGTTTCAGATCTTTTACACTTGGATTCTTTTTAAAATTAATGGTTTGAGTGTCGAACCCAAACTGGGAATCCGATTAGGATTCCGCCAGTTTCCACATGTCACTCTCACCCACCCGATCGTGTCGGAGCAAACAGCATGCCGATCGGATTCCTATTTCTTATTTTGGAACTTCGGGTTGCGTTTTCTAATCCTTTCCATTTAGGTTTATTTAAATTAGTAGTTTGGGTGCTGAACCGAAACCCCGGTCGTGTCGGAGTGAACGGCACACCGATCGGATTCCTACTTCAGATTTTGGACTCCTGGGTTGTGTGTTCAGATCCTTTTCATTTGGGTTTTTTAAAGATTAATAGTTTGACTGTCGAACCCAAATCGGGAATCTGATTAGGATTCCGTCAATTCCCACACGTCACTCTCACCTACTCGGTCGTGTCGGAGTAAACGACCGTCGATCGGATCCCTATTTCAGATTTTGGACCATCATTTGGATTTTTTTAAGATTAGTGGTTTGAGCGCCGAACCCAAACGAAGAATCCGATTAGGATTCTGTCAGTTCCCACATGTCACTCTCACCTACCTGATTGTGCCGGAGTGAACGACATGCCAATCGAATCCCTATTTCAGATTTTGGACCCCCGGGTTGTGTGTTCTGATCCTTTTCATTTGCGTTTTTTTTAGATTAGTGGTTTGAGTCTCGAACCCAAATCGAAAATCCGATTAGGATTCCATCAGTTCCCATACTTCACTCTCACCCACCCGGTCGTGTAAGAGTGAACGGCACGCCGATCGGATCCCTATTTTAGATTTTGGACTCCCAGATTGCATATTCTAATCCTTTTTATTTGGATTTTTTTATGATTAGCGGTTTGAGTGCCGAACCCAAACCGAGAATCTGATTAGGATTTTGTCAGTTATCATATGTCGCTCTCACCAACTCGGTCGTGTCGGAGTGAACGACACACCGATCGGATCCCTATTTCAGATTTTGGACCCTCGGATTGCGTGCTATGATCCTTTTCATTTGGATTTATTTAAAGATTAGTGTTTTGTGTGCCGAACCTAAACCGGGAACCTGATTAGGATTCTATAAGTTCCCATACGTCACTCTCACCCACCAGGTCGTGTCGGAGTGAATGGCACACCGATCGGATCCCTTTTTAAGATTTTGGACTCCCAGGTTGTATGTTCTGATCCTTTTCATTTTGAGTTTTTTTAAGATTAGTGGTTTGAGTGCCAAACCCAAACCGGGAATCCGATTAGGATTTCTTCAGTTCCCATACGTTTCTCTCACCCACCCAATCGTGTCGGAGTGAGCAACACGCCGATCGGATCTCTATTTCAGATTTTGGACCCCCGAGTTACGTGTTCTGATTATTTTCATTTAGGATTTTTTAAGATTAGTGGCTTGAGTGCCTAACTCAAATCGGGATTTCGATTAGGATTCTGTCAGTTTCCACACGTTGCGCTCACCCACCTGGTCGGGTCAAAGCGAATGGCACACCGATCTAACCCTTTACATTTGGGTTTTTTTTAGATTAGTGGTTTGTGTTTTAATAGTTTAGATTAGTGGTTTCATTTCATTCAAATTATATGAAATTAAAAGTAATACTGACCTGAGGGGCTTACTATGAGGTGCCTGCTCCTCGGATGGCAGCCACCAGCTGCTAGACCATGGCACCAAGGTGCAGTAGCAACTGCTGTGACAGCTCTTCCTCGATGAGAGTTTTGATGTTGTCTCCACCACTGCCGGGAGCCACAGCAGATGAACTCACGTAGGCCGAAGGAGCGACTGAACTCGTATATGAGGACAACACTGGAGCAGCATCCAGGCTGTCCCTAAAGCCGTACACTCAACCCTTCCTCGGCCCTCTCGCTATGTCGACCCAGGCCTCTGGATCCAAGTCTGCATATCGATCTGCCATCGTCTTATCATAGGTCTCCTATAGAACAAATTTAAAATGTATTACTTATTGCATCTTTTTTAAAATTTTAAATTAAATAAAAAAATTATATTTTGACTTACGGCAATCCTACGAGCACTCTCGTTGACGTAGTCATCCGTCCCCTTTAGCTTATGAGTCCGAATAAATAACTCGCAAAATGTAGGGAAAATCTCGAGTTTGTGATGCTTACAATTCAACAAAAGTAGTTAGTTTCACAATAATAATTAATGTATTAAGCAATTGAAAGGTAATATACTTACTGATATGGAGGGTTCCCGGCCGACGTCTATATGCACCTTGAGCTAAAGACTTCACCAACCACCCTGCCCGGCTGGCCCGACCACTTTGTCCTCAATTCGACCTCCTTAGCTCGGCCCAAGATGAGGGTTAGTATGTTAGGCGGAAGTCTGGTCAGTGTCCAGCACGTCCATGGAATTCTCGGGCACGGCTCATCAGATTGCGAGATTTATGTAGGCAACGTCCGCAAATCTTATACACTCAGCAAATACAACCATTAAGTACCATAATACCGATGATCCAACTAGCCGTTTACGGCCGTACCCTAGCAAGGATAATGGTGTCTCCAGTAGGAATTACAAGGGAATCCAGCTTTGGCACAAACACCCTCATCCTATAAAAGAGGCTTATACTCTCTAAGCTAAGGTACACAATCTTTGAAACTGAAACTCCCAACTTGTAAACTCCCGAGCTGACTTGATCATCAGAGTGTCTACCCGCCGAGCTCCCTCAGTGGACTTGCAGGTTGGAAGCTTGGCTACTCCAATGCCTTCGCACCACTGACTTCTCTCTTGGTCTTCTCGGTCTGAACCTACCGCATTACTCTATCAGTTACCTTTTGGTGTCGTCTATGGGAAACAAAGAAAAAGCCTCAATGACACCCAAGGGAAAGATGGTGGCTCGTGCGTCTGGTGATGAGATAATTCCCGCCAATACTATGGAGGAGGTCATTAGAGGAGGTTCCGGTATGGGCGAATAGGATTCGATGACTTCCTCCCGCCTTGATCGGGTCAAGCAGATGGTCGTGAGTCTGCACAAGATGCTCGCACGAATAGAGCAAAACCAGCAATCCATGGCAGCTCGGGGGGAAGCCACAAGTTGTCCGACTGCTAGTGTCGCGGTCAACCCCGATGTCGTTGGCCTACTGAGGTCCGCGCCCATCACCCGGCACTATCGACTAGTCACATCAATGTCCGAACTGTGGCACCCATGTTCTAGACCGGCCCCACCATAGGTTCCTATGCTGCCTATGGCTCCTGCCATGGCCACAGAGCATGACATGTTCAGGATGACCGAGACTGATCACTTCTCAGCTGAGCCAACACCTGCCCCAACGGGTTTGCTGGCAGTGGAGCCCTGGTGAAGGAGCAACCTGCAAGAGATGAACAGAAAAATCGAGGCCCTGCAGCATGGTTCTCATGTCCCCTCGGTGGCGACACTATTGTCCACCTCGCCATTCATCGAGGAGATTACCTCGGCCCCCATCCCAATGAAGTTGCAACTCCCCAAGTTCCGACGATACAATAGGACAACAAATCCTATACACCACCTCGACAACTTCCAGGGGCAGGTTGAGATGGTAAACATTTCAGATGCTCTGAAGTCTTGTGCATTCATGTCTACTCTCGACGACGCGACACTCCAATGGTTCAAAGCGCTACCATCGCACTCGGTGACAAGCTTCCCCGACCTGGCGTAGCATTTCCTAGACCATTTCTACAACACGGTGCATCATTCCATGTGCACCAACGACCTGTGGCTAGTTGCGCGACGATCCTATCCTAAAGGAGTAGGAGGAGTCAGTCTTGAATATAGAGGACAAAAGAAGGAGGCCAAACTATTTCTTGACTATGCCAAGAGATTCCAGCGAGAGGTTATGAAGGTGATAAGCACCCGGACCCCCCAGCTTCTACTGAGAATCCGACCACCGGCATCGCCGCCCACCGGCCCGAAGACCTGGATGGGCTAACAGACCAGTCTAACAAGATATGTAAAGAAATTAAATGACAATAACAGGCACTATAAATGTACCAACAAGTGAAAGAGAACGTACACCACAAGTATGAGTGTAGTACAGTCCTAGTGTAACAAAAGTACAAATACTAAAAATAGGGATAACAAATCCTTTAGGGACATACCTGTGGACGGTGTTTTCCGCTCCTCTTTTTAGGAGGGGAAGGGGGGGGGGGGGGACGAAGAATAGTGGCCCACGCAGAAAGTGGTAAAAGTAAGTAAAAGAAAAGAAACCGTGATCACTAGGTACAAAGGATTCGTACCTTTTTACCCGTAGAAACGTGGGATGTGGTGTGTGGGTCCACCTTCCTCCTTCCACCGGTCGGCCGGCAAAGGAGATTTGGCTCGTACGGTTACCTGGCAAAGAAAGACAACAAGAAACAGGTGAAAAGGGATTAGACTACGCAGTGTAGTAAATGAAACTATAAAAGACGGAATGAAAGGACATCAAAAGGGCGTTAACACACCTTTTCAGGGCGACGTTAAACCCCTAAGAGTAGGTAGAATAAAAAATGAAGTGTGTGTGGTATGTTACGATGCATGCACTATATAAAAGGACAGAATGAAAAAGTGAGAGAAAGGTGTGCGGCGGAAGCCGTTGCTCCTTGGACTCGTACGACGATGGCACTACTTCATGTGGCTTCTGGAAAAGAGTTCTTCCCAGCTCCAGAACTCGCATCTGGTGCAGTAGAACCTTCCAAGAATTGGGGATTGAAAGTCCGGAAGTCGAGGCATCGATTCGGCAGTGCTTCGCCGCTCTGGGGATTTCTTCTCTCTTCTTTCTGAAAATGCAGGTCTGTATATATAGAAAATTTTGATTTGAATCACGTCCAAGACAGTAGACATTTTTAAGATGTAAGCGCGTCGCCTTTGTCGCCGCCGCAATTCACAAGGTCGGCCTAATGTCCCATCAACTTGCCAAAATCGTGATGATTATGGTGAGCGACTACATTAGTAATCGCGTCCGCCCTGACCACCGTGATTTGAAAGATTAAATTGATTTGGCATATGACCGCATCTACGCTTAAAATGGCGTCCAAGCGTTGTGCCGCGTTTATCAACCGCCTTTTCCTTCGGATTGGATCGACCATGTTTTGATTGACGGTTTGAATAACGTGACATGCTGCTCGATCGCGATTATCTTTCTGACACGATTCTGACACCTGACGCCTCTGAACCGCGTCGTACGACGACGATGCGTATCTATCTGGATATGTGGCCTCTGCCGAGCGTCAGAACGTGCGTGGCCTGGCGCAGCCGTAAATGTTGACTTTTAAATTGCGGCGTTCAGGCTGGACGTGGTTAAACGTCGGTTACCTAGTGCGCTTAAAGAGGCGGTTCAAATAAGCATCGCACTAAACAGCCACGCATTATACATTTAAAGGCGTCCACTGTTCCGGACGCGATTCAAACCAGTTCAACAGACCCTTTTCCAATATTTCTAAAAAGCCTAAGAAAACAGGAAAATTAGAAAAATTACTCAAAAAGTTAATTTAAGAAAGTCACTTTTGAGGCGTTGCAGTGCAACTTGAAATTTATCTTTTTAAGGGAAAAATGGCGTGTCTACAACTGCCTCGCCTTGGCGTTTGCTTTGTAAGGGAGTGAAGCAAAAATGGTGTGAAATGAAAGGAACAAAGTGGCGTGAATGAAGCGGAATGAAACAAACAACTGAAAAGTAAGCGCCAAGGTGTGATGAGACACGCCCTTTGTGACATAAATCTTGAGCTGTTCGTTAGCTCAAGGTAAAGTTGCTTTTCAGAAAATCTCTAGAGAGAAAATCAACAGTCAGAAACATAAAAGAAAAGCAAGAAGATCAACTTCCAGGGTCGGGGAAGTACCTAAGGACACAATCCGTTAGGTTTCACCATTGGGGGCATCCGCCACTGCCTTAGGTGGATCTGGGCGAAAATAAAAAACAAAGATTCGAGACTGATGAGTTTTTCTCAAAGAAGGTCTTAAAACAACAATACAATGAACTAAGTACTAGACTCGGAATGGAATTTTTCATCAAGTTTTTTAGCATTGGAAAATAAGTGACTTTCTCTAATTGACTTTTCGAGTAATTTTTCTCTTCCTCCTATTTTTATAGGATTTTGATTTTTTTGATGCAAAAGTTCTATATGATGCATGCTGGGCTAAAAGAGAAAATTTTTAAAACAAAATAAAATATAAAATAATCAAAGATAATATTGTTGCGTTGCAAAGGTAAGGGGTCAGGATACCGGAAGGAAACGTCGTCCCCCTCCCTTCTGGTGCAATGGTCTATCCTTAAGAGCAAGAATTCTCTGGAATTATCATTGTTTTTGCCAGTGGAGGGGAACTCAAACTCCAGATTCATCAGTGCCTCAAGGTCCTTGATGTGCTCTAATAGAGTATATGATATAATAAAATGTAATATACAATACCGAGAATGGCGGCTGTCGAGGATATTCGAGTTTTTGTAGTTATGGATATTCGATTTTTTTTGGAGTTAAGGAATATTAAACATGAAACACTGGCCCTTCGATTACTTAGTTGATATTGAGAATTTATTAACTGTTCTTGGGTGGATTAGCCATGGATCAGACGTGCTCAAAAGGTGCCTTTATTTGAGTTTGGCCTTTGGCGACATCATCTTTAGTTGGTCATTGCCTTGCCTAGATGCTAAGATATATCTGAGGGAGAAGGGAAGAATTTTAGAGAATCTGCCAATAATCCAGATAACCGGGGAGACACTCAAATCCTTTGTTCTTATACTCAGTAAGGTTTGGCTTTAGTTTTGACACTTTTGGGGTTTTAGCATGCTTACGACCGGGTCCATTTGGATCTCTGCGGGGACTTTGCCACTCTTGACTTGCCTTTTATTTATTTTGGCCTGTTTTGGCTTTTGCGAGTTGGATTTGGATTTTCATTGATCCTTTCTTCTTTTTCCCCTTTTGCCTTGTCATACCCTTCTGAGTTTTGGACAATCTTATGATGTTAATCCCTCAGGTTTTTTCTTTCTACTGGCAGACTGAATAGGAGAGAAAATGGATATTTATCTTAGGACATAGGTTTAGCATTGACTTTCCTTAGATTCTGTGCCTCCAACTTCCACAAGTAAGCGTGAGTGTGTGGATGTGGCTTCCTCTGACTAATCCACTAAGAACAAGAAAATAAGTTATAAATGACAATCTTTCATCTTAGGGGTTCGTGTTCCACGTAAATCTGAATAGTTAACTAAGGGTAGTATCTTTTAAGATGAAGCCCATTCCAAGGATAAGCAAGTTCTTCACCTTCTGCATTTACTAGCCTATATGCATTACCTGGGTATGCTTCTTTAATAACATATGGCCCTTCCCAATTTGGTTGGAATTTTGATCTGGGGCCTCCGGGTTTTATAAAAACTCTTTTGACGACCATCTCACCAACTTCAAATTTTCTCTCAATGACTATCTTTTAGTAAAAACGTGTGAGTTTATTTTGATACGCTCTTATATGCTCGGTCGCAAGCAATCGCTTCTCATCTAAGAGTTTCAGTTGTGGTAGGAGCGATTCGCGTCGCTCATCAATAACAATTCCTTGTCAAGCTAGTTTCTTAGTGAGGGGATGAGAATCTCATATGGTACTACTACCTCCATTCCATAAGTGAGAGAAAACGATGTCTGTCCTGTGGGGGTACGGATTGAAGTGCGATAGGCCCATAGAACTTCTACAAGCTTTTCTGGCCAATCCGAGAATTTATTAACCTCGCATGTCTTCTTGATGATCTTGATTAGAGTCTTGTTCGTGGCCTCTGCCTGGCCATTGCCTTGCGGATAATAAGGAGACGAATGATGCAATGCAACTTTATACTTGTTACAGAGATCACGAAGCTCTTGAGAGATGAACTGAGGCCCATTGTCGGTGACCATGGCGTCTGGAATGCCGAATCTAGTGATGATGTTCTTCATGACAAACTTGCAAATGGTTGTTGCTTTGATTTTTGTATAAGCTTCAGCTTCTGCCCACTTGGTGAAGTATTCCGTTGCTGTAAGAATAAAAGACTTTGTTTTATTTTGGGAAATAGGATCACCAAGAGGGCCAATGATATCAAAAGCCCACATGGTGAAAGGCCATGGTGAGGATATTGGGTGGAGTGAAGAGGGTGGAGCATGAATTTTATCGGCGTGTAATTGACATTTGACACACCGACGAACAAAGATAGAACAATCCTCTTCCAAAGTGGGCCAGCAAAAGCCTTGCCTAAGAATTTTTTTAGCGAGCATTTGGCTATTTACATGGCCTCCACAAATACTCGAAAGGGCTTCTCTAACAACCTTTGGAGCTTCATCTTCATCTAGGCATCTAAGCAAAATACCGGAGAACCCTCTTTTGTAGAGCGTATTTCCAATTATCGTGTATTTCTGAGATAGCCTCCTTATAGCCTTCTTCTCTCAGATGTGGCTTCTGAAGGATATGATTGATCTTTGTAGTACTTGGCTATCTCATAAAACCACGGCTTCTCTTTGTCTTCCAGTTCTTCTTCTAGCTCTATCAACATGATCTCCCTTTTGCTCCTCCTTTTGGCAATATCTGACACTTTTTCCTTTATCCAGAGGAACATAGGATCTAAGATGAAGGGGATGTGACGGCGTTCGATCTGAATGTTGTCATCATCTCCAAGATGATTCATGTTTAAAGTTGCACCGATTGTGGCGAGAGCGTCAGCCAGAAGATTTTGGTGACGAGGAACGTGGATAAAAACCAGCTCATAAAATAGCTTGGCAAAAGCTGAGGCAAATTCTTGGTACGGCTTGAGCTTAGGATCAAAAGTGTGGTATTTGGTAAGCACATGGCGAAGGATTAGTTGACTATCACCTACAATATGTAGATGTGTCACATCATAGAAGTGAGTGAGCTCCAAACCACCCAACAAAGCTTCATACTCAGTGATGTTGTTGGTAGCAGGAAAGTTTAATTTGCAAGCTCGCGAGTGTAGACGGTGTAATTCACTCCCTTTTTACGGGGGGACGAAGAACAGAGGCCCACACGGATATGGTGATAAATAGTGGAAGTGATTAAAAAAAGAAAGGGTGAGATTAAAAATACTATATAAAGAATAGTAAATAAATAAAAACCATGATCGCCAGGTGCTCGAGGGCACCAAAAGTAACGGGTGAGAAAAGTATACCTTTTACCCGTAAAGCGAGGGACGTGGGCGTGGGTCCACCCCCCTCCTCCTTCCACCGGCCGGCCGGCAGAGGAGATTCAACTCGGTTACCTTGCAAAAAACAACAGAAGATAAGGAAAGAAGTCAGATTATGGCGTGTAGTAAAAGAAACAGTGGAGAAAGGACGTAAAAGACATAAAAGGGTGCTAACACACCTTTTGGAGACGGAATAAAAAACCCCTAAATGAACAGTACGGAAATGACATGCGTGTGTGATATAACAAGTGTACTATCTAAAAAGGGGATTGAAAAGTGAGAGATAGATGGCGACGGGGCCGCTGCTTGATGGGTAGGATGACGGTGCCACCTCGGGGGGAACAGAGCGAAGGATCGTCGACGGACAGGGCTTCGCCGCTCTGGGGGGTGTCTCCTCCCTCCCCCCCTCTATCTCTCTCTCTCTAAAATGCAGCAACCCCCCCCCCCCCATTCCAAATCAAAATTGCCGAACCCCACTCCTGCTGTTGTAGGTTTGTTTTTACAGGCACTGGGGGTAAAATCGCGTCCAGGACAGCCAACATTTTTTAAGGTTTAATCGCGTCCACAAGCTTGTCGCGGTTATCAAGGTGCGGCCTAATGTCCCATCAACTTCCCAAAAACGTGATGATTACGGTGCGCAACCATGTTAATAATCACGTCCACCCTAATGACCGCGTTTTAAAAGGTCAAATTGATTTGACAACCATGACCGCATCTGGCTTCATAACGACGTCCATCCAGGTCGTCGCATTTATTAACCGCCTACTCTTCTGATGCACTGTAACTGGCGGTTGAAAAACACGGCATGCTATCTAGTCACGATTATAACTCTGATACAGTTCTGATGCCTGACAGGCGCATGGCGTGTATAGGGCAGCTAAGAATCACGCCGTACTTCCACGACACGTTCTGGCTGAAACATGGCTCCTGCCATGTGTCAGAACGTGCGCTGTTCTGGTGCAGCCGTGATTGTTGACTTTAAAATTACGGCGGGTCTCCTGGACGCCATTAAATGTCAGTTATGTGTTGCGTTCTGAAAGGCGGCAACAGATACGCATCGCCCCAAAACGTCGTGATTACAACATTTTAAAGGCGTCCACTGTCCATGACGCGATTCAAACCAGTTTGCATACTACTTTTTTGTAGGATTTTCTAAGAAACCTTAAAAGATAGGAAAATAGGAAAATTGCTTAAAAGGTTAATTGAAAACAGTCACTTTTGAGGCGTTGCGGTGCAACCTAAATTTTGTCCAATTTGGGTAAAATTGGCGTGTCTACAGATGCCTCGCCTTGGCATTTGCTTTGTAAGGGAGTGAAGCGAAAATGACGCGAAATGAGGTAAACAAAGTGGTGCAAATGAAGCGGAGTGAAGCGAAACAACTGAAAAGTAAATGCCAAGGTGTAATGAGACATGCCCTGTTGGGGCACAAGACTAGAGCTGTTTGTCAGTTCATAATAAAGGTGCTTTTCAGAAATTTTTTGGAGAGAAAACTCAACAATCAAGACAGGTACAGTAAAAAGGAAAAGCAAAGATCAACTTCAAGCGTCTGGGAAGTACCTAAGGACGTAATCCGTTAGGTTTCACCTTTTGGGGGCGTCTGCCACTGCCTCAGGTGGATCTGTAAAGTAAAGTAAATAAAATGACAAGGATCTGAGATAGATGAATTTTTCTCCGAAAGAAGATCTTCAAACAACAATATAGTGAACTGAGTACTAGACTCGGAGTGGAATTTTCGGGTTGCTTTGACATTTGAGGACGAAGTGACTATCTTTAATCAACTTTTCAAGTAATTTTCCTAAATCCTACGTGATGTATGCTAGGATAAAAGTAAATTTAAAGTAAATAAACAAAAATATAAGATGATCAAGGATAATATTGTTGCGTTGGAGGGGTCAAGATACTGGAAGGAACCATCGTCCCCCTTTGAGCAACGGACTATCCTTAAAAGAAAAATTCTCTAGAATTATCATCGTTTTTGGCTGTGGAGGGAAACTCAAACTCCAGATTCATCAGAACTTCAAGGTCCTTGATGTGCTCTAATAAGTATACGATATAGTAAACAAGCAATATTCACAACACCAGTAGAGGCTGTCGAGGATAGTCATGTATTTGTAACATGGCAAGTGTCTTGAAACCTGTACTCAAATAGCACAAAACATATTAGTTCACAAAAAACAATTACTGATTCAAAATCCTGTCCAATATTGCCGGACGGCTTTTATCATCTAAAACGCGACCTCTGCTGTGGACGCGAATTAGATCGCCAAGCCAGGACCTGTTATTTTGCTTTTTCTTCCTTCTTTTAATGCAAGGGAAAAAGGGGGGGGGGGGGGGGGCTCCATATGTGGTGAATCACCCGAAATGTACCCTCTTCCCTTACCCTTAACCCTTGACTCACACACCCCACTTTACGCACTCTCATCCTCAACCTTTTCTATCCCAAAGGTGCTCTAGGAGGAAAGGAGGAAGGAGAAGGGGAGGAGATTTTGTAGAGATGGAGCAAGGTGGTTCTTCCTCCATGGGACTAGAGGAGATAGCTTCAAAAGGTTGAGCCTAGTAGAAGGACATGTGAGCAAACTTATTCAAGCCAAAATGGTAAGTGGATTTGGATCATTCTTAGGCTTGACTTGGATTTTCTCTTTAAGTTTTGAAAGCTTGATTAGCATATTCTTGGCATTCTTATTAACTCAACTTTCATGATTTGAGCAGGACTACCCTCTTTTCCCGGGGAGCCGACGCTTCATGAGTTTACCATGGCTTCAACAACTTACCTCAAACATCTCTTTAGACATGACTAACATCCTCAAAAGATGGGGAATCAATAATCTTGCAGTCCATGCAAAGAGATATCATGAAGTCTATCTTGATTGGGCAGCCATGGGGGCATTAGTTGAGGTATGGCATCCCTAAACTCACACTTTCCTCTTCAAGAGTTTTGAAGCTACAATCCTTTTGGAAGAGGCTGAGGTGTTTCTAGGCCTTCGGTGCATGAAGCAAGGTGAGGAAGACGAAATGGTGATTGCGCCGAGGTGCTACACCAGCAAAGCGGTTCTTGAAAGTTTTATGGATGCGAGGGAGGCTTATGAAGTGCGAACTGATAAAGGCATCCATTTGCAAAAACTGGCGATTTGGACCATGAGGGAGCTTGTGGAAGCTGGAGATAGCGAGGAATTGGAGCAAGCAATGAAAGGCTTTGCCATATGTGTGGCAGGAGCACTCCTTTTCCCCTCTATAGACAGTGTCTTGGAGCCGAATCAATTGGTGCGGTGTGTGCTAGCGGTTAGGGCCTGGACAGGGGATGGCAGCAAGCTTAGGTAGGCATCTCTATGGCTCAATGCTCTTGTTTACTTGCTGGACTGACCTTCACCTAAAGTTTCACTTGAGCAACGAGGTTTCCACCTCGTCCCGCATCTTCTCAAAAAGCCCACTCAAGCACCTGGATAACATTATCGGCTTGGAAGGAAGAGTGGCAAATCGAGCACCTCAACTCAAGACTCGGGTAGATTGGTGTAATTATCTCCGAGATATGCCTGAGGAAATGTTCAATCTAATTTCAGCGCCATTTCCAAATCGGGATTTGAGAAGCAGGCTGGCGCCCGGTGTGGATCTCTGCTTGATCGGGGCATCCGAGTTTGTATTGTATAATCCACACCGTTGTCTTCCTCAACTCGGGCTTGCTCGGCGTGTTTTTGAAGGGCCGTCACACATTCTACCTATCAAACATCGGGAACTCGGCACAATAATGATGGTGAAGAGGCGAACACAATGAAGGCGCTATGGAAGGTGTGCATCTTTACGAGGCCGACTCCAAGTGAGAGGGAGTGTGAAAATGCGAAAGGCAAACTATGTAGGGGTTTGAAAAGGCTCCGTGCTTACGAGACTCTGATCTCAAGGGAGGAGTTTTTGTAAATATTGGAAGACAAGTTGTCAATAAATAAGAATCAAGTTTGGTTGTTTGCCAAAAATGATTGATTTTGAACTCTTAAGTTCTAATGATTTTGAAATCTGCTTACAACTCTCAACAAACTTGCCTTAGAATCGCCCATGCTAAAGCACTGGAGAAAAAGGCGTCAGGACCAGACGCCGCCTATAACTTCACAGAAATACGTCGACTCAAGCTGCTGCGCTTAACCATAAAAAGCAACGTCCTATTCGGACGCGAATAATGGAACTATTCAAATTCTACGCATGCAGAACCCATACTACTGTCATGATTGCTTCTGAATTGCGACGACAATGGCCGCCGCGCATAAGATTTTGAATTTCGCGCGCCTGAAAATCGGTCAGAGGTCATGATGACTTCTAAATCGCGGCATACAGGGTGGACGCCCTTATAGATGTCGGTTCATGATCTGGCGTGTCGATGGACGCGGTTCAGAATGCTCGGAATTTGCACGCCTCAAAATCCGCATTTACAATTAAAGGCATTGAATCGCGGCAATGCGCGCGGACACGTTTCTATATGACTGTTCAAAATACGCGTCGCCTAAACTGGACGCGATTAACGACTGTTACTCAAACCGTCGCGACCCTTCTTCTCCGGCGTCCTCCTCTATTCTTTCTCTCCATCTCTCATTCCCTATCCCTCTCACGACTCTCTTCACCCTCAAAGCTTTCTCACTCCCTCATCTCTCATCCCTGTGATGGAGAAGAGAGTGGTGTCCAAGTGGCGGCGAGGGCCGAGTGAGGGCGGCCCGGCGTAGGAGACACCGGCGTCGGGCGGTGGCTAGATGGGGTCGCCCGGCGCTGAGCTCACGCTCGTGCCGACGGCGGCTTGCCGGAAGAAGGTGATGGCGGAGGAGGTGAGGGCGCGGCGGCTGGCGGAGGAAGCGGCGAGGGAAGAGGAGGAGGAGGATGCGTGGGCGGCACGGAGGCACGGTCAACAAGGGAGGGACCTCTCGGCGAGGGCAGAAATGGTAAGTCCCCTCCCCCCCCCCCCCCCCTTTGCATTTTGAAGTTGAGAGGAAGGGGAGGCGGGCGTGGGCCACCGGGAAGGAGGGAGTGAGAATCGCGTCCAAACCAGATGGCGCGATTCTCGCTCCTGAATCATGTCGCCTGAGGGCATCGCGGTTTGAAGCTGAAATGCGGCCACTCAAGTGGACGCGTTTATAAGCTGAAAGGCGGCTCTTGTCTTGGAAGCCTTTCAAAACAGAAGTGATTTTTTTCCTGCAAATACTTAACAAGTTTTTGATATGTATACTTGAAATGTTTATGACTTTACTTTTCTAACATTTATCTGCAGGGTGTTATGAGGCCACAGATCATGTGGCCCCTAGTAGTTGCAGCTTACCGGGGTCTCCCGGACTTTCAGAGGGAGAGAGTCCGAGAGATGGGTTTTTGCTCAATCCTGGAGATCGAGTCTTTCTTTGTAGATCCCCCATTGATCTAGGTTATCAGGGATAGGTGGGACCGGGTTAGCCGGGCATTTCTATTCCCTTGGGGGCACATGGTGCCCAGTCTGGAGGATGTGGCCCGCATCACAGGGATTAGAGTAGATGGGGAGGCGGTGACAGGGGTCACCTATGCTGATTATACAGAGTTTACCTAGAGCCTCCTGGGTTTGGAGCCCCATGGGGATGACCTCGATGACGGAGGATGGTCGTCGGCCGAGTGACATGTTAGAGTCGCTGGGTCTCGCCGGAGTGAGACAGCGAGCAGAAGAGCTCCTACCGAACTTCGGGGAGCGGGCAGCGGGGCTGGCCAGGTCAACTTATGGCCAGGACCGAGAGGAGAGAGAGAGGGTTGATAGGGACCTGCGTCGGTTCCTAGTATTTTTCTTTGGCAAGATGTTGTTCACCATTAAGGGTGACGACATTCATTGCCGAATTTTGGAGTTATTGGGGGATCTGGGCAGAGTAGGCAAGTATGCTTGGGGTTTCAGCATTGCTGGCGCACACCTTCGCCGACCTCTCCACCGGCACAGGCAGGGAGACCACTGTGGGCGGATTTGTGCCCTTTCTACAAGTATGGCTTTGAACTTAAAACTCCATTTTAAATTACCTATGAAATTTCTTGCAATTCGAATTTGTATAACTGATATCAATTAATGTTTGCAGGTTTGGAGTTACCATTACATCCTACTTGGTAGGGCGACCCAGGTGGATCCTACGGCTGTTCCACTAGCCGAAGGTGGCTGCCGCTGGTGAGCACTGCCAGCTACAGCTTCCAGCTAGAGGTTTTGAAGCGCCATATCCGCGACTTTCCCACACTTCTGGTAAGCTTCCTTCACAACTTCTTTCTTTAATTTAAGCATTTAAAATGATTTGGCTAATCAAAGCTTGTGCAGGTGGTGTGGGAGCCATATGTAGACCAAGGTGATGACGACTAGCCCTGGGTGGTGAGTGGCCGACCTTTGTTCAGGCGGGACATTTGGGTCCATTGCCTGAATGAGATCGAGCCACTTCGCCTGCGGCTGGCGGTACACACTCTGGGTCTACAGCAGAGGTGGCTGGAGGAGACAGAGCCCCGAGGAATTGGGAGGAAGATGCGAGGGAAGGCCAAGACTGTGGACTGGCGTACGCACTTCCCTGACCAGTACGCTGACTGGCAGCGTGGTGGCCAATTGGTGGAGTCGGATGCCACAGACAGCACTGCGTACCTCCGGCGCTTCCAGGAGGAGTACGACGCTCGTGACTTCATGAGGCCGGAGAGGGTATGTATCTACAAACTTGAATTCATTTAATTACATAGTTAACAGAAATATTTTACAATTTGTACATGTATGCAGGATGGCCGTGACACCCTTATCGGCCTGCTCCAGGGGCAGTTGGAGAGCACGGAGGTGCAGCTTGCCGAGGCACGGGCGGCCCTCGAGACTTATGGTAAGTTTTTAAATAAGTACATACCTTTGACTTACTTAACTTACCCTCATGAACTAACTTGTGTTCCTTGTTTCTTGCAGCGCGCAGCTCAGGTGATGGCTGAGCACACCGACACAGGTGGTGCCTCCTCGAGTAGGAGTGCTCCGGTGGCGGAGGTGACTTCCCTCCAGGAGCAGCTGGCTGTGGCAGTGGAGCGTGCTGAGTGGGCGGAGCGAGACCTCCTGACACGGGTAAGTAATTGAATGTTAGTTTGATCAATCAAATTGTTTCTTTATACTTACCTGTGATTATTTCTTATGCAGACTGAGGAGCTGGAGAGTGCACTTGCTCGCGAGATGGGCACAGTTGCCGAGCTGATGGGGCTTCGGTCTAGGTGACCCAGCATGAGTCAGAGCTTTCACGGGATGTGGTTGAGCTGCATGCGATCCTGACCTTGGAGCGGCGTGACCTGGAGCGGCAGTAGGCTCACTGGGAGCAGGAGCGGAGCCGCTGGGAGCTAGAGCACGAGCAGCTAACCCAGCAGTCCGTGGAGGCGAGGACGAGTCAGTTAGTTGCGGAGCGCCTGCTGAAGGCATCCGAGGAGCGGTACCGATGCGGATGGGAGCATGCGAGGGAGCAGGGGCGTGCCAACGCCTACTCAGAGAGCTTCTTCGCGACATCCTCTCAGCACGAGAGGAACGTCCGGGACGCTGCAGGGGCGCAACGGTCGACGGGTTCACGGGCACCCATGGTGCCTCCTGCCTTACCTGCGGGCGAGGCGGAGAGCAGCCGACGTGCGGGGCCTGCAGAGGGAGGTGACGAGAGTCAGGCTACCTCACCATGACTTTGTACTTTTACTTACCTTTGATGGTGTTGTGCCTAGTGGGGCACTTTATGATGTACTCGGTTTCAGCTCCTATATATATATATATATATATATATATATACTTACATTTTGGTCTTTGAATTCATTATAGCTGAAATGAACTAAACAAACAGGGTAAATATCTTTCTGACTTAGCCCTTGCACATAATACTTGCTGAGCTTTGTGGATTTCTCAAGGGCTGAGCCTTTATCAAAATAAGGCAAAAAAAGGTAAGCAATTTAAACATGTAACATATACTAAAAGAAAGGAAGTGCACAGGTATGTTTAAGATGTACAAATTGGTGAGAATATATAATAAGAAAACTTGTTTGGATTTTGAAAAGATAATCAATTTTTTGGATTTTGATTAAAAGAGTATGTACCTTTTTTCTATTTTGGAAATATGCAATTTGTTTGGATTTTGAAAATATGCAATTTTTTTGGTTTTTGAAAATATTCATTTTGTTTGGAATTTTGGAAATATGTAATTTGTTTGGAATTTGAAGATATTTAATTTGTTTGGAATTTTGGAAATATGTAATTTGTTTGGAATTTTGGAATATGTAATTTGTTTGGAATTTTGGAATATTCATTTTTTTTGGATTTTGAAACGGGGTACACTAATCCTTCAATTACTTGATTGTCATTAAAAAGCCCAATGACTGTCCTTGAGTGTGTTAGGCATGGATTAGACGTGCTTAAGAGGTGCCTTGATCTGAGGTGGCTTTTAGCGACGCCCTCTTAGTTGATCATTGCCTTGCCTAGGTACTAAGACATATCCTAGAGAGAAGAGAAGAATTTTTAAGAAAGTCTGCCAGTAGTCCGGGCAACCGGGGAGATACTCAATCACTTGTTCTTATACTCAATAAGGTTCAAGTTTGATTTTGGCTTTCTGGGGTTTTAGCATGCTTACGACCGGGTCCGTTTGGATCTCCGCGGAGACTTTGCCACCCTTGACATGCTTTTATTTAGCCTGTTTTGGCTCTTTTGGATTTGGATTTTCATTGATCCTTTTCTTTCCCCTTTTTCCTTGAAAATTCCCTTTTGAGTTTTTGAACAACTTTATGAGGTCAATCCCTCAGGTTTTTCTTTCTACGGGCAGACCGAATAAAAGAGAAAATGGATATTTCTTAGGTTGTAGGTTTGACATTGATCTTCCTTAGATTCTGCCACTTCTAGCTCTCTCAGAGAGGCGTGTAAGTGTGTGAATATCATTTTTTCCTCTGCCTAAAACACCAGGAACAAGAAAATGACTAGCAATGACATACTCTCATTTTGGGGTTTGTGTACCACGCAATTTTTGAATAGCTAACTATGGGTAATATTTCTTAAGATGGAGACCATTCAAGGGTGGGACAGTTCCTCACCTTCTGCATTTACTAGCCTATATGCATTGACAGGATATGCTTGTTTTACGACATATGGCCCTTCTCAATTCAGTTGGAGCTTTGATCTGGGACCACCGGGTTTTATGAAAATTCTTTTGACAACCATTTCACCAACTTCAAATTTTCTCTCAATGACTCGTTTTTGATGAAAACGTGTGAGTTTGTTTTGATACGCCCTCGTGTGCTCGGCGGCGATTAAACGCCTCTCATCTAAGAGTTCCAACTGTGCTTGGAGCGATTCACGTCGCTCATCTATTGACAATTCCTTGTCGAATTGAACTCTTAGTGAGGGAATGAGAATCTCATATGGTACCACTGCCTCCATTCTGTAAGTAAGAGCAAAGTGTGTCTGCCCTGTAGGGGTACAGATTGAAGTGCGGTAGGCCCATAGAGCTTCTACGAGTTTTTCCGGCCAATCTGAGAACTTGTTAACCTCACACGTCTTCTTGATGATTTTAATTAAAGTTTTGTTCGTGGCCTCTGCTTGGCCATTGCCTTGCGGATAATAAGGAGATGAATGATGCAATGTAATTTTATACCTGTTGCAGAGGTCACGGAGCTCCTGAGAGATGAACTGCGGTCCATTGTCGGTGATCATGGCATCTGGTATACCAAACCTGGTGATAATGTTCCTCATGATGAATCTGCAAATAGTTGTTGCTTTGATTACGGCATATGCTTCAGCTTCCGCCCACTTGGTGAAATATTTTGTTGCTGTAAGAATAAAAGATTTGGTTTTGTTTTGGGAATTAGGATCACCAAGAGGGCCGATGATGTCGAAAGCCCACATAGCAAAAGACCATGGTGAGAATATTGGGTGGAGTGAAGAGGATGGAGCATGAATCTTGTCGGCGTGTAGTTGGCACTTGACACACCGGCGAACAAGGAACAAACAGTCCTCTTCTAGGGTGGGCTAGTAAAAGCCTTGCCTAAGAATCTTCTTAGCAAGCATTTGGCTGCTTACGTGACCACCACAAACACCTGAATGAGCCTCTTTGACAACCTTAGGAGCTTCATCTTCATCCAAACATCTGAGCAAGACTCCGGAGAATCCTCTTCTGTAGAGCGTGTTACTGATTATCATGTATTTCTGAGATATCCTCCTTATAAGCTTCCTTTCCTCAGAAGTGGCTTCTGCAGGATAAGATTGATCTTTACAATACTCAGCTATCTCATAATACCATGGTTTTTCAATGTCTTCTAATTCTTCTTCTTCTAGCTCTACTAACATAATTTCAGTCTTGTTGCTCCTGTTTGCATTGTTTAACACTTTCTCCTTAACCCAGAGGAACATAGGATCTAAAATGAAGGGGATCTGACAGCGCTCAATTGAATGCTGTCGAAATCACCAGGAAAATTCATGTTCATGGTAGCTCCGACAGTGGCAAGGGCGTCAACCAAAAGGTTCTGGTGACGAGGAACATGGACAAAAACAAGCTTGGTAAATAACTTGGCATAGGCTGAGGCATATTCTTGATATGGCTTGAGTTTAGGATCATAAGTGTGGTATTTGGTGAGCACTTGGCGAAGAATCAACTGGCTATCGCCTACAATCCGAAGACGGGTCACATCATAAAAATGGGCGAGCTCTAAACCAGCCAACAAGGCTTCATATTCAGCAATATTGTTTGTGGCAGGAAAGTTCAATTTGTAAGCTCGCGAAATGGTGACACCTTCAGGGGATAACAGAGCCACTCCAATGCCTTTTCCATATGAATTCAGTGCCCCGTCGAAATATAATGTCCACATGAGGTTGGATTGATTAAGGGACATTAATTCCTCATCCGGGAGTTCTGAATAAACTGGATCAACTCGAGGCATTGGGTGATGAGCAAGATGTTCGGTTATTGCGTAGCCTTTGATGGACTTCTGTTGAACATAGGTGATTTCAAATTGGGAAAGAAAGCTTTGCCAACGTGCTAATCGGTCGGTTAAAACAGATTTTTGAAGTAGGAATTTGATGGGGTTCATTCGAGCAATGAGATGGACTGTATGGGCAAGCAAATAGTGTTTTAATTTCTGCACTACCCATACAAGTGCGGCACAGGTTTTCTCCATTGTATTATACTTCTATTCATAGGAGTTGAGAAGTTTGGACAAGTAGTAAGCTGCTCTTTCTTTGCCTTCTTCATCTATTTGTGCTAGAACAGCTCCTACAGAATCTTCAAGAACAGAAATATAGAGAATGAAAGGCTTGCCTGGTGTTGGCGGTCTGAGGACAGGAGGATTGGTTAAATAATCTTTAAGCTCATCAAACGCTGCCTGGCACCTCTCATTCCAGAAAAATTCAACTCCTGGCTTGGTGAGGTCATAAAAGGGCCTACACCATTGTGAATGTTGGGAGATGAATCGGTGAATATATTACAGCCTCCCGATCAATCCTCGAACTTCTTTCAAATTCTTGGGAGGAAGCATCTCTTTTATCGCCCTTGCCTTATCGGGGTCAATCTCTATGCCTCTCTTGCTCACAATAAATCCCAAAAGTCTTCCTGCCGAAACACCAAATACACACTTCTTGGGGTTCATTCTTAAATGATATTCTCTAGTTCTTTGCAAAACCTTAATCAGAACCCCAGCATGCTCTGCTGCTGATCTTGACTTTACTACCAAATCATCTACATACACCTCAACAAGGATGTGGATCATGTCATGAAAGATGGCCATCATAGCTCTTTGGTAAGTGGCCCCAGCATTTTTGAGCCCAAATGGCATGACCACGAAACAATAAGTTCCCCAAGGTGTCGTAAGGAAGTTTTATCTTGATCTTCATCAGCCAGCTTGATTTGATTATAACCCGAAAAACCATCCATAAAGGAAAGAGTCTCATACCCAGCTGTGTTATCAACAAGGACATCAAGGTGAGGCAAAGGGAAATCATCTTTAGGACATGCATGGTTGAGGTCCCAGAAATCAATGCAAATCCTGACCTTTCTATCTTTCTTGATAACATGGATGATCTTTGTCACCCAATTGGGATAAAGTATGACTTTAATAAATTTGGCTTTGTGGAGCCTGTCAACTTCATCTTTCATCTTTAAAGCCATCTGAGGGTGGGAACGCCTCAACCATTGTTTAATCGCAACAGAGCCCAGCTTGAGAGTAAGATAATGTTCTACTAAAGTGGAATCTAAGCCTGACATATCTTCATAGCTCCATACGAAAATGTCCTTATATTGCCTGAGAACTTCAACAATTGCTTCTTCTTCGTCGGTTGATAAATTGGTGCTAACGAGGACAATTTTAGGATCTTCTTCAGTTCCCAGATTAATTTCCTTAGTGATTTCCTTCACAGCTGGTGATGGTTCATCGAATCTTTTCAAACCACTGGCGAAAGCATCAGCCTTATCTTCAAATTCTTCGTCACCTTCCTTGATTGGGTCATCATCATCTATGATCTCATAGACCCCAAACCCATCATCAATAAAGCATGCTGACTGCTCATATTCTATATCTGGCAACTGCATAGGATGCTCTACAAATTCTGGAATAGCTAGACATGCTTTGCACCTACGAGCTGGACTCGCCAGATATCGGTGTGGGATCCTTCTTCCCTTGGATTTCTTCTCTAGATCTACCATTGGTTTGCTATCTTGCTGATCTAAACTATCAGAATTTACATCAAAAGGAAATGAAGAGGCCTGTAAAGGGAAATCTGAAGAAGAATTTACATGAGAAAAAGCAGTAAAAGTAAAATCCCGCCGATGGGAATTAGGGAAAGCAGTAAAGACGGTGCCCCCGGAGGGAGAAAGTAAAGCAGAATTTACAACGGCATTTCCTTGTGGAGGAAATGGATTAGGGAAAGCGGTAAAGGTCCCTTGTGAGGAAGGGAATGGTGAAGACTCGGTCTGGAGACCGGGGGGAGACAATTCGATGACTGGAATACAGTCGGAAGTGAGGAAAGAAGTTTCCTCAAATGAGACAGCGGTGTCGTCCATCGTAAGACTAACCCCTGAAATCCCCTTCTTCTCATGCGCGAGAGAAGGAAAGGAATGAGAGCACTTAAACAGCTTTGAAAGGAGAGAGAAACACTTAAGGGAAGAGTGAAGAAAAGCAACGGTTTGTAAGACTATGGTGGGCGTAGCGCCCATGCAGAAGGAAGAGGACGCATCTTACAAGGGAGGTGACGTCAGACGACCTACTACATCAAGGAGGCTTGAATGAGATCGTCCAACGGGAAATCCGAGAGGAGAGAATAGAGTCCGAGAGTTCCGAAAAAGAGGAATCGTTTGCTTGCTCGGGGATCTACCAAGATATTGACAGATGGGGCATCTGTGCCCTGGGAATATTTAAAGAGGAGAGAAACATTCCTATCATGACCTGTAGGAGGGAAGGCGAAACACAAGGTGAAATAAAAAACGTGTGCTCAACACCTGGAAAGGGAATGGAATTAGTTCTGATGTCATAAGGAACTAAAAGCATTGTGGGCATAGTACCCAGAAAGGAGTCTAAAGAAGGCGCGATGCCTGAAACAAAAGTGGAAGCGGGCGCAATGCCCGAAACATGATTAACAGAAATTAAAGGGGGCGAAGTGCCCGGTGCAGAATTTAAAGGGGCGTGATGCCCAGGGTAAGATACAGGGTGGGCATGATGCCCATAGTAGAGGCAGAAAAGGGCGCAATGCCCGAAGCAAAAGTAGAAACAGGCGCGATGCCCGGAACTAAAGTAAAGGTGGAATCGGGCGTGATGCCCGGAGCAAAAGTAGAAACAGAATCGGGTGCGATGCCTGGAGCTGAAGTAAAAGCAGAATCGGGCGTGATGCCCGGAGCTAAAGTAAAAGCAGAATCGGGGCGATGCCCGGAGCTAAAGTAAAAGCGGAGGCGATGCCCGAAGTAGAAACAATGGCAGGCGTGATGCCTGGTGTATTAACAAAGGCGGGTGTGATGCCTGGTGTTGGGGTAAAAATGGGCGTAATGCCCGGAGCTGAAGCTGCAATGGTAGAAAAAATATCCGCAATTCGATCTACTGAGATTGGATCTGAGGTAGTGCCTGGGCCTGCCTTGACTGTGTGCGGAGCAATGTGGGGCTCCATCGGCCAATCTGTATCTGTTGATGCAAACAGGTGGCTCAAGGAAGCAGTAAGACTGTTCATGTCAAACCATTTGCTCCATTCTGTTTCAAACTCGCCGATCTTGGCCCTCTTACAAACCTTCACAATGCTTGTTCTTCCCTGTCGCTGCGCACCCAGTCCTTTGCCTGGGTGATATCCCATCAGCTTCATGATATGCAAACCCTTTTTTGTGATGATCTTGCTAGCATTAGTGACCTGGATAGGTGAACTATTCAGTCCTAGATACTCGCCTAGTATGCTCAATGTACCTTGAACTGACATCAGTGGTTGATTATTGGGCCAAATAGCAGAAACTAAATTGCTTGTCATGGCATCTATCTCTGCACTAGTGGGTTTGCTGACAACCTTGATCACACGACCCTTATATGGGAATTTTAAGCATTGGTGGACTATTGATATAACAACACCAAGGTCCTGAACAAAAGGTTTGCCAAGAATGATACGGAAACTTGGGTCCATATCCAGAATGTGGAAATCCATCTCTGTGGTGGATGGTCCCAATCCTATTCTTAATGAAACGACCCCTTTTGGCGACCTAGTAGAGTTGTCATAGGCCGTGACGGTGATAACAGAAGGTCGAATTGCTTGAACTGATATTCCATAAAGATTTAATGTGTCGGGTGACACGACATTGACGGACGCCCCGGAATCCACTAAACAACGAGCCACACGAATGCCGTTGATGTTTACAGTAAGGCATAGGGCATACCGTTGTGACTCGACCGGTGTCAACTCATTTTCATGGAACATGATTGCCGGGTGAAAGCTTATGGGAGTTAACATCGTACTGATCTGGTTGACAAGCAGATCTTCATTAACCATCACCTTCTGTAGGTATTGCATGAGGGCTTCTTGGTGACTGGCTGACCTTTTGATCAATTCCAGAATGGACATTCTGGCTGGAGTTTTATCTAAATGCTTCAACAGATCGTATTGTGTCCTCCGAATTGAATCCTTTGCTTGGATTTCCTCTTCATCCTGCGGCAGCAATGCCTGTTCTTGCTGCTGAGGGAAGACCCTGTTGAACATGCGCCCACTTCGGAGCACCATGGTCGGCCTTGAAGAACTGCTTGATGTGGATGCGACAGTCGCCAGAGCGGAAGTGGATGGTTGTGAGGTGGAGGGTTGATTGGTGAATATCTGGTGCGGCAGTTGAAAGCCTGTCGCATTTTGGGATGTGGTGGAAGCGGTGATAGTGGTGGTAGGGCAAAGAAAAGGGGCTCGATGGTTGGAGTTAAGGAAAGGAACAGTAGAAGGCACATGGGGAAGATGAGGGTTGGGTAATAGTGGCTGTGAAGTGGTAGATGGGAAGTTTGACTATGGCGGTATAGAAGTACGTAAAAATGGTGCTGACATATTAACAGGTGGAGAGGATGTAATGGTGGGAGGCTGAGATGTGAGTGGAGGATTATTTAAGTGAGAAGAGGGACTATAATGAGGTGGAATACGTAGGAAGGAAGGCAGTGGGTTATCGGGTGTAGGAGTGCGAATAAAAGGTGGTAAAATAAAAGATGGCTGGGCAGTAGGAGTGGATGTAGGAGTTACTTCCACAGGCCGAGATTGGGCCGTAAAGGCACTGACTTGTGCATTCGGGGCTTGGTGCTCCGGCAATGGGTTCTGAACAATTTCAATATTAGGCTGTTGCTACTGTGGAGAGTTGCTGTTGTGGTTGCTGTTGTTGTTGTTGCTGCTATTGCTGTGGCCTTCTTGCCTTCATTTTAGTGATGTACTTCCTCATTTCGACCCAATCAATGCCTCCACCTTCTCTTAGATTATGAACATAATCTTTGAAGTGGAAACATTGTTCAAGTGTATGGCCCGGTGCTCGGTGAAATTCACAGTATCGGGTGGTATCAACATTGGGAGGCCATTGTGGCTTTTCCTTGGGCAAAGTAAGTTCACCAGAAGCCATAAGGGCATTAAAGATGTCGGGCAATGTCTCTGGCAATGGAGGGTAATGTGTCCTTCTCGGGCCAGGTGGAGGTCGAGGTTGTGGAGGCTTGTAATTACCCGGAGGAGGGACCTGGTTGAATTGGGGAGGTGGATGAGGGGGTTGATGGGGTTGGTACTGAGGAGGGGCAGGCTGATATTGCGGCTTTTGGAATTGTGGCTGATATTGTGGCCGCTGGAATGACTGGAAGTGTGGTTGCTGAGGCAGTTGGTAATAAAAAGGCTGTTGAGGTTGTTGGGGAGGTGGCAGTGGCCCTCTAAACATAGGCTGGTTGTTCGGCCTAAATACTGGAAACTGAGGTTGTTGGGCTCTGAAGTTGTTGGGTGGACGGTAGGGGGGAGGACTTGGGTTGCCCACAGCACTTACCTGCTCATTGTGAATAATTCCCTCAGTGGTGGGGCCAGTAGTGGGGGCACCAACAGACTTTTTGATCACTCGGGCCTTAGGCTTGAACATGGCCACTATTGGAGAGTCCTTTAATTGTGTTTGAATATAGCGAGCTCTCTCGTACAGCTCTTCCATAGTGGTCAACTTGTTCATAGCCAGAATGTGTCTGAACTGTGGTGTGGCATTTGCCGTGATCATTTTGACTTGTTCAGATTCAGACAACCGGTCTTTCAGTTTTTCAGCCAAAACTCTCCATCTATCAGCAAAGTGCACAAAATCTTCATCAGCCTTCATTTTCTCGGCCATCAGGTCAGTGATAGACAACACCGGGCCTACTCTGTCTCTGTACCTCCGCAAAAACTTTCTCTATACAATTTCAAAATTCTCAGCATCGGTAGGATCCAAGGAATAAGACCAATCCAAGGCAGGCCCATCCAAAGATCGGCGGAAAAGAAAAGCAAGTGCACAGTTGTCATCTTGCCAGAAGGAGGATTCATACATGAACTCCTTGATGTGTACGAATGGATTACCGGTGCCATTGAACGGCGGTACACGACATCTCAGAAGGAGGAAGATGAAAAGCTGGCATAGAAGGAAGTGCCAGTTCAAATGAATCGTTGGGTGCAGAGGCCTGTTTCAGATCTCGTTCCAGCTTGTTCACCTTTGCTAGAAGAGTTTGAGCCAATTGATTAGCAGATTGCTGGTGTGCACCAGAAGGAATGGCATAATGGGCATCTGCCCGAGAGGGATATTGGAGAAGAGCACTGATGTGCATAGGACCCTGGGTCGGAACCCGGGGTTGGTAAGTGGGTAGTGCCATGTCAGTAGTTGCCTGATACCTCTCCTCGGGACTATGATGACGAGAATGGATAACAGAATGGGCCTGAGAGGGGGCCGGTGAAGTTCGTCCGACCGGATCACGAGCGGACTAAATCCGAACTCCCAGGTTCGGGTGACCGAATGGATCAGGATTGGATACAGATTTCCCCTTAAGGGCAGCTTGATCCTCTTGGATCTGAGGAGCTTGAAGGTTCTGAAGCATGTCCACGAGTTGAGACAGATTGATAGAAGCAGAGGGGTCATCCGGATCACGCCTCTGAGAAACTCGGGGAAGCTGATGGGGTTGGGTGTCCACCACATTGATATGTGGGTTTGGCAGGTCAACGAAGATATTGACCAGAGCCATAGACTTCCCCATACACATCATCCGACCCACATTTTCGTGTTCGGCGTTGAAAGTGATCGGCCGAACGAAGTTGCATGTGGATGATCCAGAAAAGAACAGTACCAACAACTACTCAGATCAATTCGGGAGAAGAGATTAACCAATTTTAGAACACACACTTGATGATGATTACGCCACTTTAAATGTTTGAAAAGATTAAGGTGGATTTAATTTAATGTATGTCTCTTAATAAGGAGTGAACCTAACAGTGGGTAAGATGATAACTCCGGGGTTCACTTCTAAAGAAATCTCTCCGAGCAAATAGGTACTCTAACCGGGTCACCGGAAGTGGGTACAACCAGCTCGGTCCGCCATGAAGGAATCCACGGGGTACGAAGACTTATGGAGGTCTCGACAGGAGTTCTCTAGCCTGATGGGACAGAGTGCCCAAAAGGGAGATAATTCCCACCGAGAAGGGTGTGTGGATCCTGAGTAAATGAGGGAAGGAGGTCCCCCAACCGATGGAATGCCGTGTAAACAAAATAAAAAGGCAAGCAACCGAGCTTTCTGAAACAGGATAAAAATCGCGTCCAGCACAGTGGTCGCCGATTAAAATCGCGTCCATTCTGTTAACTGCAGATCTGACAACTCGCAAAAGCTGTAAGAGCCGAGGCGACTCCCTCCAAACTCTGTCTCAAAACGCGTCCAGTATAGCCGCCGCACAACAATCAAGCATAAAATTGGGTCAACTGGGTTGGACGCATATCAACACATAAATCAACCCTACAGAAAATTTTTCAAAAAAGTAAACAGACAGAAGAAAAATGCGTCGGCTGTCCGCGACGCGATTCAACATAGGAATCCGTAGAAGAAATTTTTCAGGGAATGAACATGATAGGATGCATTGCTCAATTGAAAGGAGGAAGAAAAAGCTTCAAATGCTAATGAGCTCTTCTAATGATGTTAAACAAAAATGAAGAGGAACACAATGAAATTTTTTTATATTTTTATTTAACTTATATGTAGCTAATTTTCTATGCAGAAAAGTATCAAGGAAAGTAGTACCAACTAAATAAATGACAAAGACAGTGAAAAACTCAAAAGAAAGCCACGCGGGGGCATAAATAAAGTGGCACACATGGGTGCCGAAGGAGGTAATCGAGCTAAAATAAAGTGTCCCACCGTGATCGCCAAAATGTAGACGGTGTAATTCGCTCCCTTTTTACGGGGGGACGAAGAACAGAGGCCCACACGGATATGGTGATAAATAGTGGAAGTGATTAGAAAAAGAAGAAAGGGTGAGATTAAAAATACTAAATAACGAACAGTAAATAAAGACCGTGATCGCCAGGTGCTCGAGGGCACCAAAAGTAACGGGTGAGAAAAGGTGTACCTTTTATCCGTAGAAAGCGCGGGACGTGGGTGTGGGTCCACCATCCTCTTTCCACTGGCCGGTCGGCAAAGGAGATTCAACTCGGTTACCTTGCACAAAAGACAACAGAAGATAAGGGAAAGAAGTCAGATTATGGCGTGTAGTAAAAGAAACAGTGGAGAAAAGGACGTAAAAGACATAAAAGGGTGCTAACACACCTTTTGGAGATGGAATTAAAAACCCCTAAATGAACGGTATAGAAATGACATGCGTGTGTGATATAACATGTGTACTATCTAAAAAGGGGATTGAAAAGCGAGAGAGAGATGGCGACGGGGCCGCTGCTTGACGGGCAGGATGACGACGCCTCCTCGGGGGGATCGAAGCGAAGGATCGTCGACGGACAGGGCTTTGCCGCTCTAGGGGGTGTCTCCTCCCTCTCTCTCTCTTTTCTCTCTCTCTCTCTCTCTCTCTCTCTCTAAAAATGCAGCAACCCCCCCCCCCCCCTTTCCAAATCAAAATTGCCGAACCCCCACTCTTGCTGTTGTGGGTTTGTTTTTATAGGCACTGGGGGTAAAATCGCGTCCAGGACAGCCGATGTTTTTTAAGGTTTAATCGCGTCCACAAGGCTTGCCGTGGTTATCAAGGTCGGCCTAATGTCCCATCAACTTCCCAAAAACGTGATGATTACGGTGCACAACCATGTTAATAATCGCATCCACCCTAATGACCACGTTTTAAAAGGTCAAATTGATTTGACAACCATGACCGCATCTGGCTTCATAACGACGTCCATCCAGGTCGTCGCATTTATTAACCGCCTGCTCTTCTAATGCGCTGTAACTAGCGGTTGAAAAATGCGGCGTGCTGTCTGGTCGTGATTATAACTCTAACACAGTTCTGACGCCTAACAGGCGCATGGCGTGCACAGGGCGGCTAAGAATCGCGTCGTACTTCCACGATGCGTTTCTGGCTGAAACGTGGCTCTGCCATGTGTCAGAACGTGCACTGTTCTGGTGTAGCCGTGATTGTTGACTTTAAAATTGCGGCGGGTCTCCTGGACGCCATTAAACATCAGGTATGTGTTGCGTTCTGAAAGGCGGCAACAGATACGCATCGCCCTAAAACGTCACGATTACAGCATTTTTAAAGGCGTCCACTGTCCATGATGCGATTCAAACCAGTTTGCATACTACTTTTTTGTATGATTATCTAAGAAACCTTAAAAGATAGGAAAACGGGAAAATTGCTTAAAAGGTTAATTGAAAACAGTCACTTTGAGGCGTTGCAGTGCAACCTGAAATTTTGTCCAATTTGGGTAAAATTGGCGTGTCTACAACGAGATGGTGACACCTTCAGGTGACATCAAGACCACCCCAATACCTTTTCCGAAGGAATTTATGGCCCCGTCAAAATAGATTGTCCATACATGATTGAATTGATTAAGGGACATTAATCCTTCATCTGAGAGTTTTGAACAGACAGGATCAACTTGAGGAATGGGGTGATGAGCAAGATGTTCGGCTATTGCATAGCCTTTGATGGATTTCTGCTGAATGTAGATGATTTCAAACTGGGAGAAAGCTTTGCCAGCATGCTAATCTGTCAGTAAGGATAGATTTTTCAAGCAAGAATTTGATAGGATTCATTTGAGCAATGAGATGAACTGTATGAGCAAGGAAATAATGCTTTAATTTTTGTACTACCCAAACGAGCGCTGCACAAGTTTTCTCCATTGTATTGTACTTCTGCTCGCAGGGATTGAGAAGTTTAGACAAGTAGTAAGCTGCTCTTCTTTACCTTCTTCATCTGCTTGCGCCAGAACAGCTCCTACTGAATCTTCTAGTACAGAAATATAGAGAATGAGCGGCTTGCCTGGTGTTGGCGGTCTCAGGACGGAGGATTAGTTAGATAGTCCTTAAGTTTATCGAAGGCCGCCTGACACTTCTTATCCAACAAAATTCAACTTCCGGCTTAGTGAGTTCATAAAAAGGCCTACACCTTTGTGAATGCTGAGAGATAAATCGATGAATAAATTGCAACCTCCAATTAATCCCGAACTTCTTTTAAATTTTTGGGAGGAAGCATTTCTTTTATTGCCTTTGCTTTATTGGGATCATTTGAATGCCCCTTTTGCTCACAATAAACCCTAAGAGTCTTCCAGCTGATACACCAATAAACACTTCTTGGGGTTCATTCTTAAATGATATTCCCTGGCTTTTTGCAAGACCTTAATTAGAATCCCAGCATGCTTAGCTATTAACCTTGACTTCACCACTAAATCATCTACGTATACCTCGACAAAAATGTGGATCATGTCATGAAAGATGGCCATCATGGCTCTTTGATAAGTGGCCCCAGCATTCTTGAGCCCAAATGGCATGACCACAATACAATACATTCCCCAAGGTGTGGTGAAAGAAGTCTTATCTTGATCTTCCTCAGCTAACTTGATCTGATTATATCCTGAAAAGCCATCCATAAACGAGAGAGTCTCATACCCAGCTGTATTATCAACAAGGATGTCAATGTGAGGTAATGGGAAATCATCTTTTGGACATGCGCGATTGAGGTCTCGGAAATCAATGCAAATTCTGACCTTTCCATCTCTCTTGATGACTGGGACAATGTTTGCCACCCAATTTGGATAGAGAATGACTTTAATAAACTTGGCTTTATGGAGCCTATCAACTTCATCTTTCATTTTTAAAGCCATTTGAGGGTGGAAACGTCTCAATCGCTGCTTAATTGCGATGGATCCTGGCTTGAGAGTGAGATGATGTTCTACTAAAGCGGAATCCAAGCCTGGCATATCTTTATAGCTCCATGCAAAAATGTCCTTATATTGCCTGAGAACCTCTTTAATCGCCTCTTCTTCAGCAGGTGATAGGTTACTGCTAATGAGGACAGTCTTAGGATCTTCTTCGGTCCCCAGATTGACCTCTTTAGTGATTTCCTTCACAGCTGCTGACGGTTCATCAAATCTCTTCAAACCGCTTGCGAATGCGTTAGCTTCGTCCTCAAAATTTTCATCACCTTCCTTGAATGGGTCATCATCATCAATGATCTCATAGACCCCAAACCCATCATCAATAAAGCATGCCGATTGATCATATTCCCAGTCCGGCAATTGCATTGGGTGCTTTATGAATTCTGGGATGGCTAGACATGCTTTGCACTTACTGGCTAGGCTGGCTAGATAACGGTGAGGGATCCTTTTTCCTTTAGGCTTCTTCTCAGAACTTACCCCTAGCTTATTGACTTCTTGATCTAGACTATTTACAGCAGAAGGAAAAGATGACTCCTGCAAAGGAGGAACTAAAGGAGAATTTACAGAAAGAGGAACAAAAGAAACAGAACTTTGCAAAGAGAATTCGTTGAAAATAAAAGAAGGATTCCCTGACTCGCGGATGAGCAGAGGAGTGTGTACAGGGTGAAAAGAAGTAGAAGTTGAATCCCACGAATGGGAATTAGGGAAAACAGTAAAGGAATCATTCTCTGAGGGAGAATTTACAGTGACATTTCCTTGCGAGGGAAATGGATTATGGAAAGCAGTAAATGCCCCTTCTGTAGAAGGGTGTGGCAACTCAGTCTGGTGACCGGAGAGCAGTGATTGATTGGCTGGAGCACAGTCAAGGGTGAGGAAAGAAGTCTCCTCAAATGAGATGGCGGGGTCGTCCATCGTAAGACTGTCCCCTTGAAAATCCCCTTCTCCTCATGTATGAGGGAAGAAAAGGAATGAGAACACTAAACAGTTGAGAGAAAGCTTGGAAAGTGAGAAGTGAAAGTGGAAGCAATGCTCTAAAAGGAAAGGGGAGACAAGAGTGTTTCTCGAAGAAAGCGGAATGTGCTGAAAGAAACTATGGTGGGCGTAGTGCCCATGAGGTAGGAAGAGGATGCATTGTTGACGAAAAAAAGGGGGGTGAGAGTTCAAACAGACAACCTGAAAAAGCTCAAATGGATCAAGGCGGTCTGAACGAGATCGTCAGACAGGAAATCTGAGAAGAGAGAGTGGACTCAGAGGAGTCTGAGAGCGAGGAAGTGGTTGCCTGCTCTTGAATTTGTAGAGAAATCAAAAAGTGGTGCATCGGTGCCCGTGGAATGCTTAAAGAAGACAGAAAAGGCCCCGCAATGGCTTGCAGGAAGGAAGGCGCAATGCTTGGGGAAATAAAAAGCGTATGTATAATAACTGGAGGTGGAGTAGGTGTAGATATGATGATATCTGGAATTGAAGATAGGGTGAGCATGGTGCCCGGAGTGGAATCTACAGCAGGTACAAAATCTGAAAGAGAAGTAAAAATGGGCGTGGTGCCCGAAGTAAAACTTAAAGTGGGTGCGATATTCAAGGCAGAAAAATAAAGTAGGGGTGATGCTTGGAGCAGAATTTAAAGTGGGCGTGATGCCCAAAGCAGGAAGTAAAATAGGCGCGATGCCTAGAGCAAAATTAAAAGCGGGTGCAATATCTAAAGTAGGAAATAAGATGGGCGCAGAGCCCGGAGCAAAATTTAAGGTGGGCGGGGTCCCCATGGTGGAATCTGAGACGGGCGCGGTGCCCGGAGTAGGAGTAAAATCGGGCGCGATGCTCGGGACTAAAGCTATAACATCACGGAGAGGATCTGCAAAGAGATTTGAAAAAATCGGAGTTGAAAGGGGGCCTGGTCCTACCTTGGCTGTCTGCGGGCCAGCATGAGATGCTGACAACTAATCTGTATCTGAGAATTCAAACAAATGGCACAAGGAATCAGTGAGATCACTCATGTCAAACCATCTGCTCCATTCCGTTTCAAATTCACCAACCTTGGGCTGTTTGGATGGTTTATGATTGTCAGCTGTTCGAAACACATCTCGGGATAAATAACATGCCGGCTCAGTCATGATAACTGATGGTTGTTCATCTCCTGGTTGCAATGGGCCCTTCTTGAAGTGATCATATAAGGTCCACGTGAGGGACTGCATTGGTTGTTGTTTGAACTTATCTGGCTGATAGCCCAATCCTACCTTGATTCTTCTCTTGCAAGCTTTCACAGTGTCTGTTCTGCCTTGCAATTGTATACCCAATCCTTTGCCTGATTGGTACCCCATTTGTTTCATCATGTGCAGGCCCTTCTTTGTGATGATTTTGCTTGCTCTAGCAATCTCGACAGGTGGATTTCTTGGACCCGGATATTTTCCTAGTGTGCTTTGGACTGACATTAAAGGCTGATTGCTGGGCCAAATGGCAGGAATTGTATTATTTGTCATAGTATCTATCTCTGCACTTGTGGGTTTACTGATGACTTTAATCCACGGCCCTTGTACGGGAATTTTAAACATTGGTGGACTATTGATATAACAGCACCAAGGGCCTGAACAAATGGCCTGCCCAAAATGATACGGAAACTTGGGTCCATATCTAAAACGTGAAAGTCCATTTCTGTAGCAGATGGGCCCAATCCAATCTTCAATGTGACGACCCCTTTTGGCGTCCTACTAGTGTTGTCGTAGGCCGTAACAGTAATGACAACGGGTTCATACTACTTGAACTAGAATTCCACAAAGATCTAATGTGTTGGGCGAGACAACATTAATAGATGCTCCGGAATCTACCAAGCAACGAGCCACATGGATGCCATTGATGTTTACTGTAAGGCACAGGACGTGCCGTTGTGACTCAACTGGTGCTAATTCATTTTCATGAAACATGATTGCCAGATGCATGCTTGTCGGTGTTAGCACTGTACTGATTTGATTGACCGGAAAATCTTCATTAACCATCACTTTCTACAAATACTACATGAGAGCTTCTTGGTGACTTGATGATCTTTTGATTAACTCCAAAATGAAAATCCTGGCTGGAGTTCTATCTAATGCTTTAGCAAATCGTATAGAGTTCCTGGGGCAGATTCTTCTGGCAGTACTTCTTCCTCTTCCTGGGATGGCAAAGTTTGCTCCTGTTGCTGAGGGAAAATTCTGTTGAACATATGCCCACTGTGAAGCACCATTGTAGCCCTTGAACGGTCTGCTGATGTTGATGCCACAGACGGTTGCGTGGAAGTAGACTGTGAGGTGGAGGGTTGGTTATTGAATATTTGGTGTAGCAATTGGAGGCCTGTCGCACTCTGGGATGTGGTAGGAATGGTAGTGGTGGTAGTAGTGCGGAGCAAAGGGGCTTGATGGTTAGGATTAAGGAGAGGTATAGTGGAAGGGATATGGAGAGGGGAAGGGTTTGGTAATGATGATTGCGAAGTGGAACAAATAGGAGATGGGTGATTTGGCTGTGGCGGTACAGGTGTACGTAAAAATGGGACTGATACATTAGTAGATGGAGAGGGTGTAGTAGTGGGAGACTGGGATACGAGTGGAGGGTTAGTGGTGTGAGTGGAGGGAATATAGTAGTGATCTGGGATGCGTAGGAAGGAGGGTAACGGGTTATCGGTGGTCGGTGTACAGATAAAAGGTGGTAAAATAAAAGATGGCTGGTTGGATGATGTGAATGTAGGATTAACTTCCACAGTCTGGGAATGGGCCGTAAAGGCGCTGACCTGTGCATTCGGGGCTTGATGCTCTGGCAGTGGGTTCTGAACAATTCCCATGATTGGCTGCTATTGTTGCTGAGGTTGCTGTTGCTGTTGTTGCTGCAGCTGTTGCTGTGGTCTAGATGGCCTCCTTGCTTTCATCTCAGTAATAAACTTCCTCATCTCTGCCCAATCAATGCCTCCACCTTCGCTCAGGTTGTGAATGTAAGCACTCTGCAAGTGTGTGTCCCGGTGCTCGGTGGAATTCACAATACCGAGAGGTGTTAGTGTTAGGAGGCCATTGTAGCTTTTCCTTAGGCAAGGTAAGTGCACTAGCAGCCATGAGCACATTGAAGATGTCAGGTAGAGTCTCTGGCAGTTGAGGGTAATGAGTTCTTCTTGGGCAGATGGAGGTTCGAGGCTGCTGAGTTGGTAATTATGTGGAGGAGGAACTTGATTGAACGGGGGAGGTGGTTGAGGAGGCTACTGAGGTTGGTACTGAGGGAGCAGACTGGTATTGGGGCTGCTGAAATGACTGAAACTGCAGTTGCTGGGGCGGTTGATAATACACAGGTTGTTGGTGCTGAGGTGAAAATGGCCCTCTGAACGTATTGGTTGTGTTGGCCTGAAAGCTGGTGGTTGAGGTTGTTGGGCTCTGGAATTATAGGGTGGACGATAAGTGGAAGGATTTGGATTGCCCATTGCACTTACCTGTTCATTGTGTATAACTCCTTCAGTGGTAGGACCAACAGCGGGGGCACCACCTGCCTTCTTGATCACTCGGGCCTTGGGCTCAAACATGGCCACTATGGGAGAGTCCTTCAGTTGAGTCTGAATATATCGAGCTCTCTCATACAATTCTTCCATAGTGGTCAATTTGTTCATGGCTAGAATATGTCTGAATTGTGGTGTGGCATTTGCCGTGATCTTCTTTACTTGCTCTGATTCAGACAAAGGATCTTTTGATTTTTCTGCCAAAATTCTCCACCTATCAGCAAAATGTACGAAATCTCATCGGCCTTCATTTTCTAGCCATCAGATCAGTGATAGAGAGTACTGGGCCTACTCTATCTCTGTACCTCCGTAGGAATTTCCTTTGTACAGCTTCAAAGTTCTCGGCATCCGCAGGATCTAGAGAATAAAACCAATCCAAGGCAGGCCCGTCCAATGATCGACGGAAAAGGAAAGCAAGGGCACGGTTGTCATCCTGCCAAAAAGAGGATTCGTACATGAATTCTTTGATATGTACAAATGGGTTGCCGGTGCCATTGTAGCGGCGGTATACCGGCATCTCAGAAGGAGGGAGATGAAAGATTGGCATAGAAGGAAGTGCCAATTCAAATGAATCATTAGGAATAGATGCCCTTTTCAAATCTCTTTCTAGTCTATTCACCTTAGCTAGAAGAGTCTGGGCAAGCTGGTTAGCAGATGGTTGTGGTGCACCCGAAGGAACATTTGCCTGAGAGGGATATTGAAAAGGAGCACTGGCATACACAAGACCATGGGTCGGAACCCGAGGTTGATATGTAGGCCATGCCATGTCAGTGGTCGTCCGACGTCTCTCCTCAGGACTATGATGACGGGAATGGATAACAGAATGTGCTCGAGAGGGGATGGGTGAAATTCGTCCCATCGGGTCACGGATAGATTCAATTCGGATTCCCATGTTCAGGTGGCTAAATGGATCTGGATTGGTGATGGACTTCCTATTGAGGGCAGCTTGAACCTCCTGAAGCTGAGGAGCTTGAAGGTTCTATAGCATGTCCACAAGTTGAGACAAGTTGATTGAAGCAGAGGGATCATCGAGATCACACCTCTGAGAAACTTGGAGGAGTTGAGGGGTTTGAGTGTCCACCACATGAACATGTGGGTTGGACGGATCAACTTGAAGGTGCTGACCAGAGCCATATAGACCATCATCATGACCCACATTTTCGTATTCGGCCATTGAAAGAGATCGGCCAGAATGAAGTTTGCATGCAGGACACTCAAGAGAGATATAGCAACAACTACTCAGAGCAATTGAGAGAAGAGATTGGAAATTTTTAAATCACACACTTGATGATTACGTCCGCTTTGAATATTCAATAGAGCTTAACGTGAATTCAATTATCAGTGTGTGTCTCTCAATAGGAAGATGAGCCTAATAATGGGTGAGACGACAACTTCAGGCTCTTTCAAAATGGATCACTTTCCACGTGAAAATGAAAATCTAACCCGGGTCACCGGAGATAGGTACAACCAGCTCGGTCCACCGTGAGGGAATCCACGGGGTACAGAGACTTATGGAGGTCTCGAAAAGAATTCTTTTGCCAGATGGGACGGAATGTCCAAAAGGGAGATAGTTCTCACCGAGAGAGGTGTGTGGATCCTAATGATAAAGAGAGAAGGAGGTCTCTCAACCGATGATATGCCCTGCAAATGCGAGAAAGTAAAACAAGGCAGATCGATCAACCTTCTGTGACAGGATTAAAATTGTGTCCACTACAGTAGTCACCTATTGAAAATTGCGTCCTTTCTGTCAGTTGCGGATCTGATAGCTCGTAAAAGCTGTAAGAGCTGAATCAACTCCCTCTGGACTCTGTCAAAAAAAGGCGTCAGCAATGGCCGCCGCACAATAAACACAAAATTGCGTCTACTGTTCCAGACGTGTATCTCAACCGTGATCTGCAGAACGAAAATTTTCCAAACCGTGAACAGGTGAGGGTGTTTTGCATCAAATGAAAGGGTGAGATGAGAGGGTTGAAATGCTCAAAAGCTTCAAATGGTTTTAAGTAGATTGATAATTAAACTATAGTATGTATTTTTTTTTTATTTTTCTTTTATTTATATATATAAATGTATTTATACTTAACAGGATTTCTATGTAAGAAAAGTGCAAAGGAAGACATGCATGATAGTTAACAAAAGACAAGTAGTAAGTCAACGAACACCACGTGGGGTGTGATGAAGGGGCACATGTGGGTGCCAAATGAAGTAACCGAGCCAAAATAAGAAAGTCCCATCGTGATCGCCAAAATTGTGGATGGATGTTTTCGATCCCCTTTTTTAGGAGGGGAAGGGGGGGGGGGGGCGCGAGAACAGTGGCCCAGCAGAAAGGTGGAAAAGTAAGTAAAAGAAAGAAACCGTGATCGCCAAGTACACGAGGGTACCGAGTGGATTACGGGCGGAAAAAAGATTCGTACCTTTTTACCCGTAGAAACACGGGATGTGGTGTGTGGGTCCACCTTCCTCCTTCCACCGTCCGGTCGGCAAAGGAGATTTGACTCGTATGGTTACCTTGCAAAAAAGACAACAGAACATGTGAAAAGGGATTAGACTACGTAGTGTAGTACTGAAACTATAAAAGACGAAATGAAAGGACATCAAAAGGGCATAACACACCTTTGAGGGTGACGTTAACCCTAAAGAGTAGTAGAATAAAAAATGAAGTGTGTGCGGTATTTTACGATGCATGCACTATATAAAGAGCAGAATGAAAAGTGAGAGAAAGGTGTGTGGCGGAAGCCGTTGCTCCTTGGACTGGTACGACGATGGCACTACTTCACGTGGCTTCTGGAAAAGAGTTCTTCCCAGCTCCAGAACTCGCGTCTGGCACAGTAGAACCTTCCAAGAATTGGGGATTGAAAGTCCTGAAGTCGAGGCGTCGATTTGGCAGGGCTTCACTGCTCTTGGGATTTCCTCTCTCTTCTTTCTGAAAACGCAGGTCTGTATATATAGAAAATTTTGATTTGAATCGCGTCCAGGACAGTAGACGTTTTTAAGATGTAAGTGCGTCGCCTTTGTCGCCACAATTCACAAGGTCGGCCTAATGTCCCATCAACTTGCCAAAATCGTGATGATTACGGTGAGCGACTACATTAGTAATCGTGTCCGCCCTGACCACCGCGATTTAAAGATTAAATTGATTTGGCATATGACCGCATCTACGCTTAAAAGGGGGTCCAAGCGTTTTTTTCTGCGTTTCAACCGCCTTTTCTTCGGATTGGATCGACCATGTTTTGATTGACGGTTTGAAAAATGTGACGTGCTGCTCGGTCGCGATTATCTTTCTGACACGATCTGACACCTGACGCCTCTGAACCGCTCGTACCTACGGCAACGCGTATCTATCTGGATATGTGGCCTCTGTCGAGCGTCAAACGTGCGGGCCTGGCACAGCCGTAAATGTTGACTTTTAAATTGCGGTATTCAGGCTGGACCTGTTTAAACGTTGGTTACCTAGTGCGCTTAAAGAGGCGGTTCAAATAAGCTCGCTCTAAAAACAAAGCCGCACATTATACATTTAAAAGGCGTCCACTGTTCCAGACGCGATTCAAACCAGTTTCAACAGCCCCTTTTCCAATATTTCTAAAACCTAAGAAAATAGGAACATTAGAAAATTACTCAAAAGTTAATTTAAGAAATCACTTTTGAGGCATTGCGGTGCAACTTGAAATTTGTCTTTTTAAGGGAAAAATGGCGTGTCTACAATACCTCGAGGGTGAAGAACCAAGAAGTACAGGGGAACACTGCTCAAGGTAGACGCTGTCTGCTACAGCCCTGTCTCCTCTACCCGTCGCGGAAGGTACTTGTCATGCCCCAATGCGGAATATCGAGATGTGAGGTCGTTAATATAATGCAAGTATGGAGCGATATAAACATCAACCCACCATACAGTTTTAAATAACATAAAATCAATTATATTTCCTTATTCCTTCCACTGTGTCTATTAAATTCATTAGTTCAGATCCTTAACTGTGAGCCCAAATAACTTCATCATACTTAAATAAAAACATCTAACTAACTAAACTAAACAATAACAAAACTGGACGACACTTGGGTCACTCTTGATTCTGCTCATCCCTATCCTCTTGAGTGTGGTCCTCATAATCATTATATTCACCTGAAGACATAACACAATTACGTAGGGTGAGCGATGATGCTCAGTAGGACTTAATATCTCATAGAACATGCATGTTTTAAGTGATTACATGTATTAAAGATCGAGAGACTAATGATGGAGAAAGCCAGGTAATGTGAAAAGGTATTAGCACAAAAACATGGTACAGATAGCATGTGTTTTAGGTATATATATATAGCGCAAGAATGAGTTGGCAATAGCACGAATAACACAGCATAGTTCACGATAGCACATAGCACAACGAGTCAAGTATAGTGTCACACCCCGCCAATTTAGCAGTAGAATAATTTGGGAGACGTGAGCAAAGTAATAGTAATGTAAATTGCACCACAATTAAGTAATTCAGATAATCTAATGAACAATAAATGGAATAAACTTCTCATTTCATTAGAATTTCACTAAGACTATTACAAAACTAATTCAGAGCCAATACATAAGGCTTAATGATATCATTACATTAGAAAATTAATCTAATGCAATAACTACTAGACCCCATGGTGTTAGGGTAACTTCATGACTTGGCTCCAGGTCGCTCAACACTCTGGTCCATTCCCCTTGATGTGTATGACGCCATCGTCTGACTTACTTGAGACACAATAATAAATAACGGAGGGTGAGCGATAATGCCTAGTAGGATTTATATCTCATGGTGGGGGCATGCTTTACATGATTAATGTATTAAAAGTAGAGTCACTAATGATAGAGAGAGCCAAGTATAGTCAAGAAAAACAGTAAGTTGAGTAGCATGGTTCAAATAGCATATGAATCAAGTATATCACCAAAAATATGATAAAAATCAAGTCACAGAAGAAAGCGATATACAAAACGATGGCAAGTACGTTATTATCAAGCAATAGCAAGTAACACAAGAGAGTAGATGGCCATATAGAGAGTAAGTTTCACTTTGATTGATTTTCATCAATCGAAATAGTATAGCACTTTGATTAACTTTCATCAATCGAAATAGTATTGCACTTTGGTTATCCGTAGATAGTCGAGAGAGAGTATAGCACTTTGATTGTCAATAGACAATGAGAGAATATAACACTTTTTTATTGTCTTTGATTAATCTAGATAGTATGGCACTTGAATGTAATGTCGAACATCCTGATCATTAAACTCCGGCGGGCAAATGGCACTTTTTGGGCTCGCCTCCCAGGACCAGATCGGGCCCTATATTGCCTGGCATTGGTTATTTTTATTATCTTAGACAATTAGTCAAATGGCCAATAGAGAGTACCAAGAAATAGATGAGAGTACTAGATGAATAGACGAAAAGGAAGAGAGAGTGTGAATAGATGAGCGAGTAGAGTATAGATTAGAACTATAAGTCCTTGCACATGAAACAACGATTAAACGAGTGAATGATTAAGAAGCCTAAATAATCATTTAGGTGACAAATATCAAAATTGATAACATGATGGTCTACTTTTTATTACACAGTTTTACAGGGTGTACATATGATTAACAAGCCTAAATAATCATTTAAATAGAGCAAAAATCGTTCTGGAATAATGCAGGTAAATCGTGACGGGTGTGATGGTAACATTTCTCAGGCAGATAGAAATGCGACGATGAGGACCATCGCATTCATGCAAACCCTAATCGTTCAAATGGCATGATTCCCCAGAGGTGGGAAACGACAGTGAAACACGACGACCTTAGCGGTCGCATTTCAGAGGTCATTTTATAGTCAACACGCACACAATTTGAGGCACAGGACGAGGCTAAAATGTGACGACATGGGTGGTCGCCTTTTAGGTAAACACGACAGTCGAGACCGATGCGATACCAGGCCATTGAATCACATCGCCTGGATCGATCGCGATTCAAGGCTTATATGAAAACAGCGAAATCAAACAACGTTCTTCATGCAACGCTTATAACTCACAAACTAGGGCACTTGGGACAAAGTGGTGAACATGAAACTTGTAGGGGACATCAAGTAGAAGATAACTACGTCTTTGGATCGAATCAATTTGGTCTCGTTAGGCATGCAAACTAGCATGAACAAGAAACAGTACAAACTTAAGCAATGATGAGAAAACGCCTATAGCTCGATGGTTACATGATGAAAATTAGGTAAATCACTTGCGTATGAAACTAGACAAGATGCACTACAAGATGGTATGAGTTAGATTCATCTTTGGTCCGAGAATACCTACCTTCGAGTGATGTAAACTCCTATGACTTTATGGACGTGAAGAACAGGGTGTAGAGGCTTCAAGCTTCTATCTCCCATGTTTCCCTCCTCCTGTGGCCTTCTCTTCTCATCCAAGAACTCCTCAACAGAGCATTGGGGCCAACCACGGAGGATTTGGGGTGCTTTTATATATCTAGCTATGTTAAATCCTACTACAACTCAAATTACTATTAAACTCCGCATTTTCCTTCTATTCTCCAACTTTCCTTCTATTGTTTCTCCTAATCGAGTTAGGGTTAGGTTGGGGTGCAAATTTCGTACCTAGCTAATGGGGGTAAGTTTAGGAGTCTAATTTGAGTGCTTATTAACCATTTAATTGATTTCCTTGCCCCTTTTCTATTTTGGTAACATTTGGGTTACGAATTTTGGAGTATATTATCTTATTTCATCTTTTTAAACTCCCATTTGGCCCATTAATTTTTTTATGAACCATTTGATAAAGCCCATTACTTATCTCTATTTTAATGGAATTTAATTCATGGGGATTCTCCTTTAGAGATTAATGGATATTGTCAAATTTAATATTATCTGGGTTATTCTCTTAGTTTTACCTTCTATTTTTTGATTCAATATTTAAACTATTATTATTGCTTTTATTATTATCATAAATTTTATTTGTTTTAAAAATCTGGCGTATTACATATAGTATAGCACTTTGATTGTCAATAGATATTCGAGATAACTAGCACTTGAGTGTCATGCTGAAACACTCAGGTCAATAAACTCCCGCGGGCGCTAGAACTTTTGGGTGCATCTCCCACGACCAGATCGGGCCCCTTATAATATTGCCAGACATTAGTCATGTTATTATCTTTAGACAATCAGTCAATAGCTAATAGAGTACCAAGGATAGATGAGCGTAAAGGGAAATAGATGAGAGCATAAGAAAACTTGAATTTGATGAGACTATAGAGAAATTCGGATGAGAACTACATGTTATACATGTAAAAGAACGAGTAAAACTAATGATAGTATCTATTGCATAGCACAGACGGTACTGACAGAAATTTTGGATTCCTTTTCTTCTGGTTGGTGTGTGTATGTGAAGAAGAATTAAATTAGTGGAATAAGATCATGCACATCTTCCATGGATAGAGAAATCAACATAATTTTATCTTAATATCACTTGATATTGTTACAGTTTTTTGCAAAAACTTTACAATAGACTCAACAAGGTATTATAGCATGATGCTTCAGAAATCTGGGTTTTAGGGCTAGAAGAAACACTTAGATCTCAAGGTATACGACATGGAAACTTATGGAAATAGCTAAGAAATTCCTAGCAACATATACTCAAAAAGAAATCAAGGATTTGACAAGGATTTCATGGAGAATAAGAGCAAATAGGAGGTCACGAGTACATGAAATAATGAAGCTTTAAACATGAAAATCTCGCAATTTGATGGATGAAATCTGGGACAACATGGCTTGTGGCTATTGGTTTCCTGGAATGTCTATGACGAGATTAATTAGATTTGTACTTGAGATATTACCTACCTTTGAAAGCTCCTAAAAAGTATTTCTGCAGAACGAAGTAGAACGAGGTCTAGGGAAGAAAGCTTTGGTTTGGCGATCTCCTCCTTCTTTGGTGCTCTAGGTATTCTTCCGCAAGTCCTCTAGCAAGTTGGTAACTCGCCCCCAAGGGCTATGACGATTATTTAGCCTCTGTTTGGCAATGGGTTGGGGTTAGAGATAACTCCAACCCATGACTAAAGTTATGCAAGGTTAACTCACTTTTTAGTTTGTTTGCTTGTGTGTTAACCCAGTTTAACTTTAGTGAGTTAACCCACCTTCTCTTGATTTCTTTGGCAAGGTAAAGTGAGTTAACCCCTCACATACATTTACATAATATCTAAACTACCTTTGTACCAAACATTTCTTAAAAAAAAATAGAATGTGTAAATTTTAATTAAAATATAGAGTAAACTTTAAATATGAACCGAGACATTCCTTACTTATGTTGCTGATTGCATACTTGTTTTAGACATTAATTCCATATCAAAAAATGCAATGGCACCCTTCTCGATCCAAACATTTTATATTCTAATATTTGGAGAAAATGGACACATTTCCCATGTTTTTTCAACAATTACACTTGATGAACATGTTTTAAAACCTACTAACATATTGTCATCATGCCAAAAAAATTCAATTACAAGGCCCGCTGAACAGACATCGAGGGTACTCTTTATTCACAGGGACATGTAGTTTTCTTCATAGTTTAGCCATTAAATAAAAAAACTAATTTGTACGAAACACAGAAAAGTCGCCATTGCTACCTGCACAGTGCACATGAGGCAGTACAGAGAGGGGTAGAAAAGGTAGGTTAACTGTATCCCATAGGTGGAGGTGGATTACAAGGGCATGAGTTAATATTGAATTAACTCACATCTGACCCTAACCACAGTGTGTTACCCTTTTGCCATTGCCAAATCAATTTTTAAGTTAACTCTAAGTTAACTCATTAACAAAGTGTGCCTTATATTTAAGTTGTCAAGAGTCCTATTGTAACTGGAAAGTGGTACAGTTTTAGCTTGATCCCTCCATGCCCAGAGGATTCTCGCCCCAATTAGAGTGGGAAACGTTTAGAAACTCTCTCTCGATGGGGCACGAATTTGGATTAATATGAAAGTCTAATGATGGTTAAATATCTAGGTTTGCAGTTTCATATCTCTTGGTAGGAGTACTATTATGTTCCAGAACTTCAATAGGAATCGTTTCCATAACAGGTCTTCCTATTTGGTTTAGTTCTAGGGATCAAGATCGAAATCCACTATTGGATATAGTCACATTTCTAGGGTCCATACTTTTCCCTTTTAATTATCGGATATATAATTAACACGCGTTTTATAATCTAGAAGATAACCAGTATCTTCATCATATATGAAGTCATACATGATTTAGTCATGGATAGTCGAAGCTAACATTGTCATATACGAAGTCTATTTCGTCATATCTGAAGTCTAACTTTGTCATATACGAAGTCCACTTTATTTTGGTCATGATCAGTCGAAGCTTAATTTCGTCATATACGAAGTTAAGTACATCATATCCGAAGTCCACTTGTTTAGTCTTGATCAGTCGAAGCTTAACTACATCATGTACGAAGCTAACTTTGTCATATCAGAAATCCACTTCGTCATATACGAAGTTCACGTCGTTTTGATCTTGATCAGTCGAAGCTTAACTTTGTCATATGTGAAGCTAACTTCGTTATATCCAAAGTCCACTTCATCATATACAAAGTCCACTTTGTTTTGGTCTTGATCAATCGAAGTTAACTTCATCATATACGAAGTTAACTTTGACATATCCAAAGTCCACTTCGTCATATAAAAAGTTCATTTCTTTTGATCTTGTTCAATCGATGCTTACTTCGTTATATACAAAGCTAACTTCGTCATATCTGAAGTCCACTTCGTCATGTACAAAGTCCACTTCGACTAACAACGTTATATTTTGACAGTCATAGTGGACAGTCAAAGTTGACATATCGATTGTACGAAGTTAACTTCGTCATATCCGAAGTCCACTTCGTCATATAAAAAGTTCACTTCTTTTGATCTTGATCAATCGATGCTTAACTTCGTTATATACAAAGCTAACTTCGTCATATCCGAAGTCCACTTCGTCATGTACAAAGTCCACTTTGACTAACAACGTTATATTTTGACAGTCATAGTGGACAGTCAAAGTTGACATATCGATTGCCTTGAACATCGATTGCGGACCAACATCAATTGTAATTAAATATCAATTGTTAACTAACATTGATTGCGGACCAACATCAATTGTAATTAAACATCGATTGTTAATTACATCGATTGCTTCTTTAAACATCAATTTTTAACTAACATTGATTGCTCCTTTAAGCATCGATTGTTAACCATCCCATAATGATTATTGACCATTTTATCCATTACTCTGTCATTTAGTATGCAATTAATCAAATCTCTTCACAAATTTATTATTATTTTTATTATTCCTATTTATTTAGAATTTAAAAATCTAGGTTGTTACAGTACTACTGTGAAGTCGCACCTAAAAAGGAGGGAATGAGCTTTAGAAAAAGTTCAGAAGGGACTATCAATCTCCTACTGGTTTTAACAAGCATAATAGAGATATATGTTTAACAAAAAGTAAATAAGCCAATCTATTCTACTATTAGAGTAAGTGCGGAAGCATAAAGTAAACTATACGGCCATCGGTCTAAACACATCGGGAACCAGAAACTCGTGTAATCAGAAAATGGGGACGAATCCCAAGGCTACAAACACAGATAGAGGACAATCTAAACAAAGACACTAGCCACAAAACAAATACCACTAGTCAACTGGTCAGGAGCGCCACGCGCCTTACCCTCGACCGCGAGTCTATGTCTACTACCTCCCTTCGAAGTAAGACACGGAACTAAAAGTAACCACATAGCTGTCGTAATATAGTTGAACTACAGTCCCACGCCTACCCCCTCTAGATGGTACTGGAACCACATAGAGTGAGGATGTGAGAAGGACTAACTAATCTACACCAGAAGAACAACCAATCCACCTCGGTGTCCCAGACCAACCAAGAGAGCTATGCAAATGACTCTACGTCGTTGTCCCCACCATTTTCCCCTCAGCTACCAGAGTCCGTAACTCGAGCATGCCTGCCGCCAGTAGAACTCCCTCAACCGGCACACAGGGACGGGGGGTCCCAAGTAACGATAACAACCTCTAACGACACAAGCCCTCAAGTGCTAAGCACTGGATGAACGACTAGTGTAGGACTGTGCTAGGAACATCACAGGTGCCAAGCAAACAGAGACACAGTAGAAAGAACAATGAACTGGTCTCTAGTCACTCTCTGTCTAAGAAGGTGATAGGGTCACTATCACTTTCTCTGAGGAGGCAACACACTGGTGGTCATGACCTGAATGCGACGCCATTAGTATGTTGACCTGGGTCAGACAGCGATGGGGGAAGCATCTCATTCTGGGTCGCGACAAGGACCTTGTCACGACCACAAACAAATGTCCAGCTGTCCACCTGAGACCTCCACAAGCCCCTTGACAAAACCAGGTTAGAAGGCGACGACCATCCTATCGCAACAAGAATGTGACAGATGTGCATCGCTACCAGACTAAAAGGCGACGGGACAACACGTTGCGTTCTAGGTCGCGATGAGGAACTTGTTGCAACCATAGACAGAGGGCTGGGTGTCAACTCAAGACCTCACAAAATGCCCTAAAACAAAAATTCTGGTGTGTACAAGGGGAGGGGGCATGGAGAACAATCAAAACACATGAATCCATCCACACTCATGCATGCCAAGGAGAAGAGCCTACACTCCAAGAACCTCATATGCACATCATAGAACACTCAAACCCCAACCCCAATTCAAGCACAAGAAAGCCAAACATGCATCCACACACTCCTAGCATGGATTCTACAAGTCTTCGAGAAGGGATGGAGGCCCTACCATGATAGAACTAGGGGAAAGGTTTAGAGTCCCTAATTCAAAATGAAGAGCTAACCTGTTGGGGTCTTCTTGTGTGCATGGCCACCTCCTCCTCACTCCAAGCTCCACGCACACGCCATCCACAAGCAAGGTCTGGCCTCCTACATGTCGGAAAAGAAGTTACATGTCGGAGAAGGAGCAGCCATGCCAAAGCCACCAAAACTCCACCACATGTGCTCTCCGACAGAAGGGGAGAAAGGGAGAGGAGAGGAAGAAGAAAAGGAGGAAGGGGTGAACAGATCTTCTAGCCTTGCCTATATAGGCCACGGGTCTGAGAGCGCAATAGCTTGGTGGTCGCATTCACTACTGAACACGACAAGCATCTTGTCGCGACCCCAAAGTCCTAGTTAAATCCGATAGCTGGACCTGCCACGTGTCACCCTCGCAGGCCTGACACCATGAATGTGACGAATAACATGTCGCATTAAGGTTACATGCGTCATGTCCCAACTGTCCCAACAGTAAGACAACAATCTTGTATAGTGTGGTCAGAAGGTGAACATGACAAGGTACCCATCACGTTTTAAACCAGAACGCGATGACCATCTTGTCGCCTTCAGAAGGCGACAACCCGATACATCGCTACCTGTAGTAGAAGGTGGCTGACCAAAGAAGAAAGGGATGTTACACACATGGTACACCGCCACCACCTATGGGTATAGGTATGTCTATCTAAATTTTTAGCATTACGTTCGTTATGGTTTATATGCTTCGCTTATGACATTCAATTGTTGCAGACCCGAGTGCCCTTATACTCGTTGCACAGGGGACACTGTCACCGCGATCATTGTTGTTGCCACCAACCCCAGTTGATACCTCTATTAGCAGCTAGGCAGTCATATAGCGTGTTGGATCTCCCGTAAACATTTTAATTTCATGAATTATGTTCATCACATGTCCATTAATTGTGTAATGCCAACTTTTAACATTTTTAATTGCAGGAATAAAATAGAGCCTCTAGGGGTAGTCTGTTACTTGACATTGACCCTCGACCCTTCACTCGCACGTTCTCCAATTGGGAGGGAGGATTGGGAGGTCCTATGTGATAGATGGGTTATGCCTTCATGGATAGCAAAGTCTAGGAAAGCAAAAGCAGCCCAGGCTGCACAACCAGAGGCAAACATGCATATTTCTGGGTTTTTTTTTTTTTGCGACCTAGAAACATAGATTGGTAAGTAATATTCCTTATCCCTGTTATATTTTTCATATTGTAGACACTCATTTCTGACCCATAAGTTGAGTCAAATTCCTTGTCATATCATTGGCATCTTGAATTGGCTCATCATCATTAAGTTGGATTTATCTGATCATATATCATTATCATTAGTTCATCATCCTGGTCTTATTGGTCATATTAATATGTATTCATCGTCATCTTGTAGCCCTTGAGTTGGGAGACTAATGTCACAAGCCGTGTGTTGATCCGATGATTGTAGGAGGAGAAACCACACTTCAAACAAGCCTTGTACATAAAAATTATGAAGGCGTTAGCTTACCTGTCGTGTTCATCTTCATAAGGTACCATGCTTCATGTCGCGATCAGGCTTAGTAATTTGAAAATAATCGATTATTACAAAAGGTGATAGGTCAATACATCACATTATTATTTGGCCTATAAATTTCTTGAAAATTCATCAGAAAATATTTCATGATTTTCTTTTATGGAAGGTGATGTATCGGGCTATCGCGACCTGGTGGCGACATGCCGATCTGTTGTGTTCTAATTTCCTTTTCATGCACATGCAATGTGGCTTTCTTAGTTCATCTCCAACCCTTGCCATTCATGAATAATCCGACTTTTGGTTGATCTAGAGGTCTTTAAATGTTGCCAGACTTGGAGGAAACCATCCTCAAAACCTCCTTGCCACATTCTAACCCTCCTTGCATAGCCACTATTGTCTAAACTCAGATTCCAGCCCATTATTCCTCTCCTTCTTCATTTAGGAATAATTGCTTATAAAAGTGTCCATAGGGTACAGTTTTGGGAGCTCTTGGCATCTTCTTCTTCCTCTCCTTGAGGGCTACAACATCCCAGAAGACTTCTTATATCCTCTAGACGACTAGGAAGTGCCCACCTAATCTAACACCCAAAGTTCTTCATGGCTTTCTCTTTTATTTCTTAATGCATGCATGTTTAGATTCTTTTCTTTTCATTGTTTCTCACTAGTGTCTCACACACCTAATCTTAACACCCAAAGGGATAAAACACCAAACCACCACGTAGTTCCCTCCTTATTGTCGCAATTTTCACATCTTTTGGGATTGATGCTTCATTGTCTAATGGGTTTTCTCTCATTTTGATATTCTTGGCAAGTTCATGAAGATAGTAACAACATGAGGCTCTCATTCCTTGGCTGGTTGAGGAGGAATAAGAGCAAGAACTACAATCTCCCTTCTCTGTTACAGAAGGTGACGACCTATTTGTCGCATTCTTAAAGAAAGTGACAAACTCCTTGTCACAATCTTCAAATCAGGTTCCTTCTACACTTTTCCTCTATTTCCAAGGTAGTTAACACTTTTAATTTTATATTCATCATCTTGCAACTACTTTGATGGTAATCACAGTTATTTCCAATTATATTCTTTATAATTTTCATCATCTTTTATTGGGGACCATCCCCGTGATTACACATATATGTTCTTATTTGTTTTCTTTGATTTGTAAAACAGACGCCTGAGAACCAGTGTACTCCATCCTTCCGGAAGTTATTCGAGAGAACCCACAAAAGGAAGGGGACAAGTTAGTTCAACAATGAGAGAGCCCGCTTAGTATCGGTAAGTTTATATGCATGTACCAATTTTTTTTCATTTTAAATATGAATGGTTAATATGAAATTTACAATGTTTTGATTTAATTTGCAAGAGTCATATGACAGATATATGACTGAGAAGTATGGGGAGAAGGGCATACAGTAGTTGGAGTTAGATCCAGAGGCATGGGTGGCAGTAGCTGGTGCATCCAAGAAGGGCCTATTATATGGTATTGGGTGAGTCTGGACACCAGCACAATGATATCATCTTATGCAAGTTCAAGCTCTGCCTCGATCACTACCAGTCCCTTCACTATGCCCTTTATTGGCCCTAGTATTTCTTAGAGCCAAGTCATAGACACCATCCAGTGGGAGATGTTGAGGTTCGAGTAGTGCATTACGTAGGCCATCTCTGCCCTTCTCTCTAAGGCAGGGATTTTGATTCCTTGAGTACCCTCGACCTCAACACAACCCCTTCATATGAATGTGTAACAAACTAGAGTTTTTAAATCCTAAATAAATAGGAATAATAAAAATAATAATAAATTTGTGATGAGGTCTGATTAAATGCACACTAAACAACAGGGCAATGGATAAAACAGTCAATAATCATTATGGGCTGGTCAGTAATCGGTGTCCAAGGTAATCGATGTCCAAGGTAATCAATGTTCAAGATAATCAATGTTTAAAGATAATCTATGTTAGTTAATAATCGATGTTAAAGGATAATCAATGTTGAACAGTAATCGATGTTTAGGGCAATCGATGTATCAAATCGACTAGCCCAGATATAACGTTGTCAACCAAAGTTGGACTTCGGATGTGACAAAGTTAGCTTCGTATATGACAAAATTAAGCTTCGATTGATCAAGACCAAAATAAAGTAGACCTTGTATATGATGAAGTGGACTTCGGATGTGACGAAGTTAGCTTTGTATATGACAAAGTAAGACCAAAACGAAGTAGACTTCGTACATGACGAACTGGACTTCGGATATGATGAAGTTAGCTTTGTATATGACGAAGTTAAGCTTCGATTGTTCAAGACCAAAACGAAGTAGACTTCGTATATGACGAAGTGAACTTTGAATATGACGAAGTGAACTTCGAATATGATGAAGTTACCTTCGTATATGACTTGGGTGGTGATGGCTTCATATACTATTTAAAACTGTGTAGTGGTTTGATGTTTATATCGCTCTATACTTGCATTATATTAACTACTTTACATTTCGATATTTTGCGTTGGGGCGTGACAGAATGTTTGTTATAGTTTTATATTTCACATTATTTTGAGTAATAATATTGCTATTTAGTTGAAAGAACTCATATTCTCATTGTTTTTAATTTCACACATTTAGAGTTATAACACTCATTTCTGAATTAACTAATTTACTATCAAAGAACTTGGGTTTGGGTGTCCAAATTGTGAAATACTAGTCTGATCGACATGCAGATTATTCCAACATGACTTGGGTGGTGATTGTGACTTGGGAGAGCGAACTGAGTCTTAATCGAGCATCCAATTTTGGCTCAATGCTCAAAAGAACTCATTTCTAAATTAACTTAGTTTATAATCAAAGAATTTGGGTTCAGTCCAATTGTGAAATATCGGTCTGATTGGTATGTCTATTGTTCCAACACAATTTGGGTGGTGATTGTGACTTGGTAGAGCTGACGAAATTCAAATCAGATATCTAATTTGGGTTCAACGCTCGAATAACTCATTTTTGAACTAACCAAGTTTATAATCAAAGAAATTAGGTTCGGAGGCTCCAAATGTGAAATACCAATCTGATGAACATGTTGATTATTCCAACACAACTTAGGTGGTGATCATAAGTTGGGAGAGCTGATAAAATCTAATTAGACATCCAACTTGGGCTCAATACTCGAATTACTCATTTCTGAACTAAGTTAAAGAATTCATTAGGAATATCATCTTGTTTGAAATTTACTAAAACAAATAAAATGATTAATTTAATTTTTAAATAGTTTTTTATTTATTCATACAGGAGACAAGCACGAGGAGGATGGTGATATGGAAGATGTAGAGAATATTAATTGATTCTTATTTTATTTGTTGTTGTGGATGTGCAGGTTTTTCCAAGAACATTCATTGACTATTATTGTATTTGTTGGGGTGGATGTGCATACTTTTCTATTGACGTGTTTTCTATGTTAAATATGTTTTGATATTTTTTAAAATTTAATTAAATTATATCTAAACTTTTGACATAATTTTTTAAGGAAAGGTTAACGTCAGAAACATGTCAGAAAATTTATTGATAGAGTTTTCTATCCAAAGAAAATTATATCGGGAATTATCGATGGACTTGTTTGTCCTAAAACTTTCCTAGAAATATTTTTTATAAAATTTAATACATTTACTGATAGATGTTATGATCAAAATTTCATTTGCCAGAAAGCTTTTTGACAAATTTGTATTGACCTTTTTTGTCAAAATATTTTATTTTTTTTTTTAAAATATGAATATATTTTTGACTGATATTTTGATGGAATATCTTTCCGTCAGAAAGTTTTAATTCATTGTTTTACCAATAGTTTTTTTGATGGAACATATCTTTCTAAAATTACAAGCATACTTCAGATAGAGTGTTGCTTAGTCGGAAAATTTCGACAACTTTTCCTCGATGAACAATTTCCGTCGGAAGACTGTTAGAAATCCATCACTGACCATCTGACCCCATTTCCAATGAATTTTTGACGGATTTTGGTTGTCCAAAACTCCTCTTTTTCTTATAGCGTACTCATGGCCGCATCTATCAGTGCTCGCTAGCTATGTATATTAATGGCCATAGTCTACCTCGACACACACAAATCTTATGGCAGCACGATCTATTAATGATGAGCTATCATGCCCAATGCATGCCTACTCAGACTAAAGACTCTGTAACCAAGATTTGTGAATGTTGTTCTTGGCTCACTCTTATGATGGGCCTAGTCGAATACTCAAACCCAATCCCAGTGTTCCATACCTAGTGTCACAACTGTGGGCACCCAAAAAATTCTTAATGGGCCCTTTTCCTATGACTGGCCCAATTTCTAAAAGGGATCCCCAACAAAATCAAGGTTCTCATCTAAAATGGCCCACATATAAAGCCCCAAAAGGCCCATCAACCAAAGGCCTATGATACCCCATGCTGGGGGTCATCCTAAGATATATATCACCCTCACCACTACAAAAACTTCTGAAAAAAGAGAAGCTTCCAGAGGGTTGCGTGGCTACCTTTTGGGGGCTGGCTGGTGGTTGCTTGGAAGAGAAGGAAGAGGCCAAGAGGTGAGAAGAGGAGGGGGTCTGCTGGGTTTTCTTAGGTCTCCTGCGCAGCAAGTAGAGAAAGGGAGAGAAGAGATCAAAGAAAAATAGAAAAGGAAAGGAAGAGATAAGAGAGAGAGAGCCACCCTCCCTTCCTCTGCTTCCACAGACCTTTGAATGGAGCTGCTGTGTTCCAGTGAGGAGGAGAGCCACCACAACTGTGCTCTTCCCATCTCCATCTCTTCTGTCTACTGCCACGTTCAAGAGAGCCATCCCATTTTCTTCTTTTCCTATGAGTGTGCAGAAGGAGGGTGAGAGGTGAGGCCATGGGTGATGAGAGTATTAATGAGACATGAGAGGGAGCTTTGTCCTTTTCTACCTTCTTCGCCCCTCATTAAATGTTGTTTGACATTTCTTCCATTAGGATATTACTTTCCTTTCTTCCATGTACAATGGGCATTGATGCCCCCCTTTTGAAAAGAGGATGCCATGGAAGTTTTATATCATATGGGAGTACATCCTTTGTTTAAGATTTCTTGGTTCCTTTTTTATGCATATTTCCCCCACGGTTTTATCCCTTCCAACATGTGCTTTACCGATGTTTAACCCTTTTTGACAGGTGTTTTCACTGCTCAAGCAGAAGTTTGTATGTGTATTGCGGTTTTGGGGCATGTCCCTTTTGCTAGCCAAGAGGTTGAACAATCAATGTTCATGCCTTCTTGCTTAGCACCCATCCCCAAGAGGCCCATCAATTCTGTTTTCAGTCCATCATCGCCCCCTTTTCATGGATTTCCACAAACTCCAGGTGGCGCCGATTCGCTGTCTTTCAGGAGAAAGCGCTGGTTGCTGGCCTGTTTCCTCGATTCGGCCAGCCCAGGAGGCCCTGCAGATTTGCTATTCTTGGGGTTGTTTTCCTAATTCGGCCAGCCTGGGCAGTTCCGCCAATTCGGTCACCAGCTTCATGCTCTTGGCTGACCCACGTGAGCAAGGCTATGCTCCATGTGAGGTCAGCTAAAGAAACAGACATTAAACCGTAAGAGACCCATCCAAACCCCCAGATTGGACAATGTAATGTCTATGTCCGGATGGACGGGTTCATACGTCGTTCATCCGCCCCGTGGATTTGTGTGGTCATGACATTGTTTGGTTTCCCCGTAGGCGTGCCTTGGGGACCGACGTCGTGTGCCATTGGAGTTATGTCGTCGTCCAGCATGTACTCCGCCTTATGGTGCCATCTCCATTCATGGTGGATGTGTACCGCGCTCTCCCCCTATCAACCATGATAAGGGGAGATGCTGCCGAATTTTCCCCGCGAAGGTTGAATCGGCGAGATTCCTAAAAGAAATTTTCAACTTTCAATTGATTCAACGGTATTTCAGATGAGCTCCGATTCAGTGCTATCCGTCAATTCGGTCGTATTTCGCCGATTCAACTCCATTTTGCTGGTTTGGTCCTGATTGCCGATTCGATTCTGCCTCGCCGATTCATTGTTTGCATGTGACCTGCCGAATGGACCATATCCCAGCCTGCCGATTTGGTTCTGCCTGGACGATTCGCCATTTACCCTGCTGCTTGCAAGCCACGCCGAATCAGATGAGCCTCGCCGAATCGAGTGCACCTATGCTGCCGATTGGCCACCCAATGACCAAGCAGCGCCGAATCGCGAATGGAACCCCATTTTAAATGCTTCAAAAGAACCAAAGAACAAATTGAAACTTTTTTATGATAAAAGAAACAAAAGATTAAATAAATCACCTCATGTCTTAAATGTTCAAAAGAATCAAAGAGCAAATTAAAACCTTTTATAAAAAAGAAAAAGGGTAACAAATGACAAAAGACTGTCTCATGTTTTACAAAATACCAAAAGATCAAATTGAACTTTTTCAAGCAAACAATAGATCATCTCATGTTTTATATGTCTCAAATAGAATAAAAGGCCAAATTGAACTTTTTCATAATAAAAGAAACAAATTAGTAAATAGGGAAAGAGATTCGGTAATTGGGTAAATAAAAGGTCAAATGATTTCAATTAGACATCCATTTTGCTCATTAGCACTTCAGCCTAAATTTAAATTGTTTTTTTCGCACTTCTATTGGATGTCTCCATTTTAGGCCACAAAGCTTTCCAATTCTGGCGATTAATCAAGGGTTTTCCCTCCCAGAGGGATGTAATTAACGTCGTTGCGCTTAGGCAATGATGAGATTTTGGTCCAGGACCCAACCACTCACTTTCGTTTGATGAAGTCAAACGACGCGCACAATAGACCCAAAGCCCTTCGACTCTCGGAGGCAAACCATTTGTTACTACCTCGGTGACTGGCACGCCCACGCTCTGCAATTGTAGGGTCATCTCTCGTCACCATAGCTCGTGTAGCATTTGACGGGATTTGAATTTACAATGCGCAGCCATGAGAAAAAGAGCAACATGATAAATAAATTTTTAAATTGATAAATTTTCCATTTCCACAGCGTGGCACGCTCGGTGGGACCAAGCTTCCCTTCATCTCTTTGCCATAATAGAAAGCCTTATGGCCTTTATACACAGTGCTAACTGTCATTTTGGATTTGACTAACATTTACTAACAGACAATGGCTGAAGTGTGGTCTGGACCTCAAATTGTTCGGGACCATGCCCGATACGGCTACCTGGCCTTACAACTCGCTTCGGAAGCTTTCCTCTGGTCGTGGAGCTCCGCAACTTTCTAGGGGTCACGTTTGTTGACATCCTACACCCAAAGACTGAAATAGAAGCCGTAGCTGAAGCTGAACACAAAGCTGAAATCAAAGAGATCACTGAAGAGCTGAGCTGCCACGTTCATCACGTGGAGCATGGCGACCACAACAAGAACAAAGAGAAGAGAACCAGTGAATATCCCTAACAAGTAAAGGAGGCTGAGAATATTGTCACTTGTCGTGCGCGAGTCTCCAATTCAGGGAAGAGCGTGCGGATCTATGATATGAGAATTTATTTGCAAGCCAAAAGGGCTGAGGCAATACCAGAACAAGTGACACCCACCGTACCGGTGAGGAACTCGTTCCAAGCCTTGGCTGAGAGAAGAGAAATGTATAGCACTTTCCGGGGCAAGCTTCCCCCAAAGCCGATTAAATTCAAGCAAGTGTGGAGGCCTAGAAAAGTACAAGTGTATGTACAAGAGGAACCTGCTCTAAAAGAGACAAAACCAAGAGAAGCAACTGATGTGAAGGTCTCAAGCTACCAGAGACCACCACGTGGCTTCAAAGCCAAAGTGCAACAAGGGGGGCATGTGCTTATGCCCACTTTCATGACAAAAGAATGAGACTGCGATGGTCTGCTCACATCCCGGTTATTCGGGAGAACCAGCCGGCGCTTGCTGTCTTGGCCACGCGCCACCACCAAGAGAAAGCTCGCAGGCCACGTGACCAAATCCTTGGCCTTGCATCTTCTCCTCTATAGCAAACACGACCGTTGAGAGTTGTGGACACCTCGCAAGCCGAAGCTGAAAGTAGCTCAAGTGAGAATGAAGTGCCTTGTGAACATGTTCACATTCATCCTGAAAAGATCAAGGCAAGGATATCTACCTTTGAGAGATTGACCTTTCTGCATGAAGCATCGCGGAGGGTTAGAAGAGACTGCAATGGTTCATAGAAAGTCTTTGCATGCCACATGGCTGGCATAGGAAGCCGTTATGGAGCTTTGCCGACCGATAATGAAGAGCTAGCAGAACTGGCTGAGAGGCCCGTTGTCGTTACAAGAAGAAGAGCAGTTGCGGCAGCCCTAACGACAGCATATGGATGAGCTAGCACCTCCATAACCCAAATGATGACAATTACTGCCAATGTAATTACCACCCAAGGTAGTAAGGGCAACAGTGAAATTCCCCCGCCACCAGAAATGACGTCTGGGGGCACAGCGCAAGAGAGTCCTCTTGCTACACCCCTAGATCTAGTCGTCCTGAAGCTGTTACAACAACATCGAGTTGAAATTGAAGCACTTAAACGGCAGATAAAAGGCAAAGAGACTGAGGGACATGTGGCCCAGGGAGTTGAGGGCACAGGGAAAACCCCTCAAGGGACCTCAGGGTCAGTCGAGGCCTCGGCTCAGCGCACTGTCGTGCGATCAGTAAATGAACAACCACAATAGACATCTTTGGCTACGGCTCAGCAGTTGCGTCCACAGACTCAATACCAACTCCTGCTACCACACTTAATGCTCAGCAGACTCCATACTCTCCGTGTCATGATACGCATTGCGTCGATGCGATGGGAAGCTTGGCTCTTGACGCGCCATGCTGGCCAAAGTCTCTTGGGTCCTCATCAATTGGGTACACATGTTCAGATTCCCCCACCATATCTAAGATAGACCAACCAGATAAGTGGTTGAAACAGACCCCTATGTGGTTGAGGAGGAAGTCCCAATAGAAAAATTCTTTGCCATTGCCCAAGAGCATGATGAATCAGCTCATAATTATATTTAAAGGCGGAGGAACCTTACTAGAGGGTACAAACAACCACCATGTGAAGAAGATGTTGTTCGCATGTGCAAATACAACCTACGGGAGGAAATCCTAGATAGAACAGTCAGAATTGATATCAAAACCTTCAGCCGACTAAGTAATGTTGCATCCAATATTGAGGCATTCCTCGCCAAGTATTCTTCTGCCGATGAGGGAAACAAGGAGAAAAGACATCCCGAGAATTTAGCAACTACTAAGGGGGTGGCTAGCTCCCCACCGGCCAAGTTGTCAAAGCCAAGAAAGTATATTATGCTACAAGAAAAACTACAAAAGCCTTATTCTTTCCCGAGGAACAAAACAAGGGTCCTCTTTGAGCTGGCCCGTGAACACAATAAGCTTGTCCTTCCAAGCCCTAAAAGGCCGGAGGATTCCAAGAGGAGAGGTGATCCGCTCTTTTGCCTTTACCATCAGGTGGTGGGCCATGCCATAGAAGATTGCTATGTGTTCAAAGATGCGGCCCAATCATTGATCAACAAAGGAGAGCTGCAACTGGGTGAGTACAAGGTGGATCCGCCACGCCCACATGAAGTCCCAGCCCGACGGGAAGCTCGGAAAAAAGGGGTAAATGTAATTTCTCTATATCAACAACTACCTCAGGAGATGCCAAAGGATAGGTCTGAAAGGACGCAGCCACCCAGGGACGAGGTAGAATGCAAAGAAGTCAAAAGAACAGACAAAGCTCTGTAGACATACACATGTCGTATGACTGGTGTGCTCGGTCAACATGGGGATATGGCCCCTGAACAAGATGAATTGACAAGGCTCAATGAAGTGTCGAATCCTCTTTTCAGGAGGGAAGAAGCCAAGGGTAAAGCCCCAATAGTCTCAGTGGCCCAAGAAGAGGCTACAGATATAATCGCAACTGATAATATCAGCAATCTGCCACCTACTCCTCTGGGAGGAGCTCCAATTGAAGTGATATCTGATGTCCCTAGCACTCATACATCTGATCTTGTTATGGCAGCATTGATACAAAGATACCAACATGAGATTAATGAAAAGACAAATTGAAGAAAGAGACGCCCAAACTCTTGCACCAAGAGAAGCAGGGGGCATAATGGGGGCACTACAAGTTGACATCAACTTGCCCCACACCCTATTACTACCAACAATGTCCCAGTCAGTATCAGGCCTTACTGGGGGCACCTCAAGCCCAACAGCCCTAGATCAACCCATAGCCTGCCAAGTAGTACATCAAGGTCCCACCACCATGGCTCAGATGCAGTTGGCTCCTCCTCATCCAGACATGGTTTAGACACCGATTATGAATAGACAAATGTTGGAACAGATTATAGAAACCAAACTATCTGGAATAGATAAGTCTGATCAAGCCCCTTTTGAGGTGTACCAGGTACCGTACCCTGTGTGCCATGTTGCAAAGAGATTACCTCTTGGCATCAGTAAGCCACCCAAGTTTGAAAAGTTCAATGGGCAAGGATCGCCAAAAGAACATGTCACACATTATGTCAATGTGATGGGAGATTTGGCCACAGACGAGTCATATTTGCTCAAATTCTTCGGGTCTTCCCTAACTGGACTGGCTTTCGAATGGTATTCAAATTTACCAGTTGGGTCCGTTACAGACTGGCTAGATATGCAAAGACAGTTCGCAGAAAGATTCTATGTTGCTAAAAGAGAAATTACACTGGTCAAATTATATACAACCAGGCAACAAGATAATGAATCGGCTCTTGACCATGTTAAAAGGTGGAGAGATCTGAGCATGAGATGCAGACGACCACTACATCTAGAGGACGCCGTTCAAATTTGCAAGCAAAACCTGAGCAAACATGTCCTAGAAAAGATGATCGGCATTGAGATCAAATCCTTCGACCGGCTAAATAAAGTTGTGGCTGAGATCGAATAATTCCTTTCCAGATACCCTCCTGCCTATGCGTCAAGTAAGGAAAATAGATTGCTCGGGAAAAGGCCAACACCTACAGATGTTCATACTGTGAACTTCAAAGCCTTCACACGACAAAAGAGTGAAGATGGTTCTCCTTTCGTCAAACAAATGAGGTTCATTACAAGAGAAGATGCAAAAGTCATATTCCTTTCCAAAAGATAAGACACAGACCCTTTTTGAATGGGCGCATTGACATAAACAAATCGTCCCACCCAAGCCTAGAAGGACAGAGGACATCAAAAAGAAAGACGATCCCCAGTTCTACTTATATCATCAGTTGCCGAGGCATGTTACAGAGGACTGCTATGTCCTCAAAGATAAAATTGAAGCATTGATAAGAAAAGCAGAATTGCAAGTGGGAGAGTACAAGGTGGACTCGCCGCACCCTTATGAGGCTCTGATGCAATAGAAGGGAAGAACATACAATAGCATGCGTCGGCTAACACGGGGGCAAACGCAACCTATAATGCTCAAGCCAGAAGAGCATAAGCAACTCAAGATGCTCGATGCACCGATGAGCTCATTCACCCTAGGGGAACTCTGAGATCTTCTGAGGTATTATCATCGATGACGAGCAGCAAAAAGTAAATAGGCCAACCATACCGCTTGTCTGACTATGGTTTTGAGACAAATAATACCTCAACAAAATTGCATATTTTTCTGTAGGGCGATGATATGAGCCTGCATGATCGTATGCACCGGGCTTTCACCGCTTATGCGCATATTCATACATGGGTTTTCTTATCGGATTTTGAGAGCATATTCTTTTTCCGGATCCCTAATAAAGTTGACGAAGGATTTATCCTTATTTCGATATCATCTGCATTTAAAAAAAATGGTCAAATTGTCAATCATATTTTCAAAAGTCATATTTTAAAATTGGCAAACTGTCATTCATGATTTCAAAAGAACTCAAATTTTTAAAAGTGGCGTCTCGTCAACCATGTTTTCAAAAGTCATATTTTAAAATTGACAAACTTATCATTCATGATTTTAAAAAAAAATCATATTTCAAAAGTGGTGTCTCACCAATCATGTTTACAAAAGTTATATTTTAAAATTGTCAAACTTGACATTCATAATTTCAAAAGAACTCATATTTCAAGAGTGGCACTCACCAACTATGTTGTTAAAAGATTCATATTTCAAAATCAGCAAGCTTGCCATTCATGATTTCAAAAGAACTCATATTTTAAAAAGTGGCGTATCGTCAATCATATTTTCAAAAGTCATATTTTAAAATTGGCAAGCTTTCCATTCATAATTTCAAAACAACTCATATTTCAAGAGTGGCGACTCGCCAACCATGTTTTTAAAAGATTCATATTTCAAAATCGGCAAGCTTGCCATTTATGATTTCAAAAGAACTCATATTTTAGAAGGTGACATATCGTCAATCATGGTTCAAAAGTCATATTTCAAAACTGGCAATTTGTCAATCATATTTCAAAAGATATATTTCAAAATTGGCAATTTGTCAATCATATTTTAAAAGACATATTTCAAAACTGGCAATTTGTCAATCATATTTCAAAAGACATATTTCAAAATTGACAATTTGTCAATCATATTTCAAAAGACATATTTCAAAATTGACAATTTATCAATCATATTTTAAAAGACATATTTCAAAACTAGCAATTTGTCAATCATATTTCAAAAGACATATTTCAAAACTGGCAATTTGTCAATCATATTTCAAAAGACATATTTCAAAACTAACAATTTACCAATCATGTTTCGAAAGATATATTTCAAAACTGGCAATTTGTCAATCATATTTCAAAAGACATATTTCAAAACTAACAATTTACCAATCATGTTTCGAAAGATATATTTCAAAACTGGCAATTTGTCAATCATGTTTCAAAAGATATATTTCAAAACTGGCAATTTGTCAATCATGTTTCAAAAGACATATTTCAAAATTGACAATTTGCCAATCATATTTCAAAATTCATATTAAAAAAAAAACAAATGACAATTTACCGGTCAAATTACAAAATCGACGTTTTCGAAATAATGATGCATCAGTCATATTTGAAAACTCATGTTTCAAATTTAAAATCATGTTTTTCAAATGGGACCTTAGCGCCCACATGTTTAATAAAAAGATCGAGGTCTCTATGCCCTCACAAATTTCAAAAGTGGGCTTCTTCACCCCCATGTTTTCAAATGGGGCCTCTATGTCCATATATTTCAAATCAGGCTTCCACGCCTTCATGTTTTCAAAATAAACCTTCGTGTCCTCGTAATTTCAAAATCGGGTTTCCACGCCCTCATGATTTCAAAATCGGGTCTTGTGTCCAATGTTTTCAAAATTGACTAAGACATTTCAAGCAAAAGAACTTTATAAAAGACAAATTAATCTCAAAGGAGCTGCAACTGTAGGATAAGTTTCGTAGTCCATTCTCAGTTTGTGGAATATTTCCCACATCTGGGGTCTCTGAGGATTCAAAATTAAATTAGTCTCAAAAGAGCAGCAACTACGGGATAAGTGTCGTAGTTCATCCTCAATTTGTGGAATATTTTCTACATCTGGGGTCTCCAGTGATAAAAGACAAATTGACCTCAAAAGAGCAGCAACTGCGAGACAAATATCGCAGTCCATTCTCAGTTGTGGAATATTTCTCACAGCTGTGGTCTCCAAAGATGTAAATCAAAATTGACCTCCTATAAACAGACACTGCGGGATAATTACCGTAATCTAGCCTCTTTTGTGGGATGTTTACCACATTTGAGGTCTCTAAAAGATATACATTAAAAAAAAAGAAAAGAAAGAAAAGAAAGAAAAAAAGACAAAATGAATAGAAAATAATAAAATGATCAATGAAAAAAATGAAATGATTAAAAATAGAAAGGATGGAATGAAATTTTGAAAGGAAAAAGAAATAAAAAAGAAAGAAAAGAGGAAAAAAAGGAGAAAAAATTAATCACAAAAGTGAACAGAACAAAAGAAATATACAAAAGGAAAATAGAACATTTGATTTAAGAAGTCGGACCTCTCTGCCCACGTGTTGGGTTCCTGCACTTGAATTCTTAATCAATCTACCAGGAGCTGCAACTGCGTGATAAATACCGTAGTCCAGCCTCAGATCGTGAACTGTTGCCACATCTGGGGTCTCCAAAGATATAAAAAGAATCTACCCTTAAGGAGCTGTAACTACGGGATAAATACCGTAGTTCAGCCTCAGTTCGTGGGATTAAAACCGCGTCTGAGGTCTCTAATGATATAAGAATCAATCTTTAAGAAGCTGCAACTACGGGATAAATACCGTAGTCCAGCCTCAGTTCGTGGGATCAATACCGCGTCTGAGGTCTCCAAGGATATAAGAATTCATCTTCAAGGAGCTACAACTACAGGATAAATACCGTAGTCTAGCCTCAGTTTGTGGGATTATTTCCGCGTCTGAGGTCTCCAAGGATATAAGAATCTATCCCTAAGGAGCTGCAACTACGAGATAAATACCGTAGTCCAACCTCAGTTCGTGGGATTAGTTCTGCGTCTGAGGTCTCCAAGGATATAAACATCCATCTCCGAGGAGCTGCAACTACGAGATAAACATTGTACTTCGATCTTAGCCCGTTGGACAATTGCCACGTGAGATCTCCGAGGATTTAAGAGTTAAAATCGAGTTGTCATGTTCAATGTTTATATAACCAGCTTATTTTGCAGGAACTGTATATTAGAAAATCCGTTTTTGCGGCGGTCCAGGGGATTTAACATTGAGCTTTGCCATTCCATGCCTAAGATACCCCAAGTCAATATGGTGGAGCCACATTCACATTGGTCGATGGTTCGAGATGGCGTCATTAATTATGCTTCAACGTTCGGAGGATCCAACACCTCATGAAGCTAAATTCGACATTACCTTGAAGACATACAGCCTCTAGTCTTTCATGTTCAAAAACTCTGAGGGTACACTATTGAATGTATGCTCGCAGTTTATATCCTGCGACATTTCTGTATTAAAAACAATGAAATGACAAGGAAATGATGAACAAAATAAAAGGGCTAAAAATATAAATGCCCGTCGGACCTACTCGGATTCTACTACTGAGTAGGGGTAAAAAGGACAAGAAAAACCTGGTCACGATGAAAACCCAAAAGGGTGTCGTGGGTAAAATTGGGAACCCTGCCCCATGAAAACCCGAAAGGGCGCGTGGGCAAAAGCAAGAAGGGGCTGACTCTGGTGAAAACTCGAAAGGGCGCTTGGGTCAGCAATGTGGTAAAAAAAATGAATGAAAGTCAAAATGTCAAAATAGCAAGAAAGGGGAGTTCCATCCCTGCTCTTTCATGAAATCCCTTTTTTTTTACTATACATTCTCTGAATCTAGTTATGCACTCTCTAGTCAAAACAAGACCTCAAACTTAGACAAGCTGTCTCTTGCCATCTACGCCTCACTTGCTCTCGCCATGTAGGACCCTAGGTTTAGATAGCCTCTGCCTTTTCAAAATTCCAAATAAAGCTTAGCCTTGACTTCTTGCCTTGGCTAACCAATAGATGTTTACCTTTAGAATGCATGTTGAAGCTAGCACGTAGGTTTTCTAGGTTACCAATTTGCAATCAACCCAAATAACCTCACACCATCTACCAACATCATGGTATGATCGGTGATTGAGTTATATTTCACTCATGAATCTCTCTTTATAATATATATATATATGTATAAAAAACAAAAAACAAAAAAGAGGCTTAAAATAGAGGTGCCTCGCTGGACTTGTCTAGATTTCTCCTAGACATGGGTAAAAAGAGCTAGAACCCGGTCATGGTGAAAACCCGAAAGGGCGCTATGGGCAAAATTGGGTACCCCGCTACATGAAAACCCGAAAGGGCGCGTAGGCAAAAGCAAGAGGGGGTCGAGTTGAGTGAAAATCCGAAAGGGTGCTCAATTCGATAACGTGAAAATAAAAAGGATCCAAAGATAGCTGCCAAAGACAAGCAGATTTCAAGTCTCTAGAAAGGAAATCCTGATAGAAGTGATACTCGACAGTCAAAGCTCATCTTCATGTCAATGCCGGCCAAATCTAGTCGTCATCACCTGCCGAGGCTCATCTTCATGTCAATGCTAGCCAAAGCTCGTCTTCATGCCAGTTGAAGTTTATCTTCACACAGTCAAAGCTCATCTTCACGCCAGCCAAAGCTCATCTTCGGACTAGTCAAAATTTGTCTAATCGAGTTTCCATCTCATGTGGGACAAAGCAAAACTTCATCATACACGGAGTGAATTCTAACAAATTTCAAGTCTCTAGAGGGAAATTCTAATAGACTTGGTTGACAACCAACGAAGAATGTGTCAACAGATGATGCCTCCTCACAGTTTTCAAGTTTATGGGTGGAGAATGCTGAAGAAATCTGCAACACCCGAACAGAACAAAAGTTCAAAAGGAAGACAAGGGCTTATTAATCCTTCGGCAGACAAAGCAATTCTGATAATTGTCATTACTGTGAGAAGATGGGTTACAAACTCTCCAATGTGGCGATTTGGTCATCACAGTCAGCAACGACGAGGTGGAAGTAGTCTACTTCCCCCCTACAAAGACCTCAACGTTACTGCATGCTCAGACTGTGGTGCATTGAAGGTGACCAGTCGGCAAGACAGTTCAAAAGAAAGGAAGCAGCAACGTCTTTTACTAGGTCTAGAAAGAGCCGCCAGATCATATGGCAAGCCAGCATGCCCTATTGACTTATACAATAGGCCAGCGCAATCCAATTGACACAATGGTTGGCCGACTCATGAAGGCCACATGATCTTAAGCAAGCCGCCAATTCAATGGACTTCATTACCCCATCGGTCTGTTCATCAACTCGCGAGCCCTTGCTGACTCGCGTGGGCCACGCCGAATCGGTACGCTGCCCCAGACTGCCGCCACCCGCTGATCAATAGCCCCCCTGCCGAATCGCGCTACCCACACCGAATCAACTCGAGCAGCAGACCCCCAGTCGACTTGAAGGTCTCGCCGAATCGCACTGCCCTGCCGAATCGCGCGAACTCTGCCAGATCATGGCAATTCAAACAAAAGGAAATTGAAGGATGAGAAGACCATGATTGCCCGCCAAGAGTGACATGCCTCCGTCATCCGCGGACAACACCCCCAGATGGAACCAAAAGTAAAAGATCACAAACAGACCATTGGACCATTAGCACAGCAACAAGTCAAAAACCTGTCTGTGTTAGTGTGAGTAGTTAAAAGGCCGAAGTACACCGGCGGATGTCGCTTCGCGTGTCCTCTCGCACCACCCACGGGTGGGGGGCATTTGTGGGCACCCCAAAAAATCTTAATGGGCCATTTTGCTATGACTGGCCCAATTCCTAAAAGTGATCTCCAACAAAATCAAGGTTCTCATCTAAAATGGCCCACATATGAAACCCCAAAAGACCCATCAACCAAAGGCCCATGATACCCCATGTTGGGGGTCATCCTAAGATATCTATCACCCTCCCCACTACAAAAAGTTCTGAAAAAAGAGAAGCTTCTAGAGGGCTGAGTGGCTACCTTTTTTGGGCTGGCTGGTGGTTGCTTGGAAGATAAGGAAGAGGCTAAGAGGTGAGAAGAGGAGGGGGTCTACTGGGTTTTCTTGGGTCTCCTGCGCAGCAAGCAGAGAAAGGGAGAAGAAGAGATCAAAGAAAAACAGAAAAGGAAAGGAAGAGATAAGAGAGAGAGAGAGCCACCCTCCCTTCCTCTGCTTCCACAGACCTTTGAAGAGGAGCTGCGGCGTTCCAGTGAGGAGGAGAGCCGCCACAACCGTGCTCTTCCCATCTCCATCTCTTCTGTCTACTACCACATTCAAGAGAGCCATCCCATTTTCTTCTTTTCCTGTGAGTGTGCAGAAGGAGGGTGAGAGGTGAGGCCATGGGTGATGAGAGTATTAATGAGACATGAGAGGGAGCATTGTCCTTTTCTACCTTCTTCCCCCCTCGTTAAATGTTGTTTGACATTTCTTCCATTAGGATATTACTTTCCTTTCTTCCATGTACGATGGGCATTGATGCCCCCCTTTTGAAAAGAGGATGCCATGGAAGTTTTATATCACATGGGAGTACATCCTTTGTTTAAGATTTCTTGGTTCCTTCTTTATGCATATTTCCCCACGGTTTTATCCCTCCCAATAGGTGCTTTACCGTTGTTTAACCCTTTTTGACAGGTGTTTTCACTGCTCAAGTAGAAGTTTGTATGTGTATTGCGGTTTTGGGGCATGCCCCCTTTGCTAGCCAAGAGGTTGAACAATCAATGTTCATACCTTCTTACTTAGCACCCATCCCCAAGAGGCCCATCAAGTCGGCTTTCAGTCTATCATCGCCCCGTTTTCATGGATTTCCACAGACCCTAGGTGGTGCTGGTTCGCTGTCTTTCAGGAGAAAGCACTGTTGCTAGCCTGTTTCCTCGATTCGGCCAGCCCAGGAGACCCCGCCGATTCGCTGTTCTGGGGGTTGTTTTCCTGATTCGGCCAGCCCGGACAGTTCCGCCGATTCGGTCGCCAGCTTCATGCTCTTGGCTAACCCACGTGAGCAAGGCTATGCTCCATGTGAGGTCAGCTAAAGAAACAGACATTAAACCGTAAGAGACCCATCCAAACCCCCGGATTGGACAATGTAATGTCTATGTCCGGATGGACGGATTCATACGTCGTTCATCCACCCTGTGGATTTGTGTGGTCATGACATTGTCTGGTTTCCCCGTACGTGCGCCTTGGGGATCGACGTCATGTGCCATTGGAGTTATGTCGTCGTCCGGCATGTACTCCGCCTTATGGTGCCGTCTCCATTCATGGTGGATGTCTACCGCGCTCTCCCCCTATCAACCATGATAAGGGGAGATGCTGCCGAATTTTCCCCGCGAAGTTTGAATCGGAGAGATTCCTAAAAGAAATCTTCAACTTTCAATTGATTCAACGGTATTTCAGATGAGCGCCGATTCAGTGCTATCTGTCAATTCGGTCGTATTTTTCCAATTCAACTCCATTTTGCTGGTTTAGTCCTGATTGCCAATTTGATTCTGCCTCACCGATTCGTTGTCTGCATGTGACCTACCGAATGGACCATACCCTAGACTACTGATTCGGTTCTGTTTGGCCGATTCGTCGTTTGCCCTGTTGCTTGCAAGCCATGCCGAATCAGATGAGCCTCGCCGAATCGAGTGCACTTGTGTTGCCAATTGGCCACCTAATGACCAAGCAGCGCCGAATCACGAATGGAATCCCGTTTTAAATGCTTCAAAAGAACCAAAGAATAAATTGAAACTTTTTTATGATAAAAGAAACAAAAGAGTAAATAAATCACCTCATGTCTTAAATGTTCAAAAGAATCAAAGAGCAAATTGAAACCTTTTATATAAAAAAAGGGCAACAAATGACAAAAGACCGTCTCATGTTTTACAAAAGACCAAAAGATCAAATTGAACTTTTTCAAGCAAACAATAGATCATCTCATGTTTTATATGTCTCAAATAGAACAAAAAGTCAAATTGAACTTTTTCATGATAAAAGAAACAAATGAGTAAATAGGCAAAGAGATTCGATAATTGGATAAATAAAAGGTCAAATGATTTCGAATAGACATTCATTTTGCTCATTAGCACTTCAGCCTAAATTTAAATTGCTTTTTTCGCACTTCTATCGGATGTCTCTATTTTAGGCCACAAGACTTTCTAATTCTGGTGATTAATCAAGGGTTTTCCCTCCCAAAGGGATGTAATTAACGTCGTTGCGCTTAGGCAACGACGAGATTTTGGTCCAGGACCCGACCACTCACTTTCGTTTGACGAAGTCAAACGGCACGCACAATAGACTCAAAGCCCTCCGACTCTCGGAGGCAAACCATTTGTTGCCATCTCGGTGACTGGCACACCCGCGCTCTGTAATTGTAGGGTCATCTCTCGTCACCATAGCTCACGTAGCATTCGACAGGATTTGAATTTACGATGCGCAGCCATGAGAAAAAGAGCAACATGATAAATAAATTTTTAAATTGATAAATTTTCCATTTCCACAACAACAAAAGAATTAAAAGAGAAGGGCCTTAGTCCCATATTAGTCAAGAAAGCTTACTCTCAACCAGTGATAGACACATAAATTTTATTCAGTGGGACCCCGATAAGATATGGGACATGTCAGTGGGGTCACCATTAAACATTTAAAAAAAATTAGATATGAGTTTTTAAACCATACTAAAAGATTTAGAAAATTCAGTGAAATCACATGACCCCACTAAAGACCATGTAGGTTTTTCATTGCTCTCGATCACAGTAACTTCCAAAAAGAGGTCTCCTACTATGCCATTATCAACTCTCTCTCTCTCTCTCTCCTCTCTCTCTCTCTCTCTCTCTCTCTCTCTCTCTCTCTCTCTCTCTCTCTCTCTCTCTCTCATGGAGCTCGGATTGACATGGACATTGAAGAATTTTTCCAAAGAATTCCCTCCTAAGCTCACCCTTTGCCTTGTAATACTCTAAACTAGAGACTTGGCACTAACACATTCTTATTAATTAGCACTAATAAAGTTGTCTGAGATCAAATCTTGGACAAGAAAAATGTCGTCAGATAGCACTGTAATGATGTGGTATTCACATTTTTTTTTTTTACCTTATGTTACATTATAATTTTACTACATTGTCACGTGTACTTTTCTATCATATCTTATTGTGTTTGCTAGTTTCCAATGTCAATATTATTATGTGATCACACCTCCCTATTTTCCTACCTTACTAATTAGGCTAGTATGATGAGATATCAACAATAGCCACAAGGAATTTTTGTTCACTAAAATTCATTACAATAAAATTAGATATTTTAAAATCGATAAATTTAATTTATAATTTTTTTAAAAAAATATTAAATATAATTTATTATATGAGAGTTGAACTCTTAACATATCTTTAGAAACTTTTTTGAAAACTTATTATTGGTGGAAGTTAAATCTTTAACCTATTTTTAATATTTATGGAGAAGTACTACAAACTCACTCCTCGAATATGTAATTCTAAAATATATAATTTATTTTTATTGTTAATATAACGACGAAGAAATTTGTTGGGAGGAGAGCCACTCGATTCATTTTGGTATCTAATAATTTACATATTAATCAAGAAAGTTTACTTTCAACTAGTGGCAAATATAAATATTTTATTCAGTAGGATCCCAATAAAACATGTGGCAGGTCAGTGGAGTCACCATTAAACCTTTAAAAATTAAACCATACTAAAAGATTTGAAAATTTCAATGAAATCACAAGACTCCACTGGAGACCATGTAGGTCTCTCTCTTTCTCTCTCTTGGAGCTCCGATTTACTTGAACTTTGAAGAATTTTTCTAAGGAATTCTCTCCTAAACTCATCCTTTGCCTTATATAGTACTCCAAACTAGATACTTGGCACTGGCGCATTTTTATGAATTAGCACTAATAGAGCTGTCCGAAATCAAATCTTGGACAAGGAGAAGGTTGGATGACAATCTCGTTCTACAGTACGTACTTATCATAGTATCGTCATGATGTGGTATGTTATTGCGTTGCTAGTTTTAATGTCAATGTTATTATGTGACAACATCTCGCTGTTTTACTACCTTATAATTAGGCTAGTATGATGAGATATCAACAATAGCCACTGGAAATTTCTGTTCAATAAAAAATCATTACAATAAAATTAGATATTTTAAAATTAATAAATTTAAAATATATATTTTAAAAATTTTATTAAAATACTAACTTATTATATGAGAGTTGAACTCTTAATGTCATCTTTAAAAAATTCTTTGTAAACTTGCTATTGGTAAGTTGAATCATTGACTTTTTCTTAATACACACAGACAACTATCACTAAACAATTATTTGAATCTATAATTTTAAAATATATAATTTATCTTTATGTCACAATGATGCAGAAATCTGTTGGCAAGAGAGGCACTTGGATCGATTGAGTTTGGTATATAATAGGTTACACCACTTCAAATGCGAAACTAATATTATACGGAACTCAAACATAAGAAAAAAGTTATATTGCGGCATTTTGTGTCGTATTGCGCGCACCCCCAAACAGGCTCGATGGCCAATTTGTAGCTGCCACTCATTGGGACAAATTGGGCTCAGATCAATTCGATCCAAACCACTCTCATAAAGTCCGAATGGGCACCTATAAACTTCGATTGGACAAAGTTTTTCCCTTTTATGTTGGTAGGTCGATTGGACAAAATTCTATCTGAGTCAAGTTAATTATAAACGATTTATTGGAGTCCAAGGTGACCTTAACTTCACCTGATAAGCTCACGTACGTCAGAGTGGACCCATTGGCCATCATCCCTTGCTGTAGATTATTTCACGGCAGTAGTTTTATAAGAATTTACAATATATATAATATAATTATATATATAGATAAAAAGCCAAATATAGAAGAGAGTGTAACACCAGAGGGAAATCAAGTACAGAGAACCAACAGAATAAAACTAATCTAAAACTCCAAGGAAGATCTATCCCATGAATGAGTTCGCCGAAGAAACGTCCGAAGACGCTAGCCTGGACGTCACGAACACCGCTCCATATTGTCTTCATCCGATTCCATCTTAGACATCTCTTGATCAAATCGATAGCCAGACATATGAATATGTTCTCCGCTTTAGCAAGGTCAGCAACGGCCAAAGCCTTCATACGCATATCTAACGTTGGATAGTGGAGTGGCATATTAATAACATCTATCGGACGTAATGGGCTCGGAGAACGTTCTTGGGCACTCGGGAGACAAATTCTAACACCCCCTTTGAGAGATAGACGTGATAATCGTTGGCTAGAAGATGACCCACCGGAAGTGGAATTTGAAGAAGCCTTCCCCTGAGTAACTGGGACTGACGCACCACTTGAGCAAACGTCATGGGAGTATTTGCCTGACCAGAAATGAGATCCTCAACGTTAATGGAAGAAATGACCAGAGCATAATTGGGAGGATTATCCTCCCCATGCACGATTCCCTCACCCTGTGAAGGATGTTGTACGCTAACCATGTTACAGGTGATTGTTTCCTCATGAGCAGAGGATGCCGCCGATATTGGGCCCAGCAGTGGCCCATAATGCTGAGAAGATCCACGCAGTGGAGATGGCCCAAGAACTAGAACAGTAGCCGCCTTTGGAAGCAGAGATCTCCCACTGCGAGCGGATACCTCCGCACTGCCAGCAGGAAGCCCTTCCTCTTCTGGTGCGAGGATCCCACGTTCCCCATTCTCCCGTGCGATAATCCCACTGTCACCTAGACCACTTGACATGCTGGCATCGCCCTCCTTGGAAACTCGAAATCGGTCCTGTTGGCGTGGCAGAACGTGTTGGCGAGCGGAGATGGCGATTCGAGACGGAGATGCGGGGAGAAAAGAGAAGGAAAAATTATGGTGGAAGGCTTGTGAATAAACTTCAATTCTATTGAAACTTCGATCCTGGGACCTGTGGGTTATGGGCCCACCACGCTTATATATATATATATATATATATAGATATTATATATATATATATATATATATATATATAAGTGTGTGTGCGTGTGTGTAAAGTGGTTCATTATTAAGGTTCTTCATGGACACTTAAATGACTAAGATCTAAATCTCATATTACGTACTATAGAGGGAAGATTAATCTCACATAGTGGTGAGAATTTTCGTGTGCGCATGTCTCTCAAAAATATTATATATCCCTTCTTCAGAGTTTTATCTTTTTCTCTTGAGAAAAGATCTTCTTAAGAAGAGGTTCAGATATTCTTCTTTAAGTACACATTTTATTCTCACTTATATATATATATATATATATATATATATATATATATATAGAGAGAGAGAGAGAGAGAGAAGAGCACATGGCGATCTCCAATCAGAGATGGTGCACGCCACCATGACGAATCGACCTAGCTAGACCAATATCTAATCCAAATTGGTCTCTCATAAACTTCCATTGGATACCCATTAATTAGAGATTCAAGATGAAACAAATTTGACTGATGTCATCATGCATGATCATGAATGACCATGTCTGGGTTCAAAGTTAAAACCCTTTTAACACCCACCTGATAAGCTTAACCCGGTGATTTATTAGTGAGGAGCCATCAATTGGCCAATTGCCCCTATATATATATCAGGATCAAAATGGGTGGTGGATACGGCCGAGCGAGCCCTACAAATCAGAAACATGCGACAATTGAAACGCTAACAGCCAGCCAATAATGCAAATATTAATATCATGTCGCTCCTTGGAAGGGAGTGGCATGGGCGCGCAGGGGCCCCCCACACACAAGAGGACCTTAATTTGGAGTACTGCGAGAGCTGTGTGGGCCGTGGGATTGGGCATGGTGGTGATCGGAAGGGGGTCCCGAGGCCACATGCAGGGGCTAAGGCATTGGAGGGCCTCGTGAAGCTGAGAAGGATTGCACAAATTTGGATCGATCTCACGGCTTCAAACTTCCCCTTCTCCACAGCAAATGTTACAGTTCATCAAATAAGCTTGAGAAGATAGGGTTACCATGGCGGCCGGCCAAAGGGGGGAAACATCACGTACGTACGTCGTTCCTCCACCGACCATCTTCTGCGTCTTGCTGTGCATATTATATATATATATATATATATATATATAGGTGTGTGTGTGGTTACCAGAAAAACCACGCATATCGGTTTTTGTCTTTTCTCTCAAATTTTGATGGAGGATGTGCTGGGCAGCTAATGATTCAGCTTTGAATGTTATGTCGGGGGTCTGATGTTGTGATCAGACAGTTGATATCGAAGGACAAATAGATGATGGTTACACAAAATAATGGTAAGTACCCGCAATATATATTAATTTTTTTGTTAATTAAGAGTATCTTTGGACAGCTACGTTTTACGGCTTCTACATATATATCAAGACAGATGCAGTTATCTCTAGCTAATTTATAAGTACCACTGCTTAATTTAGTCAAGTATTAATGTGGCTAGTGAAGAGCATGATCCAATCCTCTGACAAAAAAACAAAACTGCAGAGGAGAGGAATATTGCTAGCAGATGAGGATCACTTTGCTCTACTACTCACATCCCATGTTAATTAAGGAACATGACATCCCACAAAATATTAATGTGTACAAGTCAATCTCAATCCCTCTTCCCTAATTTTTATTAGTCACTTGTGTTTCACTCATCTCAACTTTTACTTCGTTCCGATTGTGGAAAATGAATTCCCACAAAACATCGTGGAGAGAATAGAATAGAAGATTTGAACGCAGCCGGCCGGGATCGCTGAATGGACTTGCGGGATGGAGATCTAGATTAAGATCTGGCTTTTTACTGTGCTGTTCTTGTTCTAGAACAATTTTTATCTCCAACTTCTAAGAATTTTTTTGGTTTCTATGGCCAAATTTTTTTTAGAAATATTTATTGAGTGATGTAGATTGTTAATTGAAAAATAATATTATTAGTTGAGAGAGAGAGAGAGAGAGAGAAGAGAGAGAGAAAGAGAGAGGGAAGTGTATCATCTTTATTACCCTTCGTATCTTGCAATAAATATTTCTCACAACTTTTTATTCCCTTATTTATGGGCTGGGCCTAGAATTCAATTGGCCCAAATCTTCCTATTCGGTATATCTATCTAAACATGGCCTCTCATTTAGTAATGGGCTTAGAAGGACAATATTATAAATGATAATTGATAAAAAGTTTTTTGAGAAATACTTAAAACCGTGAAAGATGACATCCATTCGATACTATCCTCACATATCACGAAATACGAAATGGAATACGTGGCCCTTATCCCATATGAAGATACATACTGGACAAATATCTACCCTCACAGGTAACAAATCACTCTCAAATTTTTCCACTCTAGATCTTTGGTCACTGGGCAAGTTGCTAATACGGCCCAAGAGTGTGCAACATAATTACATTGAGTGTGCAGAAATTATTATTCTTGTCAAATCCGGACTTTTATTTAGGAACATTTATCTGTATACACGATATTTTGCTAGGCACTAATCTTTTTGTTGTGTTTTATGTGTGAAAGGTCGAAACTTCTTGCATTCATTGGAGAGAAATCTTGTAAAAAATTTCCGAGTGTTCATCTTATATATATATATATATATATATATATAATATATAATATATCGAAAATAGAAGTTCTCATTCATCGATGAACAAGAATTAAACTGCATTAATAGGGTCTGTAGACGATAATATAATTAAGCGTTCCTGCATATACTACCCACAGGGTGTTATTTTTATGAAAGTAGGGAAAGTAAGCATTTATTTTCCTGGACTTGTTAGTTTAAGAGCCCAGTCACCATTGTCACAAAACTAGCAGAATTTCCTAGAGAAATTGTGCCGTGTACGTTGTCGTATATGTTTTCCCTTTTGATGTATTTTGTGTGTGTAATAGACATCACAGGACACTCATCACTGCCCATATGAGATAAAGCATCCTTCAGAGTTGATCTTTTTGATGACCGTGGCAAACAAATTAATAAAAGGGAAGAGAGACAAATAAATTAACCCAATTATGGAGTAATAATTAATACAAGGTATATATATAACTTACATGGTAAGTACTAATTTTTATGCTAAGTTTTAACACGGACAATGCATATTTTAAACGCATTTTCCTAGGTATGTTGATCAAAGTGTAGGATATGCACGAGTTTGTGTTTTTTTGTTTTTTAAAGAACAACAAAGGAGAACTTTGTGACGCCAAATGTAATATTTTTGTACCTAAGAGGCCAGCCACAAGAGGCCGAGACCAAACCACCTTCACACATTCACGTCATGGGATAAGACGCTCCACAGCCGTACACGTGTTGCGGCTGCCAGGATAAGGATGTCATCCCTTCGCCCCCCTCCGTGTGTGGTGTCCGAGGTGTAGATGTCACCCCCCTCCGCATCCGACGGTCCATCGTCTCCCACTATCCACGAGAGGCAATACAGACCGTCTGATGCCCAGATCCGGGGAGACCCCCGCCGGGGCAGCCGGGCAGGTTTATAAAAACCGGCAAGGCCAATGGCGGGGGCCTCAAGCAAAGGCAGCTGCTTCTGTGCAAAGAAGAAGGGAAGGAAGGCCTCCTGATCTGCTCCGCTAGCGCGCCTCCCCATGGCCGCCTCCGTGATGGTCTCCACCGCCGCGGTGGCCCGGGCCACCCCTGCCCAGTCTAACATGGTGGCGCCCTTCACCGGCCTCCGGTCCACCGCCGCCTTCCCCGTCACACGCCGGGCCAATGCCGACCTCTCCCACCTCCCCAGTAACGGCGGCAGAGTCCAGTGCATGCAGGTAGGCAGTACTAGTACCTCTGGAGACCTCGCCCCAAGGCCCAGCCATGGCGTGCGGTGGAATTTTCGGGACCCAGCTCAGGTTTCTGATCATATATGTGGGCTCTTAAAATATATTTGCAGGTGTGGCCGCCGGAGGGGAAGAAGAAGTTCGAGACCCTCTCCTACCTGCCACCCCTCAGTGTCGAGGCCCTGACCAAGGAGGTCGACTACCTCCTCCGCAACGGGTGGATTCCCTGCATAGAGTTCTGCAATGTTCGTAATATATATACGTTGTACAATTAATAATGCCCCCCGCAGTAGATCCTGTATAAAATATTTCCTCTCTCCCTAACAGACTAACGCATGCATCTTCTTCTTTCTGTCTGTGTTCTTGTTGCAGGTGGGTTTCGTCTACCGTGAGAACCACAGATCCCCCGGATACTACGATGGCAGGTACTGGACCATGTGGAAGCTGCCCATGTTCGGGTGCACTGACGCCACCCAGGTGCTCAAGGAGGTGGGTGAGTGCTCGAAGGCGTACCCCGACTACTACAACAGGATCATCGGATTCGACAACAAGCGTCAAGTCCAGTGCATCAGTTTCATTGCCTACAAGCCCCCAGGCAACGAATAAGCTGCTGCCATGGCCGGCGCGCCCGCCCTCTCTGCATCGCCTTAATCTCGATCGTTTTCGTTGCTCTTTACCTGTATTTTGAATATTGGCTTTTCCCCCTTTCGAGTCTTTTCGGGTTTTATCGATCTTTACCACTAGCCACTCTCCAACAGATAAGAGATTGTACTAAGCTGCTATATTATGGTTTTTTTGTTGGTGAGAACATCGATCTAAGCTTCGGCTATGTAATGATGTTGTGCAACTGTCTAATACTCCAGTCTCTCTCTCTCTATATATATATGTGGTTGGAATTCTGGGGTCTATATATATATACATATATATAGCCTTCCATATCCCCACGCTTGTTTCTACGATGATCAAGTGATTAATAAATGTCATGTGCATGGTTTATGCCTGTGTCTGTTCTTAGTTCTTTCTCCTTAATTTCCCTCCTGGGTGTGCTGTGCTGTGCCTTTTTATTTCTTTTCTTTCTTTCCAGTGATTTCGATGAAAAAAGATGAGGATTCTGAGGTTGAGGATATGCAGTACTAGAGAAGGGCGTTGTGCACGAAAATTGGAGCCCACACAATGTGTTCTGGGAAATGCATGCTGCTCTTGTTTTGTGCCCTGTTTTATTCTGCTGTGTTTAGTCTGACATTGATGTTAATCATCACCTTAACCTAGCTGTTAGCTAAAGTAGTTTACTAGATTAGTGAGAGGGAAACTCACCACCGATCAATCCACTGCGCATGAAAATTACTTATCCCCAGCGTTCAAACAGATACTGCCAAGTCAAGGCCTCTGGCGTCGATATGTTAATTTCCTGCGTCATGGCGCACGATTGTGCCCTGTTGTGTACATATTACTTGGTCCATAGAAGAACGTTTGAATGAACGGGAAGTGAGTTCACAAAATGAATGTAATTACACCATGAAATAGACTTCATTTCATCCTAAAAAAAGTATGATACAATCAAATGTATAATTCTCTAACAATCGTATTTTTGTGGACGCCTTTTACTAGTAACATTTATACTAAGTGAATCCCATGTTTTCATTCCCTTGGGCCAGACAATGCGGTGCAATCATTTTTTAAGTAAAAAATAAACTGCATGCAAAATGGGGTTTGATTCTGATGAACATTGAATCGGTATTTTCCTTTGTTTCGACAATGATAAGAGCCCAAGTAGCTATCATTTTGAGAAGAGTAATGTTACGTTCCCGACAATGTCTGAGCGCAGCGGACGTGGTGGGGCCGCGCCCCTCCACCCGCGCGATGTGCGTGAAGGGCGGGCCCCTCTAGTATTATTGCTCCATTTTTTTTTAAACAATTTGTGCATACAAATGATGTGTTTTGTGCACACAATACCATTTGTGCACACAAAATGTAGAAAAAAATGAAGCAATTAATGCTGGAGGGGCCACGCCCTCCACGCGTTGCGCGGGTGGAGGGGCGCGGCCCCTCCACGTCCGCTGCGCTCCCAGCATTGCCGGGAGCGTAGCATTTCTCTTTTGAGAAAGAGCATCGCCAACACCAGAACAGCGGTGGAGCATGCAGCTAAATCAAGTCATGGTGCAACCTAGAATGTTGGCCACTTGGCAAGTCCCATATTGCTCATAGGTGGTGGATAATTGAGATTCCTCGCCTTGACAATATTCTCCTCCCCCTCCACATCCATGAAATATATCTCCTTGTTGGATCGGATAAATTTTGAATGCCAGTTTGACCTTACATTAGTAACCTCCTACTGCTGCTCCTTGCTTTTCTCTTCCTCTAAAGCTAACTCGCTCTGACGCAAACCCTCGTGAGATTGGTGAGAACAACGTGAGAAGGCTGAGAAACACCAAGGAAGAATGTCACAATTGCATCAAGAAAGAAAGAGCTCCCTTATGGGGTCTGGAGAGGGGGGATCTTAGCCCTCTAACCCAATCTGTCAAAGGACTAATTACAAACTCTATCTATAAGTGAAAGCCTAATTATCAAATAGGCCTCATCATCAAGCGTCACAAACACCTGATCGACTGCACAAATAAAGGGCCCCTTAGCTTGGCATTAAAGCCAAGAGGAAAACCTAAGCCAAAGGTGAGAGGGTCATGAGGTACTACTTAAGCTTGAATCATGCTCTACCTATTAACCCATAGGTCATTAGCTCGCCGGAGCCCTTGTCTCGGTGGAAGAGAAGTGGTCAGCACTTCTGTCTAATATATCAATCACCAGATCCTAAGTAGTCAACGATTACTCGAGATGAAGTAGAGCCTTAAAGAGGAAGATAATGGGTTGTCCACGATCACCCACAAATGCGTCCATGTTCCTCATAACGGGCATCATTCCCATGATGGTTGTCAAGCCGTCGTTTTGGTAACAGAATTAAATAGGAATGTGACGAACAAGCAGCATTCTGAAACCATAGACAAATGATTACTATCAATAGGGCCCATAATTCAATAATCAAACTCATTTATTCATCATAATGAACATTACAATATCTAAATGTCAAAATAAACAACTCTCCACTACTAGCCTCATCTATCTCTAAAAAAAAAGACAAAAATACAATGATTATTAATCTCTCACTAACTAGAATAAAGAAAGACTCTCTAAAATGTACTCCACACTTGGTGCACAAGTCCCATCGTTAAACATACTCCTCATCTTCACAACCTAAAATGTTAGGGAGCAGGTATGAGCATACTAGTGTAGTAGAATTTTATCTCTCAATGTGGGCAATAATATAGGTGATTAGTATTTAAAATAAGTAGAATTTCTACTAGAACATGCATGACATTATTAACAAGTTAAATGGCTGAACGTAGTAAATTATTAATGGAAATCGGAGCAAATCATGTACTGACTTTCACTACAAGAAAAATCGGAAATAGAGACCGAAATATTCGGTCTCTATTCGGTCCCTAAACAGCTCAGAGACCGAATAGGGACCGAATAGTGACCGAATTTGTCGGTCAAAAACTTCTGGTCACAAATCTGTGACCGACTAAATTCGGTCCCTATTCGGTCACTAAATAGGGACCGAATAGGGACCGAATTAGATCGTCCCTATTCGGTCCCTATTTAGGTATTCGGCCCTAAATAGGGACCGAACTGAGTTGGTCCTAATTCGGTCCCTAAAAATAGGGACTAAATAGGGACCGAATAAAGTCGGTCCCTATTGGGGACCGAAATAATTCGGCCCCTATTCGGTCCCTATTTTAGGGACCGAACTAGGACCGAATAAATTCGTCCCTAAATAGGGACCGACCTGATTCGGTCACTATTCGGTCCCTATTCTTAGGCCGAATTGGGACCAACTCAGTTCGGTCCCTATTTAGAGACCGAATATTCGGTCCCTATTCGGTCCCCTAAAATAGGGACCGAATAGTGACTGATATAATCGTCACTAATTGGTCTCTATTTTTTTTAATATTTTTTTAAAGTATATACATTGTTAGGAAAATAACCTACGTAAAATAAAATAATCCACAACAATAATAATTGTCCACAATAAAAATGTCTACAACACAAAATAATAAAAATATCCACACAAAAAATAATATAAAATGTCGACAACATCAACAATAATATCAAAATATCCACAACATCACAATAATATAATGCCAACAACAATAATAAAATGTCTACAACAATAAGAATAATGAAATGAAAATCATGATGCCTCGTCTTCGTCTTCATCCTCGTGCTCGTGTCCTCCCACTCCACCGATGAAGGACCTACATACATATATATATAACCATAATAAGTTAAAATTAAATACTATTATAAGTAATAACTTATTTTAGAAGCATAATTAAATAAAACTATAAGCAATGGAGGTCAATTAGATGAGTATTTCTAATTTTGGTCCCTCAAATCGAAGTTTTTCATGTTTTAACTAAACTAACTTGGTTAAGACGACTTGGAGCGTCGAGGTCAAACCGGTAGTCCGAATTGAACTCCGTCAGTTTCCCACAATCACACTCATCGACCTGACCGTGCTGGAACAAACGGAGGGCCAATTGGAAGAGTATTTCTAATTTTGGTCCCCAAATTGAAGATTTTCTTTTTTAACTAAACTAACTTGGTTAAGACGACTTGGAGCGTCGCAGTCAAACCGGGAGTCCGAATTGAACTCGTCAGTTTCCACAAGTCACACTCATCGCCCGACCGTGCTGGAACAACCGGAGGCCAATTGGAAGAGTATTTCTACTTTTGGTCCCTCAAATCGAAGTTTTTCATTTTTTAACTAACAACTTGGTTAAAGGCGACTTGGAGCGTCGCAGTCAAACCGGGAGTCCGAATTGAACTCCGTCATTTTCCACAAGTCACACTCATCGGCCCGACCGTGCTGGAACAAACCGAAGGCCAATCGAAGAGTATTTCTAATTTGGACCCAAACCGAAGTATTTCATTTTTTAACTAAACTAACTTGGTTAAGACGACTTGGAGCGTCGAGGTCAACCAGGAGTCCGAATTGAACTCCGTCAGTTTCCACAAGTCACACTCATGGCCCGACCGTGTTGGAACAAACCGGAGGCCAATCATATGAGTATTTCTAATTTTGGTCCCCTCAAATGAAGTTTTTCAATTTTTAACTAAACTAACTTGTTAAACGACTTAGAGCGTCGAGGTCAAACCGGGAGTCCGAATTTAACTCTGTCAGTTTTCACAAGTCAACTCATCGGTCCGACCGTGCTGGAACAAACCAGAGGCCAATCGGATGAGTATTTCTAATTTGGTCCCTCAAACCGAAGTTTTTCATTTTTTTAACTAAACTAACTTGTTTAAGACGACTTGGAGCGTCGAGCTCAAACCGGGAGTTCGAATTGAACTCCGTCGTTTTTCCAAGTCACACTCATCACCCCGACCGTTCTGGAACAAACCGGAGGCCAATCGGATGAGTATTTTTAATTTTGGACCACAAAACCTAAGTTTTCATTTCTAAACTAACTAGTTTGTTTATTGTGACTTTGAGCGTCTAGCTCAAACTAGGAGTCCGAATTGACTCCGTCGGTTTCCACAACCACAAGTCACACATCATAGCCCCGACCGTTCTGGAAACAACCCGAGGCCAATCGGATGAGTATTATTAATTTTGACCCACAAACCTAAGTTTTTCATTTCTAAACTAACTAGTTTGTTATTGTGACTTTGAGCGTCTAGCTCAAACCAGGAGTCCGAATTGAACTCCGTCAGTTTTTCACAAGTCACACTCATCGCCCGACCGTTCTGGAACAAACCGGAGGCCAATCGGATGAGTATTTTTAATTTTGGACCCACAAACTAAGTTTTTCATTTCTAACTAAACTAGCTTGTTTATTGTGACTTTGAGCTCGAGCTCAAACCGGGAGTCCGAATTGAACTCCGTCGGTTTCCACAAGTCACACTCATCGCCCCCGACCGTTCTGCAACAAACCGGAGGCCAATCGGATGAGTATTTTTAATTGTGGACCCACATCTAAGTTATTCATTTCTAAACTAAACTAAATTGTTTATTGTGACTTTGAGCGTCGAGCTCAAACTAGGAGTCCGAATTGAACTCCGTCGTTTCCACAAGTCACACTCATCGCCCCGACCGTTCTGGAACAAACCGGAGGCCATCGGATGAGTATTTTTAATTTTAGACCCACAAACCTAATTTTTTCATTTCTTAACTAAACTAGCTTGTTTATTGTGACTTTGAGCGTCGAGCTCAAATCGGAGTTCGAATTGTACTCCGTCAGTTTCCACAGTCACACTCATCGGTCCGACCGTGCTGGAACACACCGAAGGTCAATCGGAAGAGTATTTATAATTTGGACCCATAAATCGAAGTTTTTCATTTTTTAACTAAACTAACTTCGTTAAGACGACTTGGAGCGTCGAGGTCAAACCAGGAGTCCGAATTGAACTCCGTCAGTTTCCACAAGTCACACTCGTCGGCCCGACCGTGTTGGAACAAACCGGAGGCCAATCGATGAGTATTTCTAATTTTGGTCCCTCAAACCGAAGTTTTTCAATTTTTAACTAAACTACTTGGTTTAGACGACTTGGAGCGTCGAGGTCAAACTGGGAGTCGAATTTAACTCCGTCAGTTTTCACAAGTCAAACTCATCGGCCGACCGTGCTGGAACAAACCAGAGGCCAATCGGATGAGTAGTTCTAATTTTGGTCCCTCAAACTGAAGTTTTTCATTTTTTAACTAAACTAACTTGGTTAAGACGACTAGGAGCGTTGAGCTCAAACGCGAGTTCGAATTGAACTCCGTCGGTTTCCACAAGTCACACTCATCGCCCCGACCGTTCTGGAACAAATCGGAGGCCAATCGGATGAGTATTTTTAATTTTGGACCCACAAACCTAATTTTTTCATTTCTAACTAAACTAGTTTGTTTATTGTGACTTTGAGCGTCTAGCTCAAACCGGGAGTCCGAATTGAACTCCGTCGGTTTCCCCAGTCCACACTCATAGCCCCGACCGTTCTGGAACAAACCGGAGGCCAATCAGATGAGTATTTTAATTTGGACCCACAAACCTAAGTTTTTCATTTCTAAACTAAACTAGTTTGTTTATTGTGACTTTGAGCGTCGAGCTCAAACTAGGAGTCCGATTGAACTCCGTCGGTTTCCACAAGTCACACTCATCGCCCCGACCGTTCTGGAACAAACGGAGGCAATCGGATGAGTATTTTTAATTTTAGACCCACAAACCTAATTTTTTCATTTCTTAACTAAACTAGCTTGTTTATTGTGACTTTGAGCGTCGAGCTCAAATCGGGAGTCCGAATTGTACTCCGTCAGTTTCCACAGGTCACACTCATCGCCGACCGTGCTGGAACAAAACCGAAGGTCAATCGGAAGAGTATTTATAATATTGGACCCATAAATCGAAGTTTTTCATTTTTTAACTAACTAACTTGGTTAAGACGACTTGGAGCGTCGAGGTCAAACCAGGAGTCTGAATTGAACTCCGTCAGTTTCCACAAGTCACACTCGTCGGCCCGACCGTGTTGGAACAAACCGGAGGCCAATCGGATGAGTATTCTAATTTTGGTCCCCTCAAACCGAAGTTTTCAATTTTTAACTAACAACTTGGTTAAGACGACTTTGAGCGTCGAGGTCAAACTGGGAGTCCGAATTTAACTCCCGTCAGTTTTCACAAGTCAACTCATCGGTCCGACCGTGCTGGAACAAACCAGAGGTCATCGGATGAGTATTTCTAATTTTGGTCCCTCAAACTGAATTTTTTCATTTTTTAACTAAACTAACTTGGTTAAGACGACTAGGAGCGTTGAGCTCCAACCGGGAGTTTCGAATTGAACTCCGTCGGTTTCCACAAGTCACACTCATCGCCCCGACCGTTCTGGAACAAATCGGAGGCCAATCGGATGAGTATTTTTAATTTTGGACCCACAAACCTAAGTTTTTCATTTCTAAACTAAACTGTTTGTTTATTGTGACTTTGAGCGTCTAGCTCAACCGGGAGTCCGAATTGAACTCCGTCGGTTTCCACAAGTCACACTCATAGCCCCGACCGTTCTGGAACAAACCAGAGGCAATCGGATGAGTATTTTTAATTTTGGACCACAAACCTAAGTTTTTTTTTCATTTCTAAACTAACTAGTTTTTTATTGTGACTTGGAGCATCTATCTCAAACCGGGAGTCCGAATTGAACTCCGTCAGTTTCACAAGTCACACTCATCGCCCCGACCATTCTGGAACAAACCGGAGGCCAATTGGATGAGTATTTTTAATTTTGGACCCACAAACCTAAGTTTTTCATTTCTAAACTAAACTAGTTTGTTTATTGTGACTTTGAGCGTCAAGCTCAAACCGGGAGTCCGAATTGAACTCCGTCGGTTTCCATAAGTCACAGTCATCGCCCCGACCGTTCTGGAACAACCGAAGGCCATGGATGAGTATTTTTAGTTTTGGACCCACAAACCTAAGTTTTTCATTTTTAAACTAAACTAACTTGTTTATTGTGAGTTTGAGCGTCGAGCTCAAACTGGGAGTCCGAATTGAACTCCGTCGTTTCCACAAGTCACACTCATCGCCCCAACCGTTCTGGAACAACCGGAGGCCAATCGGATGAGTATTTTAATTTTAGACCCACAAACCTAATTTTTTCATTTTTAACTAAACTAGCTTGTTTATGGACTTTGAGCGTCGAGCTCAAACCGGAGTCCGAATTGAACTCCGTCAGTTTCCACAAGTCACACTCATCGGCCCGCGACCGTGCTGGACAAATCGAAGGCCTATCGGAAGAGTATTTCTAATATTGGACCCATAAACCGAAGTTTTTCATTTTTTAAACTAAACTAACTTTTAGACGACTTGGAGCGTCGAGGTCAAACCAGGAGTCCGAATTGAACTCCGTCAGTTTCCACAAGTCACACTCATCGCCCGACCTTGTTGGAACAAACCGGAGGCAATTGGATGAGTATTTCTAATTTTGTCCCTCAAACCGAAGTTTTTCATTTTTTAACTGAACTAACTTGGTTAAGACGACTTGGAGCGTCGAGGTCAAACCAGGAGTCCGAATTGAACTCCGTCAGTTTCCACAAGTCACACTCATCGGCCCGACCGTGCTGGAACAACCGGAGGCCATCGGATGAGTATTTTTAATTTTAGATCCACAAACCTAATTTTTCATTCTTAACTAAACTACTTTTTTATTGTGACTTTGAGCATCGAGCTCAAACCGCGAGTCCGAATTGACTCCGTCGGTTTCCACAAGTCACACTCATCTCCCCGACCGTTCTGGAACAAATCGAGGCCAATCGGATGAGTATTTTTAATTTTAGAGACCCCACAACCTAATTTTTTCATTTCTTAACTAACTAGCTTGTTTATTGTGACTTTGAGCGTCGAGCTCAAACCGGGAGTCCGAATTGAACTCCGTCGTTTTCCACAAGTCACACTCATCGGCCCGACCGTTCTGGAACAAACCGGAGGCCAATCGGATGAGTATTTTTAATTGTGGACCCACAAACTAAGTTTTTCATTTCTAAACTAAACTAGTTTGTTTATTGTGACTTTGAGCGTCGAGCTCAAACCGGGAGTCCGAATTGAACTCCGTCGGTTTCCACAAGTCACACTCATCACCCTGACCGTTCTGGAACAAACCGGAGGCCAATCGGATGAGTATTTTTAATTTTAGACCCACAAACCTAATTATTTCATTTCTTAACTAAACTAGCTTGTTTATTGTGACTTTGAGCGTCGAGCTCAAACCGGGAGTCTGAATTGAACTCCGTCAGTTTCCACAAGTCACACTCATCGGTCCGACTGTGCTGGAACAACCGAAGGCCAATCGGAAGAGTATTTCTAATATTGGACCCATAAACCGAGTTTTTCATTTTTAACTAAACTAACTTGGTTAGACGACTTGGAGCGTCGAGGTCAAACCAGGAGTCCGAATTGAACTCCGTCAGTTTCCACAAATCACACTCATCGGCCCGACCGTGTTGGAACAAACCGGAGGCCAATCGGATGAGTATTTCTAATTTTGGTCCCTCAAACCGAAGTTTTTCATTTTTTAACTAAACTAACTTGGTTAAGACGACTTGGAGCGTCGAGGTCAAACCGGGAGTCCGAATTGAACTCCGTCAGTTCCACAAGTCACACTCATCGGCCCGACCGTGCTGGAACAAACCGGAGGCGAATCGGATGAGTATTTTTAATTTTAGACCCACAAACCTATTTTTCATTTCTTAACTAAACTAACTTGTTTATTGTGACTTTGAGCGTCGAGCTCAAACCGGGGTCAAATTGAACTCCGTCGGTTTCCACAAGTCACACTCATCGCCCCGACCGTTCTGATAAATCGGAGGCCAATCGGATGAGTATTTTTAATTTTGGACCTACAAACCTAAATTTTTGATTTCTAAACTATACTAGTTTGTTTATTGTGACTTGGAGGCGTCGACCTCAAACCGAAGTCCGAATTAATCGACGGCGGTTTCCACAAGTCACACTCATCGCCCCGACCGTTCTGGAAAATCGGAGGCCAATCGGATGAGTATTTCTAATTTGGAACCCCCTAACCTACCTAAGTTCTCCCTTTTTTAACTACCTAACTCGCTTAAACAAGAATTGTGCGTCGATCACCCAAATTAAAGTAAACTAAGTTACTAAGTTAACTGTTAAAATTAAACCTCTGAAATAAAATAAATTTACTCACGTGAGGGGCGTGTGCTGATGTCGATGGTGCTGCCTGTGGAGGAGGTGCTGCCTGTGGAGGAGGAATGTTGACCTGGTAGAAGGCCTGGAGATAACCTGGGAGAGGGACTGGGAGAGCTGGGCCTGTAGTGAGTCGGTCACCTGCATCTGCATCTGGGCCAGACGAGTCTCCAGCGAATCCGCCAGACGAGACTCTAAGCCTGATATCCTACTGTCAATGAAGCCCATCAGCTGTCCTGGAGAAGTACTTGAGTACCAACTCCTGCGTGGAATGCACTGGTCTGTGACCCTGAGCTGGATCCTCCAGATACACCCGGCTCGTGTCGATGCTGTGCCCAAAACCCTACACAGGCCTTTCTTTGGGGCCCCAGATGCCGCAACCCATACCTCAGGATCTAACGGCGGCTGCTCGTCCTCCCCCGACGTACTTCTCTGTCATTTGTTGGCTGTATGACTCTGCAAGAAACCAGAAAAAACGATAGTAGTTATATTCATATTAATGTGAAAAATTAAATAGTGAATATCTTCTAAATACTTACTGCAACCACTCGGGCTCTATCGCTAATGTATGCATTCGTTCCTTTTTTTCTTGTGTGTTCTATCGAACACCTCGGAAAATGTCGGCTGCCTTTTTAGCTCCTTCTCCTATTTCACAGAAAAACAGACATAAAGAGTACCTTTATAAATAAAGAGACCAAAATGGACAAATTACTTACCAATCTGGACTGATGGTTCGCAAAAGAGACAGACCCACCAGTATGCATGTTTGCTCTGGATTCGCAGCCCGATTAACTTTCATTATTGAGGATGTTTGTTGCCATCTCTCTGCAGCCCAGATGTTGCAAAGAGTTTCCCAATTTCTCCCCTCATCCAACTGGGCGCCCGCTCCCTCCAAAGAGTCGGGTCTGCACTCTGAGAATGTTTCTCTGCATTTTTCTCGCGTTATACATCAAATGCTTGAAATTTGATCTTGCAGTCATCGTTCATACAAATCGCGACTGCAGCTCGTCCGTACGACTCGTGAATCGATGCTGGCTCTATATACATAAGAGTTAGTGAACTACATGTATGAATACGATAGAATTAATTACAATACGAATTACATACCATGACATCTGATACAATGCTCCTGGACCTCCATCGGAAAATCATTGAATCTATGATTGGCCCAGGAAAATGTGCTTGTAACGTTCTTGTGATGAATTGAGATGCTTGAGTAGGCTCTATTTTATCACTGCAATGATGTAACTGCATAATGTCAATTTCTGAACTAAATTCACTTCATTGCCCATAAGAAATACATACATGTTGATTACGTACCCATTAATCCAGACCCTCCTGCAGAGTGCTCTCATAAAAACTAACCTCTGCGTCCTGCAGACTACCAGCATCCTCTGGCATCGAACCTGAAAAATAATGATGAACAACATGAGTAATGTACAAAATACTAAATAATGACTACAGAAATACCCTAACAGTTAAATATACAAATCTACTGGTGCATCTGGAGAATGTGTAGAGTGAACCAGAGCATGTGACATTTTAATGGCATCAAATAATGCATACATTAAAGTATACTTTACATATACGTACCAGCTACTACAGGAGGAGACTCGGAGGATGCCCCACAGTTGTAACTAGAATAGAACGCATAAGTAATGAGAAGATGAATGCACAATAAAAGTACATTTGTAAATATACATACCTGCAGTCACGGTTAGGAGCAGAAGAACTAGAAACTGTAGCAATTCTAATAACATTAATAATATATATAAATAATTACTACAAAATACTTGGAAATTGAAATATACATACCTGCAGGCACGCTAGGAGATGCAGAAGAAGGACCAGCAACTGTAACATTCTAATAACATAATAATATGTGTAAAAATGACTAAAAAAATACTTGAAAATTGAAATACAAACCTAGTCCGCTAGGTAGAGGAGGTGTCTGCTCACGACTCGAAGGAGAACAGACTGTAACAATTTTAATGGCATTAACACTACACAAGTACACATAAATATATACAGAGAAAAATACTCAGCTGATGACTATATAGAAAAATATACATACCAGATGCGGGGAACAAAGCCCTCCCACGAATGCCCCTTCTAGAACTGCTACCAGATCTTCCTCCACGCACCATATCTTCATAGAGAACATAAAATCATAATGTTTATAGTCATTGCTTATATTGAAAGTGAGCTGCTTAATATACTCTACAAGTGTGAAAACATTCTACCATAGTTTAATTGATATCCATTTCCTCCTCAGATGATGACGATATGTCTAATCAACCCCATCTTCATCATACATATAACAAGTGCAATAATAAACTAATTCACATACACATGTAAATGAATTGCATTAAGGTAAGAAGTAGAATACAGATAACCAAGTGCAATAAGAAACTAAATTCACATATACATGTAATGAATTAAAGAAGGAGCATGTTTGAGTGCCTATTTTTTTGTTTTTTTACCCTAGTATTCCTTCATCTATACGAGTGTTGTAAGGAAGAGCTGCATATTATGATCCAAAAGCCCGTCCTCAGCCCTTCAGAGAAGTTTCTATCTAAATTGGGGCTGTCTGACTAGTGTTTACCTAAACTCCCAAGTTGTCAGATGGCAGAAGCCATCTGGGGGAATGGAAATTAATACTGATGGATGTTCTAGGGGTAATCCAGGAGAGTCCGCTGGTGCTGCAGTTCTAAGGGACCATCAGGCTCCTTTATTTTAGCTGGTTCTGTCTATTTTGGTCACTGTTCTAGTCTACTGGCTGAACTTAAAGCTATGGTTCCTGGCCTCCAGCTTGGCATTTCCCATGGAAGAACTGATATTCTTGTGAAATGGATTGCCAGTTTTTGGTTTGTTGGTTGAGTGTATATTTCATAACATTTCCCTCCTATTTGATGATGACAATAGGTGGTTTTTTTTTAAGCAATTTAAACGAAATGTCATAAACATATGTTACCTGAAAATGTTTTCAAAAGGCATGTTTTTAATCCACATTTATTTGACGACACCGGGTATTTATGCCCTTAAGGCTCCATATCTAGATCCGCCTCCTGCGAACGCACCGAAGTGTCGCAAGGGATATCTCACACACGAGTCCAGTAAGAGTACAAAAAGACAAACCACAAGAATATAAGACAAGAAAGTACATGTGCTCATATCTGTTCACAATTTGTACAACTGTCCATTACATTATACATGTCCATTAAAAAGAGTACAACCTACCTGGGCATACCCTGAGGGAGCACAAGCTCACACACCACTAACTACTAAACTACTGCTGGTGGTACAAGTCTGTCACAACGCCACTGCAAGCCAAACACACGGCAAGCCCTGAAAAGAACTGTAGGGGAGTGAGCCTCAACAAGTCACTGGCTCAGCAGGGCTACCCAAAACCCACGGTAACCACAAACACCTCGACCCCATGGTTCACTGGCACAATAATAGCCAAACCATTTCATGCTCACTCATTACAATAAATAACAATTAAACATGCTTAAAATAATAAACATAAGTCCTCATAAGAAAAGTAGGACTACAGGACTAACATAATATCATTAGTCAGCCCAACAACCAAAGTGCCTAAACCACAGTCTCACTGGCACACTGCTACAACCACGGGTTGCCTAAACTATAAGCCCACACAGGCAAGTCACTGCCCAGGCTACAAGCTTCACAGGCGAACTCAAACCACTTGAGTAGTAGGACTGCTAACAAAGAGCTGGTCCTTTATACTCAAACCACTCTACCACAACTACTCAAAGGTAATGGAACTGGCTAACATGAAGCCAATCCATAACACACTATAAGCTATAATTGGAATCATACCCAAGATGAGTAAAACTCAACTGTGGAAGGTCTCACACGGCCTCCACGGAGCATAGCTCAACTAAACCACAATATGCCTAGGCCATAACCTCATCGGCAAATTACCCACAAAAGTAACGTAATTAATAATCACAACTAATCCACAATAAATTATAAACAAAGATCTACCTAAAACAATTAGATACAACAAGTGGCAGGTCAAACCACAAGACTTCCACAACACACAGTACCCGAAAAGGTTAGTACACAAGGTATCACCACAAAACCCAAAGTAACCCACGAAGGGAACAAGTACCTGCTACTCTGAGGTACCACAACACAAACACTCGAACAGGGTACAAGTAGGTGATAAACACCACACTGACCATAATTATATTATACCTTTAGTTAGACACATATTACAGGTAAAACCTTAATTACAAGTCACACAAACCACAACTCAGTCACAACTGTGCCAACACCAAGGCACACCCCTCGAACAGGTCAACCACCTCGACCACGAGTCACAAACTCACGACTACGACAAGTAGCAAAGCACGAGTCAAGCTACAACTAGCGTAAGCAAAGCACGAGTCAGAAAGAACGACGGCCACCACACGGGAATGGACTACTGGCTGATCAGGCCAATATCCAACCCGGACAACACAACACAAGAACTACCTCTCAGTCTCGCAGTCACGGACGAAAGGTCCACTGCCGCTCCACAAGGAAGAAGTCAAACAACTGTGGAGACCAACCACACCACAACACCTGCAGACACACAACTGCAGGCCATGCCTGGCACCTCTAGAGTCTCTAGCCGGAGCACTCTAAAGTGAGGCACTGGAAACAGGACTAGCTGGGGACCAGTCGACTACTGGTGTCCGTACCCCCAACTACGAGCGCGCTACAGCGACTACACACCCACAACACAAGCCGCTGCCCTACTGCCGTCTTTCCCTCAGCCATAACGCCAACTCAAGCCAAGAGTGAGGGTGTCCAGGAAGACGACACAGACCTAACAGTACAACACAAGTACCGGGACAAACCCCGAGCACAACAAACACACGTGCCTGGCTCACAAAGAACCTTGGGGTACCCGACTAGAGAGGCATTCCGGAATAGGCCCGGACCACCACACTCGCTAGCACAAACCACGATTTTACATATATAGCCTTACTTTAATTCACAATATACAAGTGTTAGGATTAGCTTAACATCGGTCACCGGTAACCCCAAAGCTATCCCACACCAACACATAATTGAACCACAAACTTGCCTATCATTGTCACGAAATGACCTTCGTGGCAACACAGACCACTTAACACATAAATCATATAACACTATTCGAAAGACAACAACAAACCATGGCTAGGTCATGTGGACCTTCACTGCCCAACACCACAAAGTCATGGCTAGGCTCACACAAACCTCACTGCCCATTACTACGATAAATCACCAGAATTATATTACCACAAAGTGTGTAGCACACACACACTCAAACCACGTAGACAATACATGCATATTTACCCCCTAGATGGTGTCCACACGTCTTCCACGTAAACCACATGTCCGACACATGGACAACGCACTCCAAGAGTGCCACGGGTGCCAACGCACCACACATACCATGGAAAGCGATTACGTACATCACATATCATTTACGTAAAACATGCCCATACATGAGCAGTATGCTCCAAGAGCATAACAAGTGCACTGGCTCACACCGGTCATCGCCATGCACACACAATCACACAATATTCATAAGAAACTACGTAAACAACACTGCATGAACACATGCACAGGTTGGCGGCAACATCGACTGCCGCATGAAGGAAGTAAACGGCAAGAGATCTAGCCGTTTATCTCTTGGCTGATGAACCTGCGTCAATCGATGTTGACGCCAAGATCTTCAACCCCAGACGCTACAGAAACCCTAATCGATCCCACATGCATTCCTGACCCCCGAATCATTAAGAAAATAAGAGGAACAGTTCCTCTAACTCCCATGCATTATAATTAAACTAAAACAACATGCTTTACTACATAAAATCATCAAACCACCCATTAACCCCACATGGTGCAACTTAATCCGAAAATACAATAAAAACTGCGGGTTCAAGTGATTACGTTGTGTTTTAATGTTTCTAACAACTAACAGGGCTCGACCCCTACCTCAGAAACGCAATTAAACTCCCGAAGAACCTCGAATCACGCCGAAACCCGAGAAACGTCCACGAACACCGCGCTCCAATCCGTTATTCCCCCCCCGATCTGCCGCTACCACGCGCACCACGGCCTTCCCACGAGCTCCCGCCGACCGTCAGAACTCGCGAAGAAGCTCAAGGGTGAAGGTGGGGAAGAGGAAGGGAGAAGGAGGAGAAAGAACAGAGCTCGGGTCTGCCATAAAAACACAGGCATGCCAGGTTAACGTCAACCCTTTGGCCGTTTAACCAGACCGCCACAACTAGACGTCCACAAAGCTTGACGCCAAGTTCAACAGTCGACGTCCTCATCGATGGACGTTAACACCATGTTAACGGCACACCACTGCCGCCAACACACAGTCGACGTCACCCACCTGGACGCCAACACACTGTGTCCAGCAAGCTGAACACCAACACGGACCCAAACCAAACCCGGTAAGGATCTAGTAAGAAACACACAACACTAATGGGCCTCACATTGGCCACCAAATCCGCCAAACCTGGATCCACGGGGATCCGGAAAATGTGCGACGTTACATTTATCATTTATATTCTTGATAACATTATTTAACTAATGATATATGTGTTGTTTATTTCAGGAACAACCTGTGTGTAAAGTGTGTCGACACACCCCCTCATGGTGTCGACACAAGGTCTCAGGTCCGAAGGCAGAAAACACATATGTGCTGATTGTGTGTCGACACAGGCCAGTGAGTGTGTCGACACGAACTGCCAAGTTCAAAAATGAGCAACTCAGGTCGACACCATTTGAGATCAGGTCGACACACTGGACTTCCCACCGAAGGCCAGTTCTCAGGTTTAATCAGGGTGTCGACACCAATTGGATTGTGTGTCGACACAGGATGGGCTTTCCAGAAGATCAAGCCTTCAGTTTGAAATCAGTGTGTCGACACCACCTGAAGAGTGTGTCGACACCATGGTTTTCCAGAGACCATATTTCAGGCTTTGATCAGTGTGTCGACACTACCATCAGGGCAGGTCGACACACTCCAAGTAGATTCCAACTTACCTTTGCTGAATGCCACGTGTCTTCCTAGGGCGATCAGGAATCAACCTGAAATCGCGTGCCCTTGTACCCAAAAGGGTATACTTGGAATCTTTTGGGTATAAAGCCCCGTTTATGGCCATCATCAAAAAAAAAAAAAATCCGACCCAACAAACTCTTGTGCCTCCAGAAAAGTTCCTAGCGGCCACAAGAGCTCGTGTCTCCCTCCTGTGCCTTCCTGGAGGTTCCAGAAGACCTCTTCTCACCAATTCAAGGTGTGAGAATTGGGGTTTGATCCTTATAGAAGCCTCTGAAGCATCCCAAGGAAGCAGATCAAGTAGAAGCCATCGTTGGAGAAGAATTCAAGGAAGATCCAACCTCCCAGATTGCAGAGCATCGCCTTGGACTTCAAGTTTGCAAGCTTCTTCCCAATCCAAGCTTCTACAAGGGAGTACACTTGAAGAACGATGCCATTCAATACATTTTACTGTACTTCTGTTCTTCTGAGATATCTCTTGAGATTATGCAAGTGCTTCTGCATAATTCTCATTAGTGTTCTCAAATTTCGACTAGATCTGTTGCTAGAAGATCTATGTCTTGAGTTGGTGTCTAGCAAGTAATTGTGTGAGCCTTGTGCTCAGGTTGTTGTGAGCCGTTGTGCTCAGTTTTGAGTTGTTGAACTCAAGTGTGGGTTGAGCAGTCTTGCTCTAGAAGTGGTGTGAGTTGTAAGCTCTCCAGTGTTGGAGTTTCAGGCTCCAATGGGTGTGTTACCCAGTTGTGTTTAGTGAATCCTCACGGTTGTGAGGGGTGGATGTAGGAATCACTTGGGTGATTTCCGAACCACCTAAAAAATTCTGGTGCACTTGTCTATTTGTGGTTTGATTATTCATCCGCTAGATGCTTGCATAGGATCGGTTTTACTCACTTAAACAACTTATTTCACATCTATTTTTACCAACTCACTCTAATCTTATCAGATCTGTGACTTTTCACTGATAAAATTGCCTCTGATTCTAAAGTGTTTTTAAAATTGTTTAGCTTCCGCAAAAGTGGCTTAGATCTATTCATCCCCCCCCCCTTCTAGATCTTTTCCACACATTCACCTCGATCCTTCATGGTTCACATAGGTTCTAATTCTCCTGTTCACATTCCTTGGCAATTGTTCCCTTGGTGGAATGATTTTCTTCAAGTCCATGAGTTGATGTCTTTGAAATTTGTTCATACTGTCAGAGAATGTAATCAAGTGGAGGGATGGAGAGGAGAGGGCCGGAGGGGGGGGGGGGGGGGGGGGGGGGGGGGGGGGAGGATGACTGGAGGGGGGAGGGCCGGAGGGGGGGGGGCTGTCCGCTGTAGGGGAGGGCCAGAGGGGAGGGCCGGAGGGGGAGGATGACTGGAGGGGGGAGGGCCGGAGTATGCAACATGATAACCTACAAACTATGCACTTATACTCCCTATTTTTTTATCACAGTATGCAACATAAAGATTAAGATACCCAAAAAATGCCCCTAATATAAATTGTTATAGGCTTATGTTACTAATTTTACATCAAATATGTCACAGAAAAAAAAATAGAATTGCCCCTAATGTCATCATCATCACTATATAAATTGTTGCATGCTATACAAATATGCTACCAAATTTTCACCAAAGTATGCCATAGAAAAAAAAATTAAAAACCCAAAAATATCCCTAATGTTATACTACATAAACACATATACATGATCTTCCACTTAACAGTTAAGATGACCCGCAGAATTTATTCATGAGATTTTTTTCTCTCCAAATTTAAGTAAAGAGACATCACACCTATTGACTGCAGAGCAGAAAGGCTGGATGGCCACATACATAGTTCCAGGGATTTTCTACAATTTAATTCAACTTCACCTCTTGGATTTTCTTAAAATAGATATAACTCCATAAACTCTGTGAATGAGAGGTCTATGTTCATGTTGCAGAAGTAGTGCTTCACCAATTTGCTAGTCACAGAAAATAAATGCCAAATGAACATACTGATAACCACATGTGGGAACAATGCAAAAGTAATGTGACTATGACATTTATCTGTTGTGAGTAGCAAATAAGTGTGAAACCTAACATTTCACTACTTAAAATAGTGTAACTGACATTTGACTGGAACTTGCTGCAAACAAAAGTTTATACTGTCGTCTCAAACTCTACTTATTAATCCACATGAGATCAATATAGCATGGCTGTGTGTTCCGCCCTTCCCTGCTCTTTTTGTTTGTCACCTGCATTTTCTATCTCATGTAGATGAATAAGAGTACTCAGGGAGTGGCTTGATTATTGCCCTTCATATACAAAGAGGTGTTCAACTTCCATTGGGAGAAACTTTACAAAGATTTTTTAAAAATGATGTAATAGACTAGTTTCCAACCAAAAAAAAATGCAGAAAATTTGCTATACTAAATTCGCTATACAGTACGACTGGGCTGTCAAAACAGATATGGATCTATTAGCAGACCCATTTTCAACCCAATAAAACCATGAGTTTGCATTGGATAAAGCTACACTAAAATTCCCCATTTGTCAACTATAATAGAATCAAAGGTAAATACAGTTTCTCTCATGTCTATTGTAAATTTAATGCATGCACCTAATTACCCGATAACTTCACGAAGTCCAGTGTGTCTGTATGCCTTCAGATTCCAGCAACCTTGAACCTTGTATACCCTGAATCAGAAAATGATCAAATGAAAGTAAATGAACCAGATGAAACCTCTGCAAAATGGTCGCAGCCAATTAGATTTTTTACATGCATGTTGAATAATACATATGAAAGAGACTCAAAATGCAGCTTCTGTTTTTTTGGAGAGCATAGTACTGGATAATTGCTGGAAGAAATGAACTTCCCTGGAGCATCTTTATCCTTACCTTTTTCCAATTTGTACATATTGGATGATAAGAAGGAAAACAGCCTTCATCAGAAAGTTTTATTCTTTCACAGTAAAGTGTTGTCAGAGTCAAGTTTATTTCCTGAAGTTCATATGAAGGTCTCTTTTTTACTTAAGGTAAAACTAGAGAAAACTAAAAGAGACAGGGATCATGTGTCAAAAACAGTATGACAAATTTGAGATTTTATTTATAGAATAAAAAATCAGACTGTTTTGAGTCCTATCCTGGAAAGAATTTTTAAAAGTGTGAAACAGATTACAGAGGATCTTTCTGTAAGGATTTGAAATGGAAAGATACAACTTTTTTTCTAGAAGGGGATTTGCAAGTTACTGGATGAGAAAGATATTTACATATTCACATTGTCCTGAGAAGAGGACTAAAGAATGAGAAAGATATCTACATATTCACACTGTAGATACTTTAAGACTGAGTGAGGATATAGATCAGTTGATGAGCATTGCTCCATATTGAAGTATGATGAGTTTTTGCTGGTTTAACTATGTTTCAACTACCATTCAATTGAGAAGACATGGACTTATTCAGAAAATTAGACGCATGAAACACAACAGACAAAAACCTCACCTCTCCCTGTTTGAATCTTGATTACAATATCTGTCTTTGTTTTTCACAAAAATTGTGAAGTAACTGCCATCTCATAAAATCATAAGTGTGTCTGTATTTGTTTGGTTTTTGGTTTCCTTTTTCCTTCTATTTTTTTTCTTATAAGTGTGTCTGTATTTGTTCAGACCAATATGAAGGTGCATCTCAGATTCCAAATTTAAGTGGGGATGTCAAAACTCAAAAGGACTCAGGAAGGTCTATCAGGAGATTTTTTTTACATAGTAAATAACTACACATCTTTTCTAAGTTTAATTATGAACTTGACATTGTGTATAGAATCAACTATTAGGGCAAGATTCATGTATCTGACTCAAATAAGTGGGATACAGAGAAGGTCAGGCCTCAATTTTCCAGTCTGGTCTGACAAAATTTTTGCTATATAAACGTTAGAAATGTAGAAGACTTATACATGAAATGCCAACTAGATGTGTTGTTATCCTTAAGGTTTTTGTGAGTGGCAAATTTATGTATCACCTCTTGAATATCTTATATTTTTATGTTTCCTGGTTTAGATCATCAGTAATGTCCCAAAATTACTATGTTGTACAGAAAGATAGATGCTATACATGCCTCTGAATACATTGGAAAGATGTCAAATTTAAAAACCCTATAAAGCTCCTTGGAAATTAGAAAGATTGACTCTCATCAGTTGATTATATATAACTCTTCTTAAAATTTCATGATAAACATTAAAATGTAAGACGATAAACATGAAAATTTCAGAACTATTGTTCTAAATACCTTTAGAGGTACTTGGAAAACCGTCGACTTTATATCATCATAGCGTGCTCGCACGATCATTGCTTAAAGTGCCGACGCCCTGTTGCAATCCCGTCGACCATGTGCTCATAACCGTCGGCAATATGCGCGTTTGTACCAGTGCCTCCTCTTAAGAAATTCCCTCTTACTGAATCTAATGGTTTCTTACCTAGACTAGCATTACTGTCTCACCTCCTAGATCAAAGTATCTAGGGATGTCAATAGATTCCTAACAATTCAGACAGTAGCCTTTCCTTATCCTCTAAAGAAAAGGTATATCAATATCTTATGTATCCTTACCGTTCAAAATAGCAACAAAGAATTCATAAAAATTAATAGATATCCAGGGCTCTTTCCATCAGTTTGAAATGGGTGGATAAATGGATATTCAGGTATCTCCAACAACATTCATCATATGCATTTATAAGGGCTCCTGATGTTAATTTTTTTCCTATCTTCTGTTTAGACCCAATCAAGTAGGATCCAGCCATGGCCTTTTTATTCCATTCAAAAAATGAAATATGCTCTTCATCAGAGTTGCTCATTTCTCATGGATAATTGTCGGATTTTGTTCTTCTTGTGGAGCATAAATAAGGCATATCATCTTTAACTGCCCATCTGTTTGAGAGTTTCTTTTTATTCTGGTTGCTAATCTAAGGTATCCACTTATGCTTCTCTGCCTATGGTTCATCTCAGAGGTTAAAATAACAAGATCACAAAACCATTATTATCACTATTAGCTTGTCCTCATTTTTGAATTGAAGTCATGGATGAGTCTGATGAATATGCTTACTACGAAACACCTTGCATATCTTTAAGAATCTGATTTTTCCATTCAGTAAATTGGAGAAAAGAACTTGGCATTCAATACATACACTCTATGAAATCACAGTTTTATTCATCATTTCTTTGAAACTGGTCCAAGCAGTGAGAGATAGTCAACTACCATCAAATTGAATTATAGAATTGCAAGAATATGCATAACCTCCGAGTATACTTCTAAATTCTGCATTTTCTACAATGCTGCCACACTGTTTTGTACATTCTAATTTGCTACAAATCATAAAAATACCATCTTTTAGAAATTAATGACATTCTGTAGATTTTAATTAGTTCCTTGGGAACTTCTTAGCCCAATGAGAGGAATGCATCTTGTCTTCTATACTTCTCTTGCCTGAACATGAGTCAAAATTCTCCCCCATATTCATTCTGATTTATGTACTTTCAATTGACAGGAAGTTGCTGATGTGGCCTTTACTGGGAAATTTTGCAGTTAATTACCAGGAATGCTTGATGACAAGGATACAAAAGATGACTTTGGATTATCACTTCAAGGTGGAGCAGGAAGCAGTTTCATCCGCCTACGCTTTCTTCGGTTTCAATGGTAAAAAGCAATTCATTTTCTGATTAATCAGTGGTGCAGAATTATTTTGTGAAGGAAGGACAAAAGAAACAATCACTACCCTACAAAGTATCCATTACTAACAGTGACCACATATTTTCCTATGAAAGGAGTGGGAAGCCCCTTCTAAATCACCCTGGTGTATTATTATAATGCTAGATGCAGAAAGTATTTTTCCCTTTTGTTTGATAATAATAGATAAGGAAAGAAACCAAATTGCTCAAATGGTGTTTCAAGTGGAAGAAGAAATGCAAATAGAAGATGTGATAGGAGAGAAAAGCTATGCTGGATATTGAAGCTTTTGCAATGGAGGACAAAATGTTTATTCAGTAATTTATATATGAAAACATGGGTATATTTGGCATGCTTTAACACTTGATTTACCTTCTCTTGTGAAGGCACTGTTGGTGTATGGAGAATTTCAGCTCTCATTGATTCAACTGACCCTTCAGCCTTAGCTTCACAAATGGGCCTTCCAATTCTGCCAGATCAACCTCCCCTGCAATCCCAAACCAATGGGGACAAGAAGAGAAAGATCAGTTCTTTCTGGGTTCATACTATGATCCCTAGGTGATTTATCCGGCACATTCCAACAGCAGGTGTGTCAGGATAAAGATGAGAGGGAGGGCCGGAGGGGGGGAGGGTCGGAGCTCGGAGGGGGGAGCGTAGAAGGGGAGGAGCCGGAGGGGGGAGGGTCGGAGCCCGGAGGGGGGGGAGCGCAGAAGGGGAGGAGCCGGAGGGGGGGAGGGCCGGATGAGAGGGAGAGACAGAGGGAGGGAGGGTTGAGGACACTTATCGCCGTGCACAGTGCTGTGGAGTCACCGGACCTGCCGCGCAAAGGAGCCGCCGCTGCCACCACTTCTGCAAGGGTCCGACCACGCAGAGGAGCCGCCGTCGCCACGTCTACAATGGTCCGCCGCCGCCGCGTCTGCACGGGTCCGACAGTAGGTCGCCGCCTCGCCGGGAAGGTGCTGGCCGTGCTGTGGCCGGCCGAGATGACGAGGGAGGGAGGAGGTAAGGCCGCAGGACGGGATTTCCAATTTGGCTGAGAAGATTTGGGGGGAAACGGGGGAGAGGGAGTTGCCAGGTCGGGTAGGCTTTTAAGGATATGTTTTTAGGTATGGACCATTAATTAATAAATTAATTAATTATGTAATTAGATATTTATATATATTTAAATATTATTATATATGTACAATTAAATAATATATATCATTCTTGAATATATCTATAACATACATAAAATAATTATTTAAATATATTAGAATATATATTTATATATGTTTATTAGTATAAATGTTACATTTAAATATACGACGGGGAGGGTGTTCTGCATGCGTGTATTAAGTATTTATAATAGTTGTTGACCTAGGTTAGATAAAATACAATATCAAATTTAAGTATATATTTTAAAATATCAATAAATAATTATCAATTTTTTATAATATTTTTAGATGGATGAAATATATATTGAGCATATTTTACGCTTAAATTACATAACGATATAGTTAATCTTTTATTTCTGTAGTATTTTAATTATTATTGAAATATAAACGTACATGTTTAAAAGTAAATAAAAATATGCCACATGCAAGTGCATGTGCCGATCATATTGATTTGGTATCATGATATTACCAACGTCTGACAACATCGAAGATAAACTTTTGGAGATGGAAAGCAGAGGTGCATCTAGATTGGATAGATATATAATCAAACTGCACGAAAATTAAGTGATGACGTCGCAGTGTGCATAGAACGAAAACTTCCTACCACAAGTGGAGAGCTAGGCCGCTTCGTCGGTTCTTATCGCCAAAAAATGGAACATCTAGCTTGAACCATGTGTACGTAGCAAATATATATGTCACTGTGAGGATGTTAGACATGTATTGTCAAGTAAATGGTAAAATTAGAAATAAGAAAAGTCAAGTAAACAAATTTCTTCCTTGTAGTTCTCAGGAAGTGAGAATTTCTCATGTATTGAACAATTAGATATTGAGTTTCAAATACTCACATGTACACTGTCTGAAACCAGATAGCTACAAATTTTTAACATATACTTTAGGTGCAATGCCACACCAGACCATTCACACTCCCATGGGCACAAGTACTTTTAGGTGCTCCTCCTAGGACCATGTCAGGGCCCTTTTATTGGCTCATTGTAAATTCATGAGAGATCTAGCTACAGATCCCAAGTTCTAGACATTACAAGTGAAATTTCAAGAACATGAGATAAGCAAATCGAGTAAGAACTGATACATGAATACATTATAAATCACTTTTTAGAAGAAGGAGTAGCTTAATAAATATTTCAAGTAAATCTGAAATTAATTTGTGTATCATAGTTCATGTAAAAGTTATTTCAAGTTCGAATTCTAATTAGCAGGGTGTGTCGACCTAGAATATGGGTGTGTCGACCTAAGTCACTAGAGATAGGAGTTAAGTTGATTTGAAAACAGAGTGTGTCAACCTCTGAATAAAAGAGAGTGTTGACATATGAAGGATAGTGTCAACTCTCTGCAAGGTATAGGTCGATATTATGAAGGGATAGGTCAACACTATAAGGGATAAAATCGGTCAACACTACTGGATAGATAATGGTGACACTATTGGATAGATAGTGTTGACACTACTGGACGGATAGGTCAACACTACTGCATAGATATATAGTGTTGACACTACTGGATAGATAGTGTTGACACTACCACTGTTTCCAGAACACAGTCGGAAGAAAAGAAGAAGAATAAGAATCCTTCACAAGAACACTTACCTAAGACATGAGTATTAGTTAAAACACGTATACAAGAGACCAAAAGTATACCTAATAATATTTATGACACGCAAATCAAGGGCTAAATATGATAGATATATACCCATATTCAAGATCCTAACCAAAGATGGAGACATGAAGGAAAGGAGATACAGAAATATTCCTACATGATGATCACACAATTCCAGAAATCATATAGTAGCCTTTAAAAATAAAACTTCATATGGAACATTTGTTTTTCATTTATATTAACTGAAGTTCTTGACTTATAAACTTGATTAAAGATCAAGAAAAAAATTTATTATCTTAAAGGTAATGTGAAGGTACCTACCTTACACCTTATTTCCTTCTTCTTTATTTCCAGAAAACCAAGTTAGCTCATTTTTCCTTATGCGAAAACTCCTCCCTTCCTGACGTTTGTTCCTCTCCCAATGCTTCCACTGCCAACCCCTTTCTATATACTCTATATATATATATATATATATATATATATATATATATATATATATGTATATATATATGCTTGCACATGCATATAAACACTTCCACACTCTACCACGTAGCTATTTATCTCATCATTACCTCCACTTTCTTTTAAGACCTTACACACTCCCATGTGACACTAATTAATTAACAAGCACGTACACTTCACGTATATATATGCATGCAGAAAGTTTATCCATTTCGTTGACATTATTTTATCTTTTCTTTTAACACACACACACACACACACGCACACACACACACACACACACACATATATATATATATATATATATATATATATATATATATATATATATATATATACTAACAAATATATACACTTTTACACATACCTGCCACTGCCTACACATGTTCACATTTAGATGCAGGTTAAATCTTACGTAAACAAGTTACGTAATTAGATTACTATTCATTTAATTAGATCTCTTTGGAACCTTAATTTAATATGTAAATGACATCCAAATAAAATAAAATTTCAACCACTGTCTAATTACAATGTGGTAAGTTTATGATAATTTTTATTTAAAATTTTCCTAAAAAAATATTTATCAAGTATAAATTGTCCTAAAAATAGATAAATCATATTTACCTCATTACCCGTGCATCAAAAATTCTCAATATCCACATTTTTGGTATCAACATATTTTTTTGATAATTATGGTAATTTCAAACTAAATTTTATTACCAAAATCCAGTGATACCTTGTCAGTGTACATATGTGCAGAAATGGTAACAACATGAAATAATATAAATCTTTAAATGATTTTCTGCTGCAAATATGCTAGGGGCTTCATACTTGGTATTAATTTGAGATGTCACAAAATTTTCTCACATCATTGAGAATTTGTGATTGAAATAAAATCAGTTATCATTCGATTCTCAAATATAGAGACCGAAATAATTCGGTCTCTATTTGGTCCCTAAATAGAGACCGAATAGGGACCAAAATATTTCGGTCCCAAATATAGAGACCGACATAATTCGGTCCCTATTCGGCCCCTAAATAGGGACCGAATAGAGACTGAATTATTTCAGTCCCAAATATAGAGACCGAAATAATTCGGTCCCTATTCGGTCCCTATTTAGGGACCGAATAGAGACCAAATTAAATCGGTCCCAAATATAGAGACCGAAATAATTCGGTCCCTATTCGGTCCCTAAATAGGGACCGAATTAAATCGGTCCCAAATATTGAGACCGAAATAATTCGGTCCCTATTCGGTCCCTATTTAGGGACCGAATAGGGACCAAATTTGAATCTGTCTCTAAAACATTTATTTAGAGACCGATTTATTATAGTGACAATTCGGTCACTAGTTAGGGACCGAATAGGGACCGAAATATTTCGGTCTCTATTTCGGTCTCTATTACCGTTTTTTCTTGTAGTGTTTCATATACATTGGACAAGGAATTCAACAATGAGATCATATCACATAAATAAGAACTTACCATTTTCACACAATAACACATATTCACATGATCAAACATATCATATTATCATATCAAACGAAGGCACATTCACACAAATCTTGCACACATGCTAGTGTCATGTCACGTATCACAAGTCCATACTCTGCGGTTAATAAGTATATTAGGGTGCTCCTCTCCTGGACCAAACAGGGCCCCTTATTTGCACAGGCATTAGCCAAATAGACCAAAGTCCCACTTTGTGCCGACCAAATATATACATATTATGGCCAAAAATTTTCAAAAACAAGCTCATAGTAATAAGGGCATGATCATTCACGGAGTTCAAATTAGGAAAATAGCTCGAGAGATCAATTGAAAAGCATAATAGCTTGTTTTAATCTTCATAAACTTTAATGTCTTGACAAGAATATAGACAAATAACAGATCGTACATGGAACAAGTGCTCTATATCTCCATGGAACTTGATGGTACAACCAGTTCGGTTTCTGTGAGAAATTTCACAAAGTACGGAGACTTACAGAGGTCTTAGTGGAAAGATCGCTAATCTGCCAGTACGGAATGACCAACAGAGAGCTTCCAATCCCCCAAAAATGGTGTACCTATTGTGCAAGCGTATAAGTGTCGTGACTCAGAGACTTTCCTAACTTATGTGTGCAAAGAACGGTAGTATATGCAATAATCAGAAAGCATATCCAATAAGGAAAGTCCAAATTTGAAATGTCGCAAAATAGCAAGGACCATTAAAGGAAAGCTTTAAACATAGCAGGTCCATCTCTAAATATAGCATGTTCTCTTCAAGCAAGTTTATGGCACAACTTAGAGCATGACATATTCAACATTAAGCTAGATCATCAGAACAAAGAGGCATAATCTAATGTAGAGTATGATCAATCACTTTCATATAGAGCATTAGAACCATATTCACGTTATTGGCACTTTTAACATGTGGTTGATAGCTTTTAGGGTCTTGGGTGCACACAGACATAAAGGACACTGTAAGGAGGCATATAATAACTAGAAAATCAAGGTTCGTCAAAGTAAGAAGTCTTTAGTACACAGTAAAATCGTGTCGGAACTAGTCGTCGCACTATAATTAAGGATGGTTAACATGTTAAAAGGGAACGAAATTAATTCTGGGTCTAAATCGCGACCACTTGACTGGACGCCTTTTTATAATCCCATAGGAGACACCAAACTCAAACTTACATGAAATCGAGGGATTAGGTGGGTCGAAAAAATCGTCAAAATTGCGTCCACTTAGTTGGACGTGGTTTACAAATTAAATGACCCGGAAACCAAAACAGTGCCCAAAATGATACATATCGGAGGTAGGGTGGACTTAAATTTCCAAAGGGATGATCGGACGCAGTTAAAAAGACCTCAAATTCGTGACCACGTTAGTCACTGCATTTTAGAGGCCTTAAATCACGACCACTGGACTGGACGTGATTAAAGTGCTCAACCCGAACGCGGGCTGGGTTGTGCGATCTCACGGTTTGGCTTAAAACTTGAGGTTCTAGGGATTTTTAGACAAAATGCTTAACATGAAACTTGTTGGAAACTTGGATAACAAGAACCCTATGGCTTTGGTTTCATCCAATTTGACCTAGGGATGCGTAAATCATGGGGTTAACAAGAAAATTCCTAAAACTATGCGACGATCACAAAACACTTAATACTCTTTACTCACACCATAAAAATTGGGCAAAATAATAGAAAATGAAAGTAGACTTGAAGATCTTTCAAATGATATATGCCATTAAGTTTGAGTCCGAGATCACCTACCTTTGGTGGCTTAGAAGTCCCTAGTTGTTACAGGTCGATGCAAAGGCTTGGGGAAGATGTTCTTCACGAATCCAAGCTCTTAGGTTGTCATCCTTGCTCCTGGGCATTCTTCCCATGTCCATCAACGAAGAGAGCATACTAAATCGGCCATAGAGGGTCTTATGATGGTTTTATAATGCTAGGTTTGCTTAATTATGAGTCTGGAGTTTCTAAATCTTATGGTGGGAGTCCTACCATGACTAGATGTAAGACCCAGCTTTCTGGCTTTTCGTTCGGTGTCTTGGATGACTGGCCACTAACGTGTTCGTGTTGGGTGACGCACTAGTGTCATGTCTTGGTGTCCGATGCGATAGTCATCCTTGTCGTGACGAGCTTGTGCATCATGTTCTTGTCGCGCCTTGCTTCTTTGTCACGTCTTCGTGTCGCGCCCAGTCAACGGGTCACGACAGTGTTCCGTGCCTTTTGTCGTCTGGCAGCTGTCAGGGTGGCAGGATTGTCAGTACGACCTGTCGTGTTGTTGCAACATCCCTGGAGGACCCGTTCTTGTCGCGATGCGTTGACCCGTCACGTTAAGGTCTTTAATGCGACGCGTCGCCCCGTCGCGTCTTGGGTGCCGAACGCATAAGGCCTTGGCCAGTGACCCTTCCCTCTTTCTCTATTTTCCCTCTCTTCTCCTTCCCCCTCCAGCAGTGCTCCGCCTCCCTCTCTCCCATTTATGTGTTTCAGGTGAGGAGGAGGGTCGTGCTCATGTTCCCAGCGTCGTGGAGCTTGCGTGGAGTGAGGAGGAGGTGGCCAATCTGATGTGAAGGGCCCTATTGGGTTTCTTTCTTTGTGATTGCTTGTGCTCTTCTCAATCCGGGTGGATTGGGAGCTTCTCATACTTTCTAGTTAGTTTAGATAGCTTCTCCATACTCCCCTCCCTTGTGTGGTATGTGTGTGGCTTGTGGGCAGCCCCAGGATGGAGCATCCCGTGGGTCTGCCTCTCTGCTGGTGTCGCCACCACGGTGCGCGTCGCGACACCAGAAGAGGCGTCAGCGTGGTCATACGTGACCTTGTCGCGACGTGTTGCCCCGTCACGATAAGGATTGCTATCGCAACGCTCTACCCTGTCGCGACAGGGGTGCTGTCGCGGTGCCCTTTCCCATCGCTATGGTATCACAACGACTAGGGGGGGACGCGACAGTACCTGTGTTGCCTCGGGTGTTTCCGTGGCCCCGGCTAGCGTGTCGGCATTTGCCCCAGCACAGGCTTGCCCTTATGACCTTTGGTGGGGAACGCAACAAGTTATCTCACCGTGTTTAGTGACCGATGTCGACACCTTCATGGCCGTGTCCTAGCAACAGTGCTAGGAGGCTCGCATCTGTATAATAATAGATTGTCTTATGGCCAATCGATTATTAGCAGAGCAATGTTTTCTATACTGTCTAGTGGTGTTTCGAGGTTCTGGCTTGTTCGTGTGTGCCTTGGTTGGCCGACGGCTCTCTTTAGGGTCTGTGCGTGCCTCGTGCTTGTTGGGCTTGTCGTGGGTTACGAACCAGCAGTTTGGCGTGGTTCTTGTTGTGCTTGCCCCACCTATTTGCCCGATGATTGGCACTTGAGGACTTGTTCCGTTCAGAGGTTGTCTCCATTGCCTAGGACCCCCATCCTCATAAGCCTTTGAGGGAGCGTTCGGGGCTACGAGCGTGCTCAAGTTGGCAGCCGAGTTGGCGGACTCTGGAGTTGAGGGGAAAACGAGTTTTGGACAGTGGTGCCGAGTCATTTATAGAGCTCTCTTGGTTGGTCTGGGATGCTGAAGCCAGCTGGTGTTCTTCCCGGTGTAGACCAGTCAGTCCTTCTTCTCACTGCCTTGTCCTGTGTTGGTTCCAGAGCCGCGTAGGGAGGTCAGACGTGAGGCCACAGCTTGGCCAGGCTACAGTGGTGCGTGCGTTCTTGTGGTGTTCTGTGGTGGTTCTGTCTCGCTCTTTTAGGGAGGTGGAAGCAAGATCTAGGCTGGCGAGTAGAGGGCATGTACGGCGTGTCCCCCTCTTGGTTGCTAGCGGCGGTGGCTTGGGTGTTGTTGTTGTGACGATGTTGCCTCACGACGTTTCCAAGTGTTATCCATTGCCCTAGCCTGCACAGTGGTTGTAGCCTGGTCGTGTCCAGCTTCAGTGGGCAGCATTGGTTGGCCTTGTTGGCCTGTTCTTCTGGTTGTTTCCTCTCGGTGTTCTCTCGGTTCTGTAGTCCGTTCCTTGGTGCCAGTCTGTAGGGGCACCGACGTGTGTGGTTTCCCAACCTCGCAGTGTGTTCGGGGTCTGGGGTGGTTCTGCTTGTGAACTCTTGACCTTGTGGAGGTATGAGGTGGTCGTGCTTATGGTGAGATGTCGTTCTCACCTGATTGTTATATGATCTCGGCGGGTGTGCTGAGGGTTGCTTTCACTTGGTGCCCGACTTTGTTGGTTTCTACGGGAGTCGTGTGTGTGTGTCACGACCTTAGTTGGCGGTCGTGATTGTAGACACGCCAATTCGACAGCACCTCGAGTAAATTTCATGTTACACAGTGACGCCTCAAAAGCAGCTCTTCTCAATTAAGCTCTAGAGTGATTCTCTAAATTTCCTAAAATTTCTCTAATAATTTTCCCAAAGGTCTGAATTTCCAAGAAATCGCGTCCTAGTCGTCGGATGCCGTTTTACAAGTATTTATCCACGTTGGGCCCTGTTGACGGAGAAAAACACCTGCAAAATGACACAACAGTTACTTTTTTAAACACGTCCACTGGACTCGCCGCGATTCAGAAGTCAAACTTTTTTGATGTGCCCTGTTAGCAGTATTAAATGAACGCCACGTCAAAATCATGATGTCTGGTTGAAACCGCGACCGTGTCAGACGCCGCGATTTGTGAATTGTCAAATCAGTGTCAAATTTCGTTAGTGATTTGATTAAAGACATGTGGCCATCAGCACGGATGCGATTTGGGACCTAGCTTACAGCTACGATAATCATGAAAATTGTCAAATCTTACGCAAATCAAGGACCTTCTGAATTACGGCTTGTCAGGTGGACGCCCTTTCATTGTAATAAACGTTCGCTGCATTGGACACGATTTCGGCTATAAATACGGACCTGGGAGAACCTCATTTGGATCCATCCCCAACTATGGCGAAGCCCTGCCAGATTCTCCTCTTAACCTCCGAGCTTTCGTGATTCATCATTCCGAGGCGAGAGTCCAATGGATCGAGGGGGCATGGTCTGAAGCCGAAGCGTCACTCTCGTGTCTTCTTCCTCGCGTGGCTAAGCTTCTGAGCATCGGAGCGTGGCGGGAGATCTCCATCGGCTTCTTCTTCACTCCTTCTACCTTTCGTCATCTCCGGGCTATGCCGCTATATCTCTTCCTCATTCCTTCTATCTTTGTTCTTCCTTTTATAGAGCATGCATCTCACACCCACACACACACTCACATTTAGCATTCCATCCATTGCCATCTCCTTAGGGGATTAACATCACCTCCACAAGGTGTGTTAACCTCCTTTTTCATAATTATGCACTTATACATATTAACATTTTGCTACACTACATAGTCTAACTGTAAGACCCGGCCCCTTGGGCCCTATTGGCCCCGTCCTCTGTGTCGCGGCGAGCCCCTGGTCATGATGTGGTCGCGATAGGACGCCTGTCGCGACGATTAGGGCCTTCGCGTTCCTTGTCGCGACGGTTGGGCCGTCGCGTCCTTGTCGCGTCGACTTGTGACGTCACGATCGCTTGTCTGACAGACGTGACTGGTGTCCTTTCTCTCAGAATGGCTTTGTCGGGTGTTAGGTGAACTCGACGTGGTGGTCATCGCGTTGGATTCCCAGTCTTCGAGGTTTTGACCCGCCTTTTCGGGGTCGCGCCGGAATGGCCGTTGCGACACGGGTCGCGACAACCCGTGCGTCACGATCCCATTGCCGTCGCGACGTGTCGTTCGGTCGCGTTCTCAGGGCCGTCGGCTTTAAACCGGGCGCCCGTGCCCATTTCCCCCTCTCACCCTCTTCTTCCTCTCCTTCTTCCCCGCTCGTTCTCTCTGAGTTCTTGCGGTTCTTGGGGTTTCCCCACGAGTTCGAGGCGCTGTGCTGAGGAGGGTGTCGTGCCGTGCTTGTAGGGGACGTGGCCGTGTCGTTTGGAGCGAGGAGGAGGCGGCCATTCCCATGAGAATGCCCCAACGGGTTTGTTCTTCGCGTAGAGGTAGGGACTCTTGATCCCCTTGCCTAAGCATTCTCCCATTCCCCCTGTAGACCGTGTTTCTCGATGGTTTGAGGGCTTGAGTGAGTGAGGGATCCATGCTCAAGGTTGAGTGAGTTTTCCTTCGAGCATAGATCCATGTTTAACGTGGGGTTGTGGGTGGTTTGATGGATTTAAAGCTTTCAATACGTATGGAGCACGATCCCCTTCTCCTCGTGTGGTTGTTTCCCGTTTGGGGTGTTTCCCGGAGGGTGTTTCCCCGGAACTTCCCTTTGTCTGAGAAGGCAACAGACCAGAGGTCGCGATCCAAATGGTATCACGACGCTCCTGGTGTCGCGATCCAGGTCGCGACGGGGAGACCGTCACGACAGGATCGCGACAAGTAGGGTGTCGCGACCTGGTCACGACAACCATATGCGTCGCGACCTCAGTCCTGAGATAGGTTTGGTTCTCGTCGTTCCGCTTCTTTCGCTGTACCCGTGGCACCTGTGCTAGTTTTCCTAGTACAATCCTACACTAGTCGTTCGTCCAGTGCTCGGCACTTGAGGGCTTGTCCCGTGTGAGAGGTTGTTTCCATTGCTTGGGAACCCCATCCTCGCGCGCCTTAGAGGGAGTGTTCGGGGCGGCGAGTGTGCTCGAGTTGGCAGCCGAGTTGGTGGACTCTGGAGCTGAGGGGAAAACGTGGTTAGGACAGTGGCATCGAGTCGTTTGCAGAGCTCTCTTGGTTAGGCCTAGGACACCGAGGACGGCTAGAGTTCTACCCGGTGCAGGCTAACCAGTCCTTTTTCTCACTGCCTCGCTCCTTGTGGCCCGGGAACCGCTTGGAGAGGCCAGGCGTGAGACCGTAGTCCAACCAGACTACAGAAGTTACTGTGTGTGCTTTGTGTCCTACCTCGGTCTGACGAGACGCGAGGGCCAGGACCCAAGTAGAGGATAAGACGCCAGAGGGCGCACCTGACTCTTGACTAGTGGTAGTGCTTTCTGTAGCTAGTGTCTCTGTCCAGGCGGGGTTTCCACTCTGTCTGTGTTTACTAGCCCGTGTGGTGGTCACGATGAGCAGTCGTACGGAGTTTACGACCACGTGTACCTCCTGTACCGAGTTAGTTGTAGTTGCTTCCGCACTTCCGTTGTAGGTAGAAGATATAAACTGTTGTATTTATTTATATTTATATTATATTCTTTTGTCTATTTAGAGCCAGTAGGAGATTGGTAGTCCCTATTGAGCTTCTGTTGTAAAGCTCATCCCTCCTTTTCCAGGTGAAACTTCTCAGCAGCAGCAGGGCGCGCGTCGGGCGGAGGAGACGGGGCGGTAGGAGTGGTCCCCATAGCTAGCAGTGGTTCCCCCTTCAGTTGTACTTCACCTCGGGGTATGCCCTTAAGGTACTTGTTCTTCCCCTGCCTTACTTGTACTAGTGTGGTGTTGGGACTGTGCTCGAGACACACAGCGGAGTTGCGCTTCTTTAGTTTCCGTGCGTGTGTTCCTAGTTGTGGTTGACGTTTACTTCTGGTACATATTCTGTTAGACTCGTCTTTTAGCCCTTCTGTGTCTTCGGATCCGTGGGCGGCGACCGCGAAAATCGGGTCCTCGGCGTGGGCCAAGGGTCGGGTTTTGGGGGTCGTTACACTAACCTTTCTTTTCATTTATTTCTTGTTGTCTTCCGTTTTGCAAGGTAATCGGAATTGGATCTTCTCCATCAGCCGGCCGATTGGGGAAGGAAGGAGAACCCACCACAGAACTCCTGCTCTTCTTGGGTAAAAGGTAAGTACACCGCATTCCCTTCTTACCCGTTATTCGGCACCCTCGTGCGCCTGGCGATCACACACCCATCGTGCACACACACACATTGTTTCTCCTTGTCTCATTCCCTCTGTCATTCCCCTTTAATTAAAAAACCAAAATCACCCTTCCCGCATTGTGAATCGAGCGTTTTTCCCTTCCACCACATTCAAAAGTGGAGCGAAAAACCACGTCTACAGTGACATTGCATTGTTCTGTTCCGCTGCTTTATAGTATCCTACTATAAGTGTTCCTCAGTTTACAGCTTTCTAGTGTAGTTTCCTATTTTCGGAGTTCCTGCTGCTCTGGTCGGTGAGAGACTAGTAATCCCTACTGGGCCTTGTTCGCGAGGCTCACCCCCTACTCTCTTCAGCTAGGGGCTCGTCGTCACGGGAGCTCAGTGTCAGACGGGTTGCGGAGGCGGCTGTGATGCCATGTGTTGACAGCAGTAGTGAGAGCGAGTGTTGTGAGCTCTTATACCTAAGTGAGTAGAGAGTTATGCTTTGCAAGTTCTTGGGGTATCCCCCTTAAGGACTACACCTTTCTACTTGTACCTATACTTTATTTGTGACATGTTGTACAGACTTTTGTATATTGTGTTTCTTGTTATAGTTATTTAAATTCAGTACATATCTCACTAGACTATTTCTTCTAACCCTTCAGGGTCTTCGGATCTATGGGTGGCAATGTGAACTTCGGAGTCCCTAGCGGGGGTCCAGGAGGTCGGGTCATTACAGTTGGTATCAGAGCAGAGTCTACTAAGATTTGTAATGAGTTAATAACTATAGCTATCCCAAAGAAAGGTACTATTACGCTGCTGACACCATTCGACTAGTGTTAGGCTTGTGCTTTCAATTGTTTTGCAAGTGTGTGGCTTCCCTGCAAGGTTCGTATGCTGCTACAGGAGGATTGCAGTTGTTGCTATGTCGCCTGCGTAGTGAGTGTGGTCGCTCGGTATGTTTGTGCCGTGGTGGTGTGGTTGGCTATGGACTCACTGGTAGTGGTCTTCCCCATGTGGAGGACAGTTGTAGGCAAGTCCAGGTGTGGTGCTCTTGGCTGTCTTCAGCGCATTTGGGTGTGTGTGTGCCATTGTGGCTGAGAGAGCCTGCGTGTAGTGTGGCCTTCATCGGTGCAGGGTTGTTGTTTGTGGAACCGGTCGAAGTGTCCCTGCCTTGTTGCATGTTCCCCTGTTGTTGGGTGTGGTTGCATTGGTTGTATGTATGGTCTCATGTCTGTGCACTGTTGTGTGTTGTGCTCTGCTCGGTCAGTGTTGTTGCTCAGGCTAAGCAGATGTTTTGTGTGCCGTGTTGCATCACTGGTTGAGCGCTATGACACTTGTCTGTGGTTGCTTGTCGGCCTTGTGCTGGCTGGTTGTGAGCTCTGGTGAGGTGCTCCCGGAGTTCTTCTCTGTTGGTTCTGGTGGAAGTGAGTTTTTCCCAGAGCTATGTAGTGCTCGTTTCTAGTTGTTGTTGTGTTGCCCTCTAGGTTGAGGTGCATCGCTTGGTTGCCCAGTGTTCTGGTGAGGCTTCCCAGAACCATTTGTTGTTGTCTTTGTAAGACCCGGATTCCCAGCTTTCTTTCCAGTCTCCTGGATGACTGGTGCCGCGTCGGGGGTGCCGGACACGACAGTCATCCGTGTCGCGACAGGGCGTCTGTCGCGTTCTTGTCGCGCCCTGGGTTGCCGTCGCGTTCTTGTCGCGACCGGTCAACAGGTCGCGACAGGTTTGTCGTGTTGCGTTGTCCGATCGTCTGACGCCTGTCAAGGTGGCAGGTGTGTCAGTACGACCTATCGGGTTGTCACGGCGCCCTTGGGGGGCACGTTCTGGTCGCAGTCCGTTGACCCGTCGCGTTAGGGTTCGTAACGTGACAGGCGGGCTGTCGCGTTCTGGGTGTCGGTGGCTTAAGGCGCTGGCCGCTACCCCTTTCTCTCTTCTTTCCCTTCTCCCTCCGGCGGTGCTCCGCCTCCCCCTCTCCCCTTTGTGTGTGTTTCAGGAGAGGAGGAGGGCCGTGCGTGGTGCGTGGCGTCGTGGACCTTGCGTGGAGCGAGGAGGAGGTGGCCAACCGTCGTGAAGGGCCCCTCGTGGGTTTGTTCTTCGTGAAAGGTAGGGATTGCTTGAACTCTTCTCGATCCGGGTGGATCGGGAGCTCCTCGTGGTTAGTAGTTAGTTTTACTGCTTTCCCCATGTTCCCCTCCCCGTGTGTGCTTGGTTGTATGCTCGTGGGCGGGCCCCGGGATTGAGGATCCCGGCGGTCTGTCTCTCGACTGATGTCGCGATGGGTCGTGGCGTCGCAACATCAGTAGAGGCGTCGCCCTGGTCGGGCGCGACCTTATCGCGGCGCAGTTGGCGACCGCGATAAGGATCGCTGTCGCGACCTGGTTTCCCGTCGCGACAGGGTTGCTGTCGCGACGCGCTGCCCCATCGCGTCAGGGTTGCTGTCGCGGTGCCCTTCCCTGTCACGATGGTATCGCGACGGCCTGTGGGGGCGCGACAGTGCCTGTGGGTGCCTCGGGTGTTTCCGTGGCCCGGTTGCGTGTCGGCGTGTGCCCCTGGGCAGGCCTTGCCCTTAGGACCTTCTGGAAGGGAACGCGGCAGGTTGCCTCTCTGCATTCAGTGACCGAAGGTGACGCCTTCGTGGCCGTGCCCTGGCAGTGGTGCCAGGAGGGTCGCGTCTGTCTAACAATCGATTGACTGGCGGTCAATCGATTATTAGCAGAGCAACGGGTTTCCGTGCTAGCTGGTAGTGTTCCGAGACTCCGACTTTTCCGTGCGTGGTTGGTTGGCCGACAACCCTGTTGAGGGTTTGTGCGTGCTTCTCACCTGCTGGGCTTGTCGTGGTTACAAGCTAGCGGTTCGGCGTGGTTTTGTTGTGCTGCCCCGCCTGTTCGCCCGGTGCTTGGCACTTGAGGGCTTGTCCCGTTCAGAGGTTGTCTCCGTTGCCTGGGACCCCCGTCCTCGGGAGCCTGTTGAGGAGTACTCCGGGCTACGAGCGTGCTCGAGTTGGCAGCCGATAGGGCAAACTCTGGAGCTGAGGAGAAAATGAGGTTGGACAGCGGCGCTGAGTCGTTTGTAGAGCTCTCTTGTCTGGGTCTGGGACGCCGAGGGGTTCAGAGTGCTTTTGTAAGATCTCGGGTCTTTAATGGATCCTTATTGGGTCTGTAGAGGTCCTGTGTAGTTGACGGCCAGGGATTGCCGTTGAGTCTGAGTCAGTGTCCAGCGATGGGACGTCTGAGCTTGAACTCAGCGACAAGCTATGTGGACATTAATCTGTAGGCGGTTCAGTTGGCGGCCATTGATTTTGACGTCGACTAACCAGTCCTGTTGAAATAGGGCAGCCCGAGAGCAGAGCTTCTTTTTCTCCTTTTCTCTCCTTCCTTCCACCTTAGCCTTTCTTGATTCCTGTAGCTTCTGTTGAGTGATTTGAGCTCGTGGGAAGCCCCTGGATCGTGTGGCGTCGCTAGTTCGGGCAGGAATCGCAAGGTTTTGGCGTGATTCGCGCGGAGTCTTCGGGGAGATCCGGCGCGATTGGTGGCTAGTTGGGGATTCTTAAGGCGTTCTGAGGTAGGGACTTAACCCCTATAACCTTCCCCAGCAAACCAGCATGTCCAATTAACTTAATTGATGTGCAAATCATGGTTTAGGGTTTGGGTTATATCATGCCGGAATTGAGGGTGGTTTGGATAATCTAGGTGTTAGATTGTCTAATTATGATGTTCTGATAGTGTAGATTGATGAGAGGAAGTGTTTCCCTCCATCAGTCAGAGTTTAGTTATGTGTTTCTGCCCATTGGGACTGATTCGGGTCAGTTCTGGGTATGGGGAGCTGAAGATATCAACGTCCACATCTGTTGACGTTGAGATCTTCAGGGGTGAATTAACGACAAGGTCTATTGCCGTTTAGTTCCTGTTAACGACATGAGGGTTGCGTTTATCCCATGTTGGCGGCAATCGATGTGGCCGTTTATATTCTGTCTCCCAGCAGACCTGAGTTGTGTGTTTAGAGGCGATTGGCATGTGATGTCCGCCCTAATAACACATATGGGCCAGGCTTAGAGTGTGACTCCGCCTGTGCATAATAGTAGTTGTTTGTGGCACGAGGTGTTTACTTACTGCACGGGGTTTCAGACGTTGAGTGTGTTCCGTCTGTTGTACACGCGTTGCGTTACCGTGTACCCGTTTCTGTTGTGTTACCTAGGCGTGGGTGCGACTCCGTCTAGACGACTAGCGTGTGGTTGTCGTCCGCTAGTGAGCCGGGACATCGAGTGCGACTCTGTCCTGTGCGTACTCCTTGTGGTGGTTTTGAGCTGGTCTCCGTGGAGCCCCTTCTCTACCGCTAGGGTCAAGCGTAGGGGAAAAACTGGTCGTGGACCAGACGCGAGAGAGAGCGTCTGTAGTGTGCACACGTGGCTGGGGTTGAGAGCCTCTGTGGTGACGGGACGCCGAGCCACAGACCCTAGCTGAGTCCTACTTGCTGTGTGTGTGAGTGTGTGTTACTGAGCCGTGTGGTTTACAGTTTTGTATGGTGCGACGTGTACTTACTTTCTGTTTTACTTTCCGCACTTTAGACTGTTACCGGTGGGGTTACTTTTCCCTACTGAGTCTCTTTCTTGAGACTCACTCCCTTCCCTTTCAGGTGGGTCTTCATCGACTCCCGTTCCAGGCGAGTCTAGCCACTCCGGTGTTGGTGCTCCCTAGCTGCAGTGAGTTGTACCTTTTTGTTGTACTTCTGTACTCTGTACCTTGTCTCAGACTCTGAGATTGTATATGATATGTTCATATAGTGGAATTTTACTGCTTTGCATGGTGTGTATCTTCTTACATATAGTCTCCTCAGACTTTCACTTCCTACCCTTCCGAGCTTGTCTCGTGGGTTAGCGGGTCAGAATTCGGGTTACTGGTTGTTACTGGTAATGCGGATTCTGGGTCGTTACAGCTTTCCTGGCGCAGACCAGACAGTCCTTTGTCTCACTGCCTCTCTCCGCGTTGGTTCCGGAGCCACGTAGTGGTGTCAGGCGTGAGGCCGTAGCTTGGCCAGGCTGCGGTGTTGCGTGCGTTGTGTGTTTCTGTGGCGGCTCTGTCTCGCCCTTCGCGGGGGCGGAGGCAGGAGCTAGGCTAGCGAGCATAGCATGTGGACTGCAGGTCCCCCTCTTGGCTGCTAGCGGCGGTGGCTTGGTTGCTGTTGTTGTGACGACGTTTTCCTCACGACGTTTCCAAGTGTTCTCCCGTTGCCCTAGTTGCACAGAGGTTATAGCCAGGTTGTGCCTTGTTTTCGTGGGCATCGTTGGTCTGGCCTTGGGTAGACCCGTGCTTCTGGTGGTTCCCCGCTTCGGTGTTCTCTCGGTTCCGTGGTCCCGTTCTTGGGTGCCAGCCCGTGATGGCACCGGCGTGTGTAGCTTCCCGACCTGGCAGTGTGTCCGGGGCCCGGGGTGGTTCTGCTTGTGGGCCCTCAACCTTGTAGAGGTCTGAGGTGGCCGTGCTTGCGGTGAGACGTCATTCTCACTTGGTTGTTCCGTGGTCTCGGTAGGTGTGCTGAGCACTGTTTCCGCTTTGTGCCCGACTCCGTTGGTTTCTGCGAGAGTCGTGTGTGTGGCCCGACCTCGGTTGGTGGTCGTGGCATTGCGTTGTTCTCTTCCGCTGCTTAGTAGTACCCTGTTGTAGGTGTTACTCGCTTTACAGCTTTCTAGTGTAGTTTCCTATTTTCGGAGTTCCTACTGCTCTGGCCGGTGAGGGACTGGTGACCTCTACTGGGCCTTGTTCGTGAGGCTCACCCCCCCTACTTCCTTCAGCTAGGGGCTCGTCGTCGCGGGAGCTCGGTGTCGGACGGGTTGCGGAGGCAGCTGTGGCGCCGTGTTGTTGTCAGTAGCAGTGAGAGCGAGCGTTGTGAGCTCTTGTAGCCGAGTGAGCTGAGAGTTGTGCTTTGAAAGTTCTCGGGGTATGCCCCTTAAGGACTGCACCTTTCTTCTTGTACCTGTACTTTTGCTTGGGACACGTTGTACAACGACTTTTGTATAATGTATAAATGGTTATAGTTATTTGAACTCAGTACATATCTCACTAGACTTGTTCATATAACCCTTCTGGGTCTTCGGATCCATGGGTGGCGACGCGAACTTTGGGCCCTAGTGGGGGTCCAGAGGGTTGAGTCGTTAGAGTCTTGGTGAGGGTTTTTCCAAGAACTATTTCGCGCTCATTTCTACTATTGTTGTGCTGCCTCTAGGTCTGAGGTATGATGTTGTTTTGGTTGGTGTGTTCTGGTCGGTTTTCCCAGAACTGTGTCTTGGTGGTTCTAGTGGAGGTTCTCCCAGGACCGGCTTGCATTGCTTCTACTTGCTGGGATGTTCTCTCTAATGGTCTATGTCATTTGGTCATTGGGATGTGCGTTCTGGTGAAGGTTCTTCCCAAGATCGCCCTTTGTCATTTCTGGTGGAGGTTCTTCCCAGGAGTGCTCTATTTTCGTTTTGGGCCGTCGCTGTGTTGCCCTTGTGGTTTGAAGTGTGTCGTTTGGCTGGGCTGTGTTCTGGTGAGCTTCTCCCATGATAGCTCTTGGCGCTTTTGGTGGAGGTTCTTCCCAAATCTGCTTCGTTTTGTTTTGTTCGTCCCTACTCTCTCTCTATGCAGAGATGAGCTCTCGTTGTTGCCGGTTGGACTGTCTATGTTACAGTCTGCTTGGCATTTCCAGTCAAGGTGTGGTGCCTTTGACCGTGTGTCTAGTCGCTGCGTTGGCCAGTTTGTTTTGTTATTCGTTTCCAAGTTTCTCGATTGTGCTGGTGGGATTTTGTGTGCCCCCGTGACTCGGATGATTTGTTTTTTTTTCTTATGCCCGACGTGCTCTCCCAGATGGTGGTCTGGTGAGTATAGTGGGTGTTTGGCTGGTTGTGTTTCTTGTGGAAGTGTCAGTTTTACATTGTGGATTTCCCTCTCATGGCTGGAAGAGACTCGTTGTCTTGCGTGTCTCCTTCCTCTATTTTTCGTAGGTTGCTCAGGGTGGTGATGCTCCACTGTGATGTTGTGTTGCCAGAGTGCGCATCGTTGCGACCTTCTGGTGGAGTCATCTTCCCTTGAGTTGTTTTTAAATTGAGCTGGTTGCTCCCTCGTGCCGACATTTTCTTGTGGCACTGTGGGTCGGTGGACCTATTCGTGTCGTTTGTCGTTGATTGTTTCTTACTGCTACCTACACAATTTAGGGCATTGGGTCCCTGATGGCTTGGTGCGAGGTAGTATCATTTTCTTATTGGATTGCATGCATGAGTGTTGCTCTGATGTGCACTTGTTTTATTGCTTGGCTTGCTTGTGTGAGCGTTGTTCCGGTGTGTGCTTGATTGTGCCTCGGCTTGTGCATCGAAAACTTTTTGTGTCATTGTTTTGGCGTTTTGCCTCTCTATCAGTCGCGATAGAGGTGGTGCTTCTTGCTCTTGCGCACCTAGGAGTCTCTTTTGCTCCTCGTACGGCAGAGTCGGTGCTTCGTGTTTTGTGTGGTCTTTGGTGCCAACGGTTGTTATGCTCTTGAAGTTCTCAACTTTCCATGTGCTTATGTTGCTGGTCTCTGGTGGAGACTCCTCTTCGGTGGGCCTTGTGTCATCTCGGGCTGTTGGTGCGGTTGTGTGTACTGCACCTTGTGCATTTTTTGATGCTTTGTGTTTTTGTGCCTCAAGGATTGGGGCCGGTTTGGCTTGTTGTGCCCTTTCAGGCTTGCGGTCCTTTGCGTGTGGCTTTTGGCGGGTCTCTGGTGAAGAGTCATTTCTGTTAGCCCATGGTGTTGTTTCGACCGCTGGTACACCTGTGTTGCGCTTTTCTTAGTTTTGGTGCTTGTGGTAGCACCGTATGCTCATGTAGAAGTGTTTCAATTTTATGCCGTCTGGAGCCTTGGTGCATTGTGTTGTACCTTGGGTGGCTCCTAGTGCTTGTGATAGCACCATGTGTTATGTCGTGTGCCTATTCACAAGATTTGTGTGTTGTTTCACGACTTCACTTGGTGTTGGAGGCGTTGAGCTTTTCGCCTTTGGGACACTTTGTGCTGGCCTATGCCTTGTGGTTGTACTGTTACCACTATAGGGTGGTTGCTTTGCCTTGTCTAGGTAGCTCTATCAGTGGTACACCAGGCTTTGGTTGTGTCATGTGTTCAAGTTTTCCCTCTCGCTTTGGGAGAGAGTGTGTTCGGTTGTGGTACCCTACTTCGATTTGGGTCCCTCTGAGATCGATGTGTTGTCCTTGACCCCTGCGGCTGTTTTGGTTCCTGTGTGGTTGTGTGTCTTTTTGGTGGTTGGCATGTTGGTACTGGCGATAATCCCTATGTGCGCATGGCAGGTGTGTTGCCAACTCCTCGTTGGTTCTCTATTGTACGTGGTGTTGGTGAGTCTGGAAGCCGATGGTGGAGTCTCCTATCGGTTTGTGTGGTGATAGTGAGGCCCATTGGCTTAGTAGTACTTGATCACATGTTTTGTCGACGTTGTGAGGTGCCCAGTTTTGGCTTGACCTCAGACGTCTTTCGTGCTTCCATTGTGATATGTCGCATTGTGAAGCATGCAGTTCCCAATTTTATGGCTCCACATGCGTTTGGTGTCCTTGTCGAACCACGAGGAAGGTCTGGGTAAGACCTAGTTGTGACAATGGATGCCGTTTTCACATGTTGAGGCTTCTCCGCATGTGCTTGCTATCCCTGTTGGACCGTGAGGAAGGTCTAGGTGAGACCTAGCGGTGGTGGTGGACGCTGTTTCATGCATTGAGGATTCTCTGCAAGCGTGTTCTCGCTCTGGTTCTTGTCTCTCGCATGGTTTCTCAATTCGGGCTGGTGAACGATGCTAGATGTTGCTAGTAACGTGAGGCTATTCCCCAGAGTGTTGTGCTTGACCCTCAGGCATTTTTCTGGTTGTTGTCGGCAACTGTGTGCTCTGTCGGGTTTTGCTAGCTATGGAGTGGGTCGTTGACCAGCATTTCTTGTGTTGTTGTTGGCAACTATGTGCTCTACCGGGTTTTGTTGGCGACGAAGTGGGTTGTTGGCTGGTGTTTCTCGTGTTACTACTGGCAACTGCGTCCTCTGTTGGGCCTTGTTGGCAACAGAGTGGGTTATTTATTTATTATTTTAGCATATGTATGAATAATGTTGAGAGGAAGAAGAGATAGCAATATTAAGAAGCATACAAACATTCCCCATCTGTAATTTCTGTCTATAACTACCTTACCTATCAGATGCAAGCAAAGTGATCCAACGCCAGTTTGTAGTCGATTATGTAGGTGGCAGTGACCATCCTCTACTGGCCGATATGCTTCTCCAGCTCTATTCCCCTCCCTCCCACCACACAAAGCCGTCTTTCCATTTTGCTATGAATAAGTCGTACTGCTCCAATCACTCCAATCTCTAAAATGCACGTGCCTATAAATAGTCTTACATAGATGAGAAAAACCACTTTGAACCCTTATGTTGGGAGTTTTCGTTTATATTCCATTTGTAAAAAAATAAGCACAAGTTGAATAATACATTACATGACTGACATATCTAAATAAGAACCCCTACTAGAGTGATGATTAATACAATATAGTTTACTAACCACCTTTTTTTAATTGGTCCTTGTGCAATCTCATTACTATCTTACACAAGTCGAGGTTCTCCATCAAAGCTAGTCTTTTTCATCTAGAGGTCTCCAGTAAGGGAAAAGATTGCTGCAAGCCAAGTTGTTTGGCTAAATTGTGCCAAGATATGGGATCTGGCCTTTTACATCTAGGCTACACAGTTCAGCAGAATAACTCCACTAGCACAAAGTTGCTCTCCAACAGTAACATATCAAAAGTAATGAGGATTGATCACTAGATCCTCATCACCCGCGTAGATATCTCTAAATTGATAACACTTACCCAAGATTATAGAAAATAGGAAAAAAATACTTACATACCCCAATAATACATCGTATTCGTATTTATATCCTTAGATTGATAATATTATATTTCATACTCCTATATTTGCCATATTTTATAAAATATATCTTTGTAGTTAGTTAGTCGTTAGAATGTAAGGAATATTCAATATCATATAACAGAACTGTTAAAAAAATAATTTACTAAAACATCCATGTTAATAGTGAGGGAGAGATAATTAGATAGAGAAACAATGATAAAATGAAGAGAAAGAGAGAGAAAGAGAATAGACAGAAGAGAAAAAGAGAACTAAGAGAGAGAAAGAGAGAGCTTGTAGTTCCTTTCCACCGCTATGCTAGTGGCAACAACGGGGGAGGTGGTGGCAAGGATGGCTAGAATGGTGATTTTGACTCACGAAGTGGCTCCGACTGAGGCTCTACCTCCACCTTTAGTCCTGGTACTATTATGATGAAGGTAGCGGAGGTAGGGGTGTAACAATTCTCAATTTTAAATTGAGAAAATAAAATTTACTAAAATTATGAATAAATTGAAACTCATTAAGTAAAAATAAGAGATGGGCTAACCTAAAAGGTTCATACATAAGTTAATGGGGAACAAAGTTGAAGCCCAATGTTGGATGGGAGACCTAAATTCTGATGATCAGTCCATCCCCATATAATTTCATTAATTATAAGCCTATTTTGTTGATTAACAGGCAAAATCAAACAAAACTTGTAAGTATTCTTACTATGTAGCACTTAAAATTTTAGAGCATGTAATTTTACTAAGTACACATCTGTTTCCCAAGTGACATAACAATTTCATTAGAATCATAACGATTTCTACACTTCTATCGATTTTAGTTTCACAAGGATTTCAGAAGTATCATATCGATTTCAGTTCTATAACAATTTCATAAGTGTTGCATCGATCTCGATCTCATAATGATTCGTTAATTGAGAGAATGTTTTTGATCTCATAATGATTTGTTGTGAGTATAATGATTTCAATCTCACATCGATTTGATAAGTGAGTAGAATGATTTGATCGCCGCATCGATTTGTTAAGTGAGAACAACGATTTGCTCTCACAACGATTTGTTAAGTAAGAACAACGATTCGTTCTCACAATGATTTGTTAAGTGAGAACAACGATCTGATCTCACAACGATTTGTTAAGTGAGAACAACGATTTGCTCTCACAACGATTTGTTAAGTGAAAACAATGATTTGATCTCACAACGATTTGGTAAGTGAGAAACAACGATTCATTTCACAAGGATTTGTTAAGCGAGAACAACGATTTCAATTTCACATCGTTTTGATAGCCGCAACGATTCGATAAGTTACATAACGACTTGGTCGCCGTAACAATTCGAAAAGTTACATAACAACTTGGTCGCCATAACAATTCGAGAAGTTACATAACGACTTGGCCGTTGTAACGATTCGATATAGCAAACAACAATTTGGTCACTACTTCGGTTTGATAAGTGAAACAACGATTTGCTCACAACGACTTGGTTGTAACGAATTGCTTATAATGACTTGCTTATACTCTTATAATGGTTTGTGTCCACAACAATTGGTTATATTTGTCTAACGATTTGTGTTCACAACGACTTGCCTATATCTGTATAACGACTTGTGTTCACATCGATTTGTTTATGGATGAATAATGATTTACGTAAACAACGATTTGCTTATTCACACAATGATTTCATAAATTGAACCAATGTTTCATTGTCATAACGATTTCATGGAGTACATCGACTTGATATTCAAATATTATGAAAGTCAAAGTCTTCCCAAGTGTTTCTCTAATATCCATGCATTTAATGTGACTATACATTTCACTACACGATGCATATCTGGATATCTTCTATTCTCATGCTTCTATAAGAAACACTTTTAGGAAAGCATAATGGCATTTCTATTTTGGTGAAAAGTCTTACTACATGAATTCTAACGTTGACTGACAACAAGAGACAGCATAGTTGTCTATAGTTTGGTATTTATTGTGTGCAAGTCTCTGACCGCACAACCTCATACAACGTTGGACAAAATAGAGACTGAAAGATATCAAGAAGGATCTACCCTTTGCGTGCATGGAACGAAAAGGTGTTTAACGAAAAGTAACTTTGATTGGAAGCTCACCTACACCATGCAGTCTAACGTGCACCAAAGATTAGAGACAACGGAGACCTCAACGACTATTTTAGCAAGAGAAGATATTTATACAAGACTCAAGACTCTTGGCAAGACAACTTTTCAAGTGTTCAACAATCTGAATGAGAAAATCCTTTACGCCATAAAGTCTTAGCAAACGAGCTTGTGGCTTTCATTCCAACTCTTTCTGTAGCTCTGTGCTCTCACCCAGTTCTTGTCTAGATCCTTTGAGAGCCATTGTAAGTCTAAGAGCTTTGATTCTAGAGAAAATCCATCTCTCTCAGACTTAGCCTTAGATCGGGCACCAGTTGTAAGCTTGGTCTAGGGGCAATCAGCCTTTATACACTTCTTTTGTGTAATCCTCTTTGAGTTGTGAAGAGAAGACCTGCTGGAAGTAGGTGGTAGTTTTTCCCTTTGTGGTAGAAGGAAGACCTAAGATTCAGGGTGTTTGTATACCTCTTTTAGGTGTGAAGAGAAGGTCAGCTGCGGCTGGATGTGTAAGTGTCTTTGAGGGAGATTGTACCCTTGGATAGTGAAATCATGAGTTATTGCTCGGGGACTGGACGTAGGACTCCTTGGGATAGGAGGTCCGAACTAGGATAAAATCCCTGTGTTGTGTGATTGCTTGCTTGTGTCATTATTTTCCTTGTTTCTAACACTAACAATTGAATTTAGTGTTTGTCTTTCTGTTAAGCATTTTTGTTGACATGTTTTAATGCTATTCGAAATTTAAGAATCCCATTCACACCCCCCCCCCTCTGGGCTTGCTAGCTGGGCAACAAGGTATTAAAGACAAGTCTCTTCGACAAAGAGGATCTCACGATCGGAAGAGAAAAGATTAATGGCAGCTCAAGGTCACTTCGTGGGTCAGTCCGTCAACAGACCACCATTGTTCGATGGTGAAGATTACAACTATTGGAAGACCAGAATGGAGTTCTTCTTTCAAGGTCTTGATTATCAAATATGGTCAATCATAGAAGAAGGAGATCTTCTAGTAACTAATGAGAAAGACAAGTGGACAGAAGATGACAAGAAGAAAATCTCACTAAACTGCAAAGCAAAAAGCATATTGTGCTGCGCACTAAGGAAGAAGGAGTTCAATAGGATCTCAGCCTGCAAATACGCTATGGAGATGTGGGAAAATTTGAGAATCACATATGAAGGCACAGATAAAGTGAAAGAGACAAGAATAGACATCTTGGTAACTCAGTATGAGCGATTCTAGATGCAGTCAGGAGAGTCAATCACACAAATGTATAGTAGATTCACAGACATCACAAATGGTCTAGCTGGTCTTGGAAAGTAGTATGAGATGGAAGACATGGTAAGAAAAATTCTGAGATCTCTACCTGCGTCATGGTCTCCTAAAGTGACAACAATAGAAGAGGCTAACGACTTAAAGAGAATGTCATTGGAAAAAACTTATGGGTCGCTAATGGCCCATGAAATAAACATGGAGAGGCTTGGAGAATCCTCAAGTAAGAAAAAGCATAGAAATGCACTAAAAGCTACAGAAGGTAGCTCTGAGGAAGAATCAGATGATGAAGTTAGCAATGAAAGCAGTGAAGATGAAGAAGCGCTTCTATCCAGAAGACTACAACGTATATTAGCTAAGAAAAAGTATAAATATGTAAGAAGACAGTTTAAGAAAGGAAAAGATTTCAGAAAACCTGAAGGAAATGAGCTTAAGAAGATGGAACCCATATATTACGAATGTAAAAAGCCCGGACACATCAAGGCAGAATGTCTGAAGCTGAAGAAGATCGAGTTCAGGAAGAAATACAACTCAAAGAAATTCAGAAAGTATAAGAAGAAAGCCATGGCAGCAGCATGAGACAATGACAGCGACTCAGATAGTGAGTCAAACTTGAGTGAAGAAGAAGAAAAAGACAACCGGACATTCATGGCCAACATCGAGGATAAGGTAACTTCTGATTCCTCATTTACTTCTTGTGATGAATCAGATTCTGATGGCTTTGAAGATGTGTTTAATGAGTTATATAGTAAGTACAAAGACGTATGTAAATTGTTAAAATTTCTAAGAAAAATCATGCATGTTTAGAGATTACTACCTCAGATTTAAAATCTGAAAATGAGTAGTTAGAAAAATAAGTTTCTGAGCTAAAAAGAATGAATGAATTATTATGTGAAGATTTAAAAGTTAAAAAATGATCAGATAGCTAATCTGGAAAGCCAGGAAACTGTAAGTAAACTAAAATAGAAAATTAATACATTAACAAAAGAAAATGAATATTTATCCAGTACATTAGAAAATTCACAAACGGTAAATTCATATTAATACTAAAAGGAGCTAGAAGATCAGGGAAAAAGAAGTATGGCTTAGGATACACTCCTCCTGATAATGAAGATACAGTAGTGCTTCCTAAAATTTATCCAACACCAAAATTTGTTGCTGAATAAGACACTGCATACAAATCTAATTTCAAATATACGCCAACTAAAAGGTAAGTAAAACATCCTACTGTAGTCATTGTAACAAACTAGGACACATTAAAATCACACGTCCAACTAAACATATAAAATAGATAATTAAAAGGAAAATTGATGAAACTAACCAGCAAGGACCCAAAAGAACTTGGGTACCTAAATCTTAGTGTTTTCATTGCAGGGAAGCCTTAGAGCATCAAAGTGGTACCTAGACATGTAATACCCCAAGGTATAAAAATGATAAACAAGTGAGAAACGGTCGAGAAAACGTAATGCAGTTTGTAAACAGATGGATAGATAAAGCAAATCCGGATCTATCGAAGGTCTAACTGAAATGTGTTAAAAGGATACTATTACTGGTAAAGGATATTATTAATAATAAATAATAATAATATTGTTATAGGGTATTACTAAAGGTAAACATATTGGTAAAGGAAAAGGATAAGGATATGGATACATCCCTGTTCACACTGAGCCAGAATAAAATAAAGGAAAAAGTATAAATGTAAATGATAGGGGCATATCTACAATTATAAAAATATGAGGTTTCCATGCAAATGTTAATTTTCTGGGGACCCTGGTGTAACATCTACCGACCCCAAAGACAAAGTCAGATTCCCGATCGGAGCTCATTCGGAGCCTGAATGGCTGATCGGAGATTTGGGAGGGCATATTTCCAAATTCTAGAAGTCCAAGGTAAAAAAGTTAAAGATAGAAAAGTTAGGGGGTTAAGTGAAATAAAATATAAAATCCTATAACACCCTAGAAAATCAAGAGACCCCTAGAACCTCTTGGAAACCCCTGGAAGGGGACACTTGCCCCACATCTGGACCGTCCAATGAATGGAGGGTCAGGATTGAGCCACCATAGGTGGACAACCCTAAACCCTAAACTTGTCCACCATCAAGGGCCTCCATGGGAGCCCCCCACCTCCTCCTTGTTCTATAAATACCCCCCTCCTCCTTCATTCCATCCCATTCCACCCACCTCCTCCAAGTAGAAGAGTGTAAGAAGAGAGAAGAGGAGTGACCATCCCGAGGTTCTGCTGTTAGGTAGGTTCTTTTAGGTAGTTCTATACCCCTAGTGAGTGAAAATACTGTCTTTCATGTTCTCCTAAGCCTTCTCTACGTCGAGATGCCGTCGGTTCATTTTCTCGGAGTTTTCCTGTTACGCCGGAATGCTGCCCGATTGATTTTTTAGTATCTCCCGTTACGCTGGAATTCTGTCCGATTGATTTCTTAGTATCTCCCGTTACGCTGGAACTCTGCCCGATAGTTTTCTTAGTATCTCTTGTTACACCGGAATTCTGCCAGATTGATTTCTCAGTATCTCCCGTTACACCAGAATTATGTCCGTTTAATTTCTTGAAATCTCCCGTTACGCTGGAATTCTGGCCAATTGATTTATTAGTATCTCCTGTTACGCCGGAACTCTATCCGAATGATTTCTTAGTATCTCCCGTTACGCCGGAACTCTATCTGATTGATTTCTTAGTATCTCCCGTTACGTCGGAACTCTGTCCGATTGATTTCTCAAAATCTTCCGTTATGCCGGAATTCTATCCGTATGATTTCTTAAGATCTTCCGTTACGCCAGAATGCTGTCCATTTGGTTTCTTAATATTTTCTATTATATCGGAATGCTGTCTGTATGATTCTTAATATCTTCTATTATGCTGGAATGCTGTCCATAGGATTTCTTTCGTTATACTGGAATGCTTCTCCTGTTTATACTGGAATGTTCATACCCCAATCGGAAGTGTGGGAGCTAAGTGCTACACAGGGCAAAGTGCTATGCTGTGGGAGCCACCTCTTGAGGCCATAATGGCGCAAAGTGCTACATGGCAGGAGCCACCTCTTGAGCCTGTGGGGGCCACCTCTAGAGTCCTGCCTACCTAGGGATTTCATGTGTGCTATATATATATTACCATACTATTTCTCATTTTCTGCGAACTCTGAGTTGTCAGCTCGCTACTTGAAATCGTGAACTCAAAACTGGAATTCATGCCGGTTAGGGGGCTATGGTCTAGTCCCGAGAAGATCTCGAATGCTCTTAGTGCCCAGCGGTACCGTATGGAGAGTGATGACCTCGTGCTTGGCATACACCATAAGTGAAGTGTTTATAGTGATTTGCTGACAATTCATAATTCGTGAAAAGTGTTTAATGTTATAGCTCTCTGATAATCTCTTAAGTGCATGATCGTTATGGAAGAGTTCAGTGATAGACGTGGATTCCTCTTGACTAAAAATCGTGTTTATGTTCTTCACTTAATTTAATTGTCCATGTGCCATTCATTTTTACATTTTGAGAATTGCTATTAGTAGCATGAATTATTCTTTTACTGTGATACATGAATTCGTGCATCATTATGAACTCTCATTTCTTTGTTTTGATACGTAATTTGAATTCATCCTTTTATCTTGCATACTTGCTAGTGGTAAAGATCAACTTAAAGGAATCTACTGGGCAAGTTTTTGCTCATCCCTATTCTCTTAACATTTTTCAGGTGATGATTAATTTTGGATATGGCGGGCAGGGTTGTGCGCCGAGAGACCCCTTCGTATTGTAATAAAGTCTAGTTAGTGGTGTCATGTTTAATATGACTATTGTGTTTTAATGCGTTGTTGATATAGTCTTCCTTGTATTTTGGGACTCTCCGGCTTCATGCGAGGATTATATATTGTAATGAATGTTTCATTAATGAAGTTATCACTTTAGTCTATTACGCCTCGATATTTCCGCTGCTATCGGGACGTGACAGATTTAGTGGTATCAGAGTCACCGATTTTTGGAGTCTTGAAGTCTTAGGATTGATAGACTCTAACAACCAATAACCAACCTGTGAGGTGGGTAGGAAGTGAATTGGGGAAGAAATTAGATTATATTAGTCATGTTACAAGATCTTCCATTGATAATTGATCTAGCTATGTTTGCTTTTAGGAAATCCCATATATATATTATAAATGGAAGGACAAAATGCCCCCTGGAGGGACCTCCATATATGATCCAAGGACTAACAATGGCACTTGGCTTGGTTGCACAACAAGGGAACCACCAGAACAATGGAGATATATATAAGAATTTTAGAAGCATGAACCCTCCAAGGTATGCTGGCAATCTAAATCCTGATGAGGCAGAAAATTGGATAAGAGAGATAGAAATGATCTTTAAAGTAACTCAATGCCCCGAAGAGGATAAAGTGAGGCTTGCCACCTTTCAATTAGAAAAGATGCAAGGGTCTGGTGGGAAGCCATTGAGGTCACTATGGTAGGAAGAAACATCACCTGGGCAGAATTTGTGGATCTCTTTAATAATCAATACTTTTCAGAAGAGATCAAGGAAAAGAAGGTTATGGAATTTATCAACCTGAAATAGAGAAGTTTGACAGTAGCAGAGTATGAAGCTCAATTTGCTAAATTATCTAGATATGCTCCACACTTGGTTGCTACTGAAAAATTGAAAGCTAGAATATTTCTACAAGGATTAAAGCCCAGTTATATTACTCAGCTGGCCCCATTATTGATCTCTACCTATTCAGATATGGTAAGGAGGGCTCTGGCCTTAGAAAGTGCAACCGAAATGACAGACAGGATTAAAAACAAGTTCGCAAACAAAAGGATTTCCACTTCTACTTCTGAGCCCAACAATAAAAAGAGGAAGAATGAAAATAAAGATATTACACAGGCATTCAAGAAGCCAAGCAGATCCATGATAACACCAAGATAGAAAAGATAACCTGTGCTTATTGCGAAAGGCCGGGGCATACAACAGATGAATGTTGGAGAAAGAAAGGTGCCTGTCTAAAGTGTGGAAGCCGTGAGCACCGCATCCGACTTGTCCACAGCTTCAAGAGCAGATGAACACGCATCAGAAAAACAATAGGAAACCAGGAAGATTGCAAGCTCTGGGATTAGCAGACGAAGATCAAGAAGGGGGAATCATCGAAGGTACTCTCATCATTCACTCTAAGCCTGCTTTTGTTCTATTTGATTCTGGAGCTACACATTCATTCATTTCTTGGGCCTTTGCCAATACTTTGAAGTCAAAGCCAACCACCCTACCTACTGGAATAAACTTGTCAACATTAGTTCTGGGATAGATCTCGACTTCCATTTTCCATCCAGTGAAGTACTCATTAGCAACCAGAACTTTCCAATAGACTTAATCTGCCTTGACATGGATAGATATGATGTAATCTTAGGAGCGGATTGGCTACTGCATCATCACGTCAGGTTAGACTGTCGGTTAAAACAACACACCTTTTTGGAAAAAGATATACTTCCCATAACTTTTCCTGTTACACATAAATCTCAACCCACAATCCTCATATCAGACCTTAGAGCACAAAAACTTCTACAAAAAGGTTGCATAGGATATTTGGCTTCAGTAGTGATAGCAGATTCCCCAAATCCAGAACTTGAAAAGATTCCAGTGGTGAGAGAGTATCCAGATGTGTTCCCCACAGATTTACCAGGTTTGCCCCCTGAGCGGGAAGTAAGCTTTTCCATAGAACTAATTCCAGGGGCTACCCCAGTTTCCAAGACACCTTACAGAATGTCTTTGGCAGAAATGAAAGAATTAAAGAAACAGTTGACTAAATTACTGGAAAAGGGGTTTATCAGACCAAGCACTTCACCCTGGGGAGCACCAGTCTTATTTGTAAAGAAGAAAGATGGATCATTGAGATTATGTATAGACTATGGACAGCTGAACCAATTGACAGTTAAGAATAAATACCCTTTACCAAGAATTGATGATTTGTTTGACCAATTATCTGGTGCTCAATATTTCTCCAAGATCGACTTAAGGTCAGGATATCATCAGGTGAGGATTAAAGAGGAAGATATTCATAAGACAGCTTTTAGGAGTAGATATGGACACTATGAATTTGTGGTCATGCCTTTTGGATTAACAAATGCCCCAGTAGTTTTTATGCAATTAATGAACAATATATTCAGACCATACCTGGATCAGTTTATAGTGGTATTCATTGATGAATATTGATATATTCGAAGAATAAGGAAGAGCATGAATCTCATCTAAGATTACCTTACAAACACTAAGGGAACAGAAGTTATATGCCAAACTGAGCAAATGTGAATTCTGGTTAGAAAAGGTAGCCTTTTTGGGACATGTTATCTCGAAAGAAGGTATTTCAGTGGATCCTTCAAAAATTGAGGCTATTCAAAAGTGGGGGAAACCCACTACTGTCACAGAAATTAGAAGTTTCCTTGGTATGGCTAGCTATTATCAAAGATTTGTCAAAGATTTTGCTAAAATAGTTGTACCTTTAACCAGATTAACCAAGAAAGGGTTCCATTTGTTTGGGATGAAAATGTGAAGCCAGTTTCCAAAAATTGAAGGAATGCCTAACTTCAACTCCTATACTCACACTACCCATTGAAGGAAAAGACTATGAAGTTTACACTGATGCTTCAAATGTGGGCTTAGGATGTGTACTTATGCAAGAAGGAAAGGTGATTGCATATACTTCTAGGCAACTAAAGACACATGAAAAGAACTATCCAGTACATGATCTAGAATGGGCTGCAATAATTTTTGCCCTCAAAATTTGGAGGCATTATTTATATGGGACCCAATTCATAGTACACTGTGATCATAAAAGTTTGAAGTATTTGTTTTCCCAAAAGGAATTGAACATGAGGCAGAGAAGGTGGCTAGAGTATATTAAGGACTTTGACTTCTCTATCCAGTATCAACCTGGGAAAGGAAATGTAGTAGCCGATGCTCTAAGCAGAAATCCAGTGGGACAATTATCGAGCATGATTTGTGGTGAATGGAAGTTACTGGAGCAATTTTCAACACTAAATTTAAATGTGGATACTCCAGAAGATCATATTATGATTGCTAACTTAAGAGTCCAACCAGATATTTTGAAGGAAATCAAAGAACAACAAGATGATGATCCAGCAATAGTAGAAATCAAAGAACAACTGGATAGCAGACCTGAATTTCACATAGATAATGAGGGAAAGCTTATGTTCCAAGGAAGATATGTGTGCCAGATCATCATAAAATTAAGAAGAAAATATTGGAAGAAGCTCACAAGACTCGATATACAATTCATCCGAAGCAACAAAAATGTATCAAGATTTAAAGATGACTTATTGGTGGAACAATATGAAGAGGGAAATAGTTGAGTATGTTTTCAAATGTCTAACATGTCAAAAAGTTAAGGCAGAACATCAAGTACCTGCTGGAAAATTGAGACCTTTAGAAATACCAGAATGGAAATGGGATAGTATCGGCATGGATTTTATTACAGGACTACCAAGAACTAGAAGTGGTCATGATGGCATTTGGGTTATTATAGATCGTTTAACCAAGGCAGCACATTTCTTACCCATAAAGATAAAATGGTCTGTGAACATTCTGGTAGCACTATATATCAAGGAGATTGTTAGATTGCATGGAATCCCAATAAATATCATATCAGACAGAGATTCTAGATTCACATCACACTTCTGGATTGGACTACAACAGCCTTGGGTACAAAGTTGAATTTTAGCACAGCATTTCATCCTCAAACTGATGGACAAACAGAAAGAATTAATCAAGTTATTGAAGATATGTGTAGAGCATGCTTTTTAGATTTTGGAGTAGACTGGCAAAAACATTTACCACTAATGGAATTTGCCTATAATAATAGCTATCAATCCACCATTCAGATGACACCATTTGAAGCTTTGTATGGCAGAAATTGTAGATCTCCCATATGTTGGAAAGAAATTGGTGAAGAACAAATAATTGGACCAGAAATAGTTTAGAGAACAACTAATATTATCCAGATAATCAGGCAAAGAATAAAGGCAACCCAAGATCGACAAAAGAGTTATGCAGATCAAAGGAGAAGAGATTTGAAATTCCAAGTTGGAGACCATGTGTCCTGAAAGTATCGCCAAAAAGAGGACTTAAGAGATTTGGGATTAAAGGGAAACTTAGTCCCCGATTCATTGGACCTTTTGAAATCTTAGAAAAATTGGGGAAGTTAGCTATGAACTAGCCTTGCCCCTCAACTTATAGGGGTACATGATGTCTTCCATGTTTCAATGCTTCAGAAATATGTTTATGATCCATCTCACATTATTCAATTCAAAGATCTGGACTTCCAAAAGGACCTGAACTATGAAGAGCAACCTATCAAGATCTTGGATCGCAAGATACAACAGCTGAGAAACAAAAGCATACCAATAGTAAAGGTTCAATGGAGTAGAAGAGGATAAGATGAAGCTACTTGGGAACTAGAAGAAACCATGCAGAAGAATTATCCAGACTTGTTTGAAGGTAAGTATCTTTCCATTCTAGTCACATTTTGTTGAATTAGGGGACCAAATTCTTATAAGTGGGGAGGGTGTAATACCCCAAGGTATAAAATGATAAACAAGTGAGAAACGGTCGAGAAAACGTAATGCAGTTTGTAAGCAGATGGATAGATTAAGCAAATCCGGATCTATCGGAGGTCTAACTGAAAAATGTGTTAAAGGATACTATTACTGGTAAAGGATATTACTAATGATAAATATAATGTATTGTTATAGGATACTACTAAAGGTAAGCATATTGGTAAAGGAAAAGGATAAGGATATGGATACATCTGTTCACAATGAGCCAGAATAAAATAAAGGAAAAAGTATAAATGTAAATGCAGGGGCATATCTACAATTATAAAAATATGAGGTTTCCATGCAAATGTTAATTTTTATGGGGACCCTGGTGTAACATCTACCGACCCCCAGAGATAAAGTTGGATTCCCGATCGGAGCTCATTCGGAGCCTGAATGGCTGATCGGAGATTTGGGAGGGGCATATCTCCAAATTCTAGAAGTCAAAGGTAAAAAAGTTAAAGATAGAAAAGTTAGGGGGTTAAGTGAAATAAAATATAAAAAAATCCTATAAAACCCTAGAAAAATCAAGAGACCCCTAGAACCTCTTGGAAACCCTGGAAGGGGACACTGCCCCACATCTGGACCGTCCAATGAATGGAGGGCCAGGATTGAGCCACCATAGGTGGACACTTGTCCACCATCAAGGGCCTCCATGGGAGCCCCCATCTCCTCCTTGGCCTATAAATACCCCCCTCCTCCTTCACTCCATCCCATTCCACCCACCTCCTCCAAGTAGAAGAGAGTAAGAAGAGAGAAGAGAATGAGTGACCATCCCGAGGTTCTGCTATTAGGTAGGTTCTTTTGGTAGTTCTATACCCCTAGTGAGTGAAAATGCTGTCTGTCATGTTCTCCTAAGCCTTCTCTACGTCGGAGATCCAGTTACGTCGGCTCGAAGTATCTCCCGTTACGTCGAAATTCTGTCCGATTGATTTCTTAGTATCTCTCGTTATGCCGGAACTCTGTCCGATTGTTTTCTCAGTATCTCCTGTTACGTCAGAATTCTACCCGATTGATTTCTCAATATCTCCCGCTACACCGGAATTCTATCCGTTTAATTTCTCTAAATCTCTCGTTACGCCGGAATTCTGCCCAATTGATTTATTAGTATCTCCCGTTACGCCGGAAGTCTGTCCGAATGATTTCTTAGTATCTCACGTTAATCCGTAACTTTGTCCGATTGATTACTCTGTATCTCCCATTACGCCGGAACTCTGTCCGATTGATTTCTCAAAATCTTCTGTTATGCTGGAATGCTGTCTGTTTGGTTTCTTAATATTTTCTATTATTTTGGAATGCTGTCTGTATGATTTCTTACTATCTTCTATTATGCCGGAATGATGTCCATAGGATTTCTTCGTTATGCTGGAATGCTTCTCCTATTATATTGGAATGTTCAAACCCCAATCGGAAGTGTGGGAGCTAAGTGCCACACAGGGCAAAGTGCTATGCTGTGGGAGCCACCTCTTGAGGCCATAATGGCGCAAAGTGCTACATGGCAGGAGCCACCTCTTGAGCCTATGGGGGCCACCTCTAGAGTCCTGCCTACCTGGGGATTTCATGTGTGCTATATATATTACCAGACTATTTCTCATTTTCTGCGAACTCTGAGTTGTCAGCTCGTTACTTGAAATCGTGAACTCAAAACTGGAATTCATGTCGGTTAGGGGGCTATGGTCTAGTCCCGGGAAGATCCCGAATGCTGTTAGTGCCCAGCGGTACTGTATGGAGAGTGATGACCTGGTGCTTGTCATACACCATTAGTGAAGTGTTTATAGTGATTTGCTGACAATTCGTAATTCGTGAAAAGTGATTAATGATATAGCTCTCTGATAATCTCTTAAGTGCATGATCATTATGGAAGAGTTCAGTGATAGACATGGATTCCTCTTGACAAAAAATCGTGTTTATGTTCTTCACTTAATTTACTTGTCCATGTGTCGTTCATTTTTACATTTTGAGAATTGCTATTAGTAGCATTAATTATTCTTTACTGTGATACATGAATTCGTGCATCATTATGAACTCTCATTTCTTTGTTTTGATACGCAATTTGAATTCATCCTTTCATCTTGCATACTTGCTAGTGGTATAGATCAACTTAAAGGAATCTACTGGGCAAGTTTTTGCTCATCCCTATTCTCTTAACATTTTTTAGGTGATGATTAAGTTTGATATGGCGGGCAGGGTTGTGCGCCGAGAGACCCCTTCGTATTGTAATAAAGTCTAGTTAGTGGTGTCATGTTTAATATGACTATTGCATTTTAATGCGTTGTTGATATAGTCTTCCTTGTATTTGAGACTCTCCGGCTTCATACCAGGATTATATATTGTAATGAATGTTTCATTAATGAAGTTATCACTTTAGTCTATTATGCCTCGATATTTCCGCTGCTATCGGGACGTGACAAGACAGTGGATGCTCAAGGCACATGACAGGAAATAGAAGGTTGTTCTCACATCTTGATGATTAAGAAGGCATAGTGACTTATGGCGACAATGGAAAAGGGACAGTGATAGGTTGCAGATCAGTTGGCAGTCAAGGCAGAACTCTCATAGAAGATGTCCTATGCATGAAAGGACTCAAGCACAATCTAATCAGCATCATCCAGCTATGTGACAAAGGACATCAAATTAAGTTTCAAGAGACTAAGTGCAGTATCATGAAGAATGATGTAGTTGTGTATGACGCCAGCAGGGAAAAGAACTTGTATGTGCTTCATTTAGAAGAATTGAAGGATCAGGATATATGTCTTACAGTAAACAAAGATCATTCAGTAGATTTATGGCGCAGAAGACTAGGTCACTACAGTTTAGTAGAAGGTTTGCCCAAAGTAAACTCAAGGATAGAAGGTGTGTGTGAACCTTGTGCAAAAGGGAAGCACACAAAATCATCTTTCAAATCGAAGATAGTTGTAACCACTTCAAAGCCATTGGAATTGTTGCATATGAATTTATTTGGGCTGATGAGAACATGTTTAGGAGGAAAGAATTTTGGTTTTGTGATTGTAGATGATTATTCTAGATTCATATGGGTATCTTTCTTGGAGAACAAAGATGACACATTTGATAATTTTGTTAGCTTCGGTAAGAAAATTCAGAAAGATAAGAAGTACAACATTGTCAGTATTCGATCGGATCATGGAAGAGAGTTTCATAATGTAAGATTTGCAGAGTTCTGTGATGATCAAGGAATAGAGCACAATTTCTCAACACCAAGAACATTACAGTAAAATGGAGTTGTTGAGAGAAAGAATAGAATTTTATTGGACATGGCCAGAACAATGTTGTCAGAGTACAACCTTCCAAGGTATTTCTGGGCTGAAGCAATCAACACAGCATGCTACATAATCAATAGAGTGATGTTCAGGCCAATCCTGAAGAAAGAATGCATACGAGCTATACAAGCAGAAGAAGCCAAAGATCAGTCACTTCTGAACCTTCAGATGTCCATGCTTCATCCACAATAATGGCAAGAGAGATATTGGTAAGCTGGACTCAAAGTCTGATGAAGGTATATTTATGGGGAAGTAGATAGTGATAATGATGATGCAAATGATTTGTCCAATAAATTAAAGGATACATCTATCAAGGATAAAAAGGATCCACCATTGGAAGAATTACAACAAAGAGAGATATCTCATGATGATCTTCCAAAGGAATGGACATACAAAAAGGATCACCTATTGGATAACATCATTGGAGATCCATCGGTTGGGGTAAGAACCAGAGGTAATGTAATTCCCTATGATTATTTAGCTTTTGTATCTCAAATAGAGCCTAAGACAGTCCATGAAGCACTATTTGATGAATCTTGAATTTTAGCCATGCAAAATGAACCTAATCAGTTCAAGAGAAACCAAGTGTGGTCCCTTGTTCCAAGACCATCAGATCATCCTGTGATTGGCACCAAATGGGTGTTCAGGAACAAATTGGATGAAGCTGGTGTGATCACTAGAAACAAGTCTAGACTGGTTGCTCAAGGCTATTCCCAAGAGGAAGGCATAGATTTCGATGAAACATACGCACCAATGGCTAGACTAGAGGCAATTAGAATTTTACTTGCTTATGCAACTGCATTAGATTTAAAACTTTTTCAAATGGATGTAAAATCTGCTTCTTAAATGGCTATATAAAGGAGGAAGTCTATAATAACCTCCTAGTTTTGATGATATAGATTTTCCAAATCATGTTTTAAGTTGCATAAAGTATTGTATGGTTTAAAGTAAGCACCTAGAGCATGGTATGAAAGGTTAAGTGCATTTCTATTAAACCATGGTTTTATCAGAGGTAAAGTAGAAAGCACAGTATTTATTAAGTCAAAAGTCAAAAATATATTACTTGTACAAATTTATGTAGATGATATAATATTTTGTTCTACTGATGAATCTCTTTGCAAGTATTTTGAAAAGCTTCTACAGAGAGAATTTGAAATGAGCATGATGGGGGAGCTCAACTATTTCCTCATATTGCAAATCAAGCAAGGAAAAGAAGGCACACACATCTGTCAAGCAAAGTACGCTAAAAAGCTATTAAAGAAGTTTGGGTTTGAAAATGTTAAGCCACTGTCAACGCCAATGAGCACATCTACAAGGCTAGACAGCGACAAGGATGGTATGAAAGTAGACCAAAGCTCTACAGAGGTATGATAGGGTCTTTAGTTTATTTAACCGCAAGCAGACCTGATATTCTATTTAGTTTATGCATGTCTGCTAGGTATCAGGCTGATCCTAAAGAATCTCATTTAATTTCTGTTAAAAGGATTTTTAAATATTTAGTTAAAACTCATGATCTAGGATTGTGGTATCTAAAATCATGCGAAATAAATTTAGTAGGATATTTTGATGCTGACTATGTTGGATGCAAAATAGATAGAAAAAGTACCAGTGGTTGTTGTTAATTTCTTACAGGATGTCTGATTTCATAGTCCTCAAAGAAACAAAATTCGGTAGCACTATCAATAGCTGAAGCTGAGTACGTGGCTGCTGGAAGCTATTGCACACAACTCCTATGGATTAAACAGCAACTTGAGGATTATGGACTGCACATCAAGATAATTCCTTTGTTGTGCAACAACACCAGTGCAATAAATCTCACCAAAAATCCAATTCAGCACTCAAGAACAAAGCATATAGAGGTTAGATATCATTTTATTTCAGATCATGTAGCTAATGGGAATATAAATATTTCTTTTATAGATACTCAAAATCAGTTAGCAGATATCTTCATAAATGTCTTACCTGAAGAGAGATTTACGTCTTTTAGAAGAGAATTAGGCATGTGTAAATTGTGATAGATTTATCTGTATATAACTGAAATAACAATAATTTCAGAATAATAATTATCCTCTCCTTTGAAATTAAGCAAATTCCTTAAAATTGCTTGCATCGTAAATATCTTTGATAGTTCGTTAATTTAAAATTGTTTATTTATCTCAAACCTGTCTCGATTTGTCGTTTTCTGCATTTATGGCGCTATCCTTTCAAAATTCACTTTATGTTTATATCTAAAATCATGTAATCTGTGTCATATCGATTCTACCATTCTCTTTCCTCTCGTTCGACTCGCCTGAGACGATAAACCTTATCGACTCTGACATCGACTCTGTGAGATTTCAAAACATCCATCTCTTCCCGCGAAAATTTCTTGAGGACTTTTGCTCAAATCCTCTTCATGATCTTCCAGAACCTTTTCTTGTTCAAATTCATGGCCGTTTCTGAAGTTTCCAGCACCATTGGGGGCTATGGCGCTGCTTTCCTCACCTTAGAGCAGTAAGAGAGGTTCACTTTCGTGATGATGAAGCTGTGCGGCAACAAGGTTGTTGATGTAGCAGATTTGTAGAAAAATGACATACATAGTATATTGTGGCAGCGATGCAGAGGATGAAGTGGTCGAAGATGGCAACCCTTAATGAGGCAAGTTATCCTGATTTGATTAAATCTTTCTATGTTTGTTTGAAGTCAGAGGCAGATGGGTCCTTGACCTCTACGGTCAAAGGAACTCAGATTCGTATCACCTATGATCTTCTAGAATCCCTATTTAGAGTGTCTACCACCGGTCACAGCGGGGGTAAACATCGTCGATATTCAGACCAAGGGTTTGGGGATAGTTGGTCCTGAGTTCAAGTTGAAGGATGGAAAGATTGATATCAACCAGTTAAATGATTTCAATAGAATTCTGCATTTTATAGTTTGTCAGATTTTAGCACCTCGAAGCGCAACCTTTTCACCTATACAGAGGCCGACTCCGATATGATGTTCTAGGCCATCCAGAACCAAGGTATCAATATGGCAGAGGTTATTATCGAGAGGATAAAGTTTGCGACTGCGTTGATTTGGGATAGGAAAAACAAGTTAAATGTGTCTCTTCTCTATGCTCATCTGTTGACAAAGATTTTTCAGCATTGCGGCATTAATTTGAATGACAAGGTTTCTGAGAAGATGGGATAGGCAATCAGGAGCAGGAACCTGAAGAAAAGTGGTTTCTCTTTGGTAGCTGGGGTATAGACCAAGACCTCAGTAGCTGAAGGTGTGGCTATCATTGGAGAAGGCCAAGACGTCCAAGTCCCTGAAGTAGAAGCAGACGCAGCTCAGGCAGTGGCAGCAACAACGAGTCCAGCAGTTCAAGTTTAACAAGAGGAAGTCAGGGCAGAGATGCCAGCAATCCAAGAAGAGCAAGAAGAAGCAGCAACAAAGGTAAGAGTCGAAGATCAGATGGTCAGTGAAAGCAGAATTGAGGACATACCTCTATAGCATATTGAGCCCGTTGGGCAAGGTGCAGAGGTTGACGCCCCTACCTCAATGGTAGCTTCTGTACTTAGAGGTGTGCTGGATCTATCACCAGCACTCAGGGGGAGCAGGAAAAGGTTTCTGAAGAAGTTGCTCCAGAGGTTGTGGCACCAGGCCACAATGAAGATGTCAAATGGAAGAAGCTTCCATTCAGGGGAAGCAAGAAGTTTTGACTGAAGGTGTGGCACCAGGCCACAATGAGGATGTACAGATGAAGAATGCTCCTATTGAGGGGGAGCATGTAGCTTAGAAGGATGCAGAGCTTCAAGGGGAGCACACTGCTAGCCCCAAGTTGATCAGTTGTGAGAAGGTGTTGTGGAGAGCACCTCTAATGAAGAAAATGTTGAAAATGTGGAGCCCACTGGTAGGGCAATTGATAAAGGCAAATGTGTTGCTCAGGTGCCCATGCTTGCTAGAAGAGCACACCAAAGTTCCAAGAAGAAGAAGCTGAAAGTTAATATGAAGCCTGTAATTGATCGGTTAGATGCTCATGGTGAAACCTTGTGTTCACTTCAGAATGAAGTCTCATCTATTTTTGTGAGCCAAAGCACAGGAGCCAGAGAGATTGGAGCAGTAAAAGATGAGCTCCATAGTTTGAAGGGTGAGTTGGGAAGCCTTAGAAATTTATTAGAAGACCTTTCTGTGTTTGTGAGGGCACAACTACCTATCCCTGCCCCTCCTGCTCCCACTCCTTCCATTCCTCAGGAGTCAGGGCCATCAAGGCAAATATAGAATAAGTGTTTCGGCCATCGGGGCAAGTCAATGTTGAGATTTTAGGGCCACAGATTGGTGAAGATTCTAGGCAGGTTGAACAAGATCAGGCAGTATCTGGGCCATAAGGGCCATCAGCTGAGCAGTCTGGGCCTCAAGGGCTAGTGTTGGATGCATCTGGGCCATCAGGACCAGCAGAATCTGAAGCAGAGGCAGTTAGTTCAGCAATTCCTACAGCGAAGGTTGTGTCCCCAGTGCCTCCCTCTTCTCCACTTCAAACTCTTGCCCCTCCTCCACCATCCTCCTCTACTGCTCCTCCAGCACCAGCCACTTTCAAACAGCCCCTTCATAAAAACATCTCTTCACCCACACCCTTTCCTACCACCTCTTCTTCTCCCGCTTCATCCACCTTCATTCCTCCTCCTCCTCCTTTTGAGGTTCCTCCAGCCTCCTCATCAGCTGGAGCTTCCTCTTCTTGTCCTTCTTCCTCTGGACCATCTCATATATCTCCTTCTACCTCTCAATCATTCATTCATCCTCCTACTCCTCCCTCCTTTGTTTCCATCATTCCAGAGGGTTCCCAACTTGAACATTGTGAAATGAGGGACATCAAAGAAGAGTTTGAAGAAGCAATTCTTTGCTCTGTCCTGAAAGTTGGCACTCAGATTCATAGGACAGGCTCTTCTAGCTCTGCTTCTAAGAAAAGAAGAATCACCTCCACCCATGCTATTTCTTCTGAACCTTGTTTTCCACCCCTTTGGTTCTCCCTCACTGTTGAAAATAAAAACAAGCCTCTATATCGTGAATATCTTCAGAAAACCACTTTTGCCACCATTTTTAGACTTCCACACCTCAACCTCACCGACTATCTCAATGTCATTCTCCCTTTCAGTTCTCTATCCAAGCCTGAAAAATCCAAAATCTTTTCTAAGACTGAGGCCAAGATTGAAGAGCAGTGGGTTCGGGGTCATCAGTCTCTCTACCGGTAATTCACAACTGCTCGTTTTGCTCGTTTTCCACCCAGGGATCACCCACTCACTCTCTCTGAGTGGTTTGTGAATCATCACAAGAAAACCTGGGGCCCTTTCATCCAAAAGGAGATCAAGTTTGTTCGCCAGTTTCAAATGTTTAATGATTACAGCTATCTCCATAATCTACATAAAGTTCAGCTTGGACAATTTCGTCAAGCTATCTCTCTTCTTGGTGATGTTTGTACTACCTCCATCCAAGTAGACTTTTCTACTTTGAAGATTCCAGATGTGGTGTTCCTGCCTCCCCTTCACTCCTTGGTCATGGAATCCTCAGTTGGACCCATCATTTTTGAGAGATTTACCAGGGTTATGGGGCGTATTTCAGTGTAGAAAGGTCTTTCCTTGTCATTCCATAGATTTATCTATCGGGAATATCGTCGGGGCTACATCAAGACTGATGTTTTTGCCCCTTTTTTGTTTGAATGTGAGAGGCTCACTCCAGCTAAATGGGAAGTTCATTACCCTCTCACTATGCAGCAGCTTCATGATCTCAATGCCTCTCAGCCAGATCAAATCTCCCTCCTTTGTCAACTGTAGAATTTCTAGATCTCAACTCCATTCGCCTTGTTCGAGATCCATTTCCATGTGGGTTGAAAGGTACAAGGTATATGTAGCCATGAGAGTGGACCTGAAGCAGCAGCAACTCTTCTATCTCGTCTCCATTGATCAGTTCCTCAAATGCGCTAGCTTTGTGAAAGTTAGCTTTTATAAATTTTTTCTTGACAAAGATCGATATGCCCTGTTCTTAGAAGAGCAGCGGGTGCTTCATATCCAGAGGATGGTTCCTGACATGGGACCTTCCTACTCCATCGCCTGCAGTGTCTTTAGGCAACATTTTGAAGAACAGGAACTTAAAGCTTGGGCAATCATTTCTCGCCATGCCTCTCTTTTGTCTCCTGCCTTCTACCTTCTTGTGCCCTCACAAGAGTAATCTAATAATCCCTTCCACTCCCATTTATCTTTTTTCTCTTCTTTCTTTGTCACTGAAATATCTTTTTGCTTAATGACAAAAAGGGGAAGAAAAATAATCATTTGAAATACATTTCTCAAATTAATTTCGCAAAATTACTTATATTTATTTCAGAACTTTTATGCTAATGTTATGTTTTGTCATCACCAAAAAGGGGGAGATTGATTATCAGTTCATCCCCATATAATTTTATTAATTATAAATCTATTTTGGTGATTAACAAAACTTCAATAAAGTATTATCTAACAAGTTTTTATGAAGCTTAGGCACGGGAAACAAATCAGGCAAAATCAAGCAAAACTTGTAAGTATTTTACTCTATAGCGCTTAAAATTTTAGAGCATCTAATTTTACTAAGTACACCAGTTTCCCAAGTGATATAACGATTTCATTAGAATCATAACGATTTCTACACTTCTATCGATTTCAGTTTCACAAGGATTTCATAAGTATCATATCGATTTCAGTTCTATAACGGTTTCATAAGTGTTGCATCGATCTCGATCTCACAACGATTCGTTAAGTGAGAGAACAATTTTGATCTCACAACGATTTGTTGTGAGTATAACGATTTCGATCTCACATCGACTTGATAAGTGAGTAGAACGATTGACCGCCGCATCAATTGTTATGTGAGAACAATGATTTTCTCTCACACGATTTGTTAAGTAAGAACAACGATTCGATGCCACAACGATTGTTAAGTGAGAACAACGATTTACTGTCACAACAATTTGTTAAGTAAGAACAACAATTTGCTCTCACAACGATTTATTAAGTGAGAACAACGATTTGCTCTCACAATGATTTGTTAAGTGAAAACAACGATTTGATCTCACAACGATTTGGTAAGTGAGAAACAACGATTTCATCTCACAACGATTTGTTAAGCGAGAACAACGATTTCAGTTTCACATCGATTTGGTAGCCGCAACGATTCGATAAGTTACATAACGACTTGGTTGCCGTAACAATTCAAGAAATTACATAACGACTTGGTCGCCATAACGATTCAAGAAGTTACATAACAACTTGGTCGTTGTAATGATTTGATATAGCAAACAACGATTTGGTCACTACATCGGTTTGATAAGTGAAACAACAAGTTGCTCACAACGACTTGGTTATAACAATTTGCTCACAACGATTTGCTTATAACAACTTGCTTATACTCTTACAATGATTTGTGTCCACAACAATTTGGTTATATTTGTCTAACGATTTGTGTTCACAACGACTTACCTATATTTGTATAACGATTTGTGTTCACATCGATTTATTTATGGTTGAATAACAATTTACATAAACAACGACTTGCTTGTTCACACAACGATTTCATAAGTTGAACCACTGTTTCATTGTCATAACGATTTCATGGAGTACTATGACTTGATATTCAAATATTGTGAAAGTCAAAGTCTTCCCACGTGTTTCTCTAATATCCATGCATTTTAATGTGACTGTACATTTCACTGCACGATACATATATGGATATCTTCTATTCTCATGCTTCTATAAGAAACACTTTTAGGAAAGTAGAATGAGATTTCTGTTTTGGTGAAAAGTCTTACTACATGAATTCTAATATGACTGACAACAAGAGACAGCATAGTTGTCTATAGTTTGGTATTTATTGTGTGCAGGTCTCTGACAGCACAACCTCATACAACGTTGGACAAAATAGAGACTGAAGGATATCAAGATGGATCTACCCTTTGCGTACATGGAACGAAAAGGTGTTTAACGAAAAGTACCTTTGACTGGAAGCTCACCTACACCATGCAGTCTAACGTGCACCAAAGCTTAGAGACAACGGACACCTCAATGGATATTTTAGCAAGAGAAGATATTTATACAAGACTCAAGACTCTTGGCAAGACAACTTTTCAAGTGTTCAACAATCTGAACGAGAAAATCCTTTACGCCATAAAGTCTGAGCAAAAGAGCTTGTGGCTTTCATTCCAACTCTTTCTGTAGCTCTGTGCTCTCACCCAATTATTGTCTAGATCCTTTGAGAGCCCTGTAAGTCTGAGAGCTTTGATTCTAGAGAAAATCCATCTCTCTCAGACATAGCCTCAGATCAGGCACCAGTTGTAAGCTTGGTCTAGAGGCAATCAGCCTTTATACACTTCTTCAGTGTAATCCTCTTCGAGTTGTGAAGAGAAGACCTGCTGGAAGCAGGTGGTAGTTTTTCCCTTCATGGTAGAAGGAAGACCTGAGGTTCAGGGTGTTTGTATACCTCTTCTAGGTGTGAAGAGAAGGCCAGTGCGGCTAGATGTGTAAGTGTCCTTGAGGGGGATAGTACCCTTGGATAGTGAAATCCTGAGTTGTTGCTCGAGGACTGGACGTAGGACTCCTTGGGATAGGAGGTCCGAGCCAGGATAAAATTCCTGTGTTGTGTGATTGCTTGCTTATGTCATTATTCTTTGTTTCTAACACTAACAATTGAATTTAGTGTTTGTCTTTCTGTTAAGCATTTTGTTGATAGGTTTTAATGCTATTCTAAATTTAAGAATCTCCACCCCCCCCCCCCCCCCCCGGGCTTGCTAGTGGGCAACAAATCATGACTAAATTATTATTAAACTTAAAAAGGGCAATATAATCACTATTTTGACTTATAATTATCCCAAAAAGAGTCCTAATCCTATCCTTACCTCTTGCCACAGATCTAGAGTCCACCCCATACCAAATGAAAGAATAAATGCTAGGAAAATGCTAGATAATTATGGAAAATTCGGAGTTGGAAGAAGAGAAAGAGTTTTAAGGAATTGAGAACTTTAAACATACAAATATACATCTATTTTCATCCCCAGCCGACTCTATTGGCTTTCTGGAGCTTGGAGGACAAGGAAGAGAGCTTTTGGACGAGGAGATCAAGAAGGAGGGGGGTAGGAACAAAGGATCTTCGTGTTTCTTCAAGTTCTTGCCCTACTATCACAAAAGCGTTCAAAGATATGCAATCTCTCAAGTAAAAACAAATTAATTTTGACCCTAGACAGACCATGATCCCATATTTGAAAGCTCCATGTTTCCTCCAACTTCCACCATGTCGTTTATGAATATTTCATGATCAAATTTTTGTTTAGAAACATGTGCCTGATCCCACTTGTTCACCTTAATTCCATGACCATTCTAGATCTCGTGTCATGAAACTTTTATTGCACATACTACATGAAGTCAAGAATCTAATGATACCATTTTCCCCAATTTCTGTCAAGTACCTTGTTCGAATTAAATCATTCATCACCATTGTGTCAGATTTTTGGTTCACGTAAAGAACCTATTAATATCATGCTCTTACCATGATAGAAATCTAATTAATCTTTATTATTAATGCTTCTGCAAGTGTAGTTTTGTTTAAAATTCATTTCATGATTTCCATCGAGTATATGATTTTATGCGAATTTTTAAAGAGCACTATATCAAATCCTTAGTTGCACGGATCACAGCCCAAGGAGGCCTGACCAACTCTTTGAGCTCGGGCCGAGACCTTGAGAACACGATGACCCGATAGGTCGCGTTCTCAATTGGGTGTGACAAGGCATCACGTCGCGTTATAAACGTGACAGGACACTACATAGCGATCTTCAGATCATGCTGGCCTCAACCTGAACGCGTCACCCCGACACATCGTGACGAGAATCTCATCGTCGCGTCGGTGTCTCAGCTGCACCTGATCGCGTCAGCTCGTCAGTTGCGACCTGAATGCCTTGGTCCAACCTGTCGCGAGCAGATCATGGCCGTCGCGTCGATCCAATATGTTGTGACCTGAAAGCGACGCTGGCCGACAGCGCGACCTAACTATCTATTCCAAAAACCTAATTTTCATGTAAACCTTACTAATCATGCTTTATAATCATGGTTTAACCCCTATAATGCACTATTATGAACAGTAACGACATGTTCATACATTTTTTTAATTTCCACATGATTTCATTAATTAAAAGATGTATGCACAACTCTCACATGCTAGTTTGATTTTCTCTCACATGCACACACCAAACAAGAATTTGTGCCATGAGACCTTACAGAAATTAATTAATTAATAAAAATATATGATAATTAAGTGTAATTATTCATGTAAAATTTCCCTATTATTTAAAAAATCACTTGTCTTCATGTTATTCGTCGATTTAATACCGTTATCGCATCCCTCTGTCTCGAGAACTCAAGGCATGGTAGACAAACGTCTCTATACACACTTTATTTGGCTTCGACGACCTCTCTGTGAGAATACTCTTGGTTAGATCAATAACTCCTTGTCGAGGAGTGAGGCCTCGGGCCTTATCGGACCCTTAATGGGCCCAATTGAGTATTATGTGAGGTTGACAGCCAGGGCCTGCCGTTTACTTGAGATTCACGTCCAGGGATGTGGACGCCAATAGAAGGTTCCAGAACCTTAAACTTAACGACAAGCGATGATGCCGTCTACCTTTGTCGGTGCAGTTGGCGTCCATATTAGTTGACGTCAACTCACCGGGGTCTGTTTTTATAACCCGACCCAGGGCTCTCCAAACCCTCATTTCCTCCCTCTCCTTCCCACCACCCACACCTCTTCTCTTCTCCTTTGCTTCCGGCGGCCGACGGGAGTCTGCGGGGGAGCGATTGGTGCTCGTGGCAGCGGCGGATTGGCGGGAAAAAGAGCGGTTTCGGGCGGCTCTCGCAATCGAGGTTCTCGCGGATTTGGCAAAGTTTTGGGAGTCTCTGTGCGTTTTGAGGTAGGGACATTGCCCCTTAATCTCCCCGTTTATGTATTTCCATGCTTGGTTGTGTGTGATTGCATGGATTCGCGACTTGTTGGGGAGGGTTTGCACATGATGGGGTTTGTGGTGATTTCTTGCGATTCGAGCGTCGAATCGATGCTCCTATGATGTATGATGATGTCTATCATTGGGGAGAAGCGTTCTCCTCTTTGTACTGACTGTTTTTAGGGCCGGATCGCCCTTGGGAATGGCTTGGGGCCGTCTTGGCTGCTGGATGCCGAGAAACTTAACGTCAAGATCGCTTGACGTTAAGCTCCTTCGGCAGGAGATTGACAACATGGGACCTGGCCATCAACTTAGTGTAGACGGGCATATCCTGGATGCCTATACTGGGTTAACGCCAGACCCTTTGTCGTCGAATCCAGGTTAGCGGCAATCGATGTTGCCGCCAACCTCCATGTAAGTTCCAGCTAGCCTAGTTCCCACTCAGCAATTCAGGGTGTTGACACGCGATGTCCGCCCAACTGCGCCGGCTGTGAGAGCATCTCCACCGGTACTGGTACTTTATGATTGCTCGAGGCGTTGACACGCGGTGTCCGCCCGTAGCATGGATGTTCGGATGTTGAGAGTGTCTCCACCGGTACCTGCGACATGTTATCGTGTTTCTGTCATGTTATGTGTATGTGCTTCCCAGACGTTGAGCTGGACTCCGTCTGGAGGACTGGCATTGAGCTGGGCTCCGCCGGTGAGCCTGGGCGTCGAGTGCGACTCCGTCCAGTGCGTGCCCCTTGTGGTGGTTACGAGCCGGTTTCCATGGGGCCCCTTCTCTACCGTTCAGGGTCCGGCGTAGGGGAAAACTGGTCGAGGACCAGGCGTGAGGGAGAGCGCCTGTAGTGTGCACACGGGCTAGGGACGGAGGACTCTATGGCAAAGAGGCGCCAAGCCATAGGCCCCTAGCTATGTCCTACCTGTTTGGCTGCGTTGTGCTGGTTGCATGTTCGTACTGCACTGTTGTGCTGCTTGGTGCTCCTGCGGGGAGTACATGTACTGTTACCACCGGTTTCCAGTGTTTATGTTTACAGACATTTGGTAGTGTACCTTTCTAGTAGTGTTTTACCGGTGGGGTTTTAGTGTCCCTACTGGGTCTCTTTTAGAGACTCACTCCCTTCTCTTTCAGGTGGTGCGTCGTCTGCTCCAGGTTCTAAGGAGCCGGGTCACTCCAGTGCTGGTCACGCCTAGCTGCTGTGAGTTATATCTTATTTGTACTCGCTGTACTCTACATTTGTGTATATATATAGCTTTGAGATTGTACAAACAGTTGAATTATATATAGTGGAAAAATGTTTATTTTCTTGTGTACATTTTCTTATATGTTCTCCTCAGACACTTACTTTACTTTTACCCTTCGGGCTTCGGTCCGTGGGTGACGGGTCAAGATTCAGGTTACTGGATAGTTCTGGTAATTCGGATCTTGGGTCGTTACAGTTGGTATCAGAGCCTGGTCTGTCGAGACATATAAGGAAATGTCCTGAGCAACTCAGAGCTAAGAGAGTACAATAGCAGCTAGCGACCGGAGTAATTATTGTCTATTGATGTGTGTGCGTATCTTTGTAGATCCATTATGGCTCCGAGGCGGCGGCATGTTAAGGAGGTGGCAGAGCAGGCACCTCAGCAAGAGGCTAGGGATGCCCCGCCACCACAGCAGGCACAGCCAGGACTGCAGGACGCACACAGTGGGTGGTACCACCACCACCCCCTCCTCCTCAGGCAGGACAGGGATTTGACTGGACACGCTTTATGGAGGGGATGGCTCAGGCTTTTACTCAGTACCGTGACGCTCCGGCACCTCACGGGGGCACTGGGAGAGTACTGAGAGAGTTTCAGCCTCCCCAGTTCCAGGTACAGGTAGATCCAGACATGTCCAGGTCATGGTTAGATGCGATGGAGTGGACCTTCCATTCCATGGAGTGTTCCCTGAGGAGAGAGTCCTTCTGGCGAGCTATCAGCTTCAGGGACAGGCTTTTGGCTTGGTGGACCTCTGAGTGGGAGATCACCTTCCAGTCCCATGCACTCAGATAGATTACCTGGCAGGAGTTTGTGGCAGCTTTCGAGAGAGCCTTCTGCCCCACGTATGTCAGGATAGAGAGATTGTATCAGTTTTTGGACCTGACACAGGGTGATATGACGGTGGTGCAGTATAGAGCCAGATTTGTAGAGTTGGGGTGTTATGCACCATAGATTATGGCTGACGAGGGCCTGTAGACTCAGCAGTTTGTTAGAGGCTTGAGGGCTGAGCTTAGGCAGGCACTGATAGTTGCGCGTGTCACCGATCTGGACATGGCCTATCAGACCACAGTGGCGCTTGAGGCAGACATCTCCTCTCAGTAGAGGCAGCAGCAAAGTAGCTCGCAGCCGAGTTCGAAGACTACAACCACTTACACGTCCTCTTCTGCAGGGACGTCGTCAGGATCGAGGTCTTGGAGGAGGACTCGTCGTGGCAGGAGGCAGCACGAGCAGCCATAGCAGTCAGTGGAGAGTGTGCAGCAGCCTTCTAGGCAGCCTTTGCAGCAGATGAGTCAGACTTCCTTCGCTGGTCGGTGTACTGGTGTGACCAGTTGGGTCACATGGCGCGTGATTGCCCCTGCTACCCCAGGACCACCAGCAGCAGCAGAGTCAGCCTCAGCCTCGTGGACAGCATCAGCAGGGTTTTGTTCAACCGTAGCAGGTTTCTGTGCAGCAGCACCAGCAGTCAGGGAGTTCGAGTAGACCGAAGACTAGAGCCCGTGTGATGCACATGACCCGAGAAGAGGCAGAGGCAGCTCACCTTGTGGAAGGTACCACTACTGTTTTCGGTTCTGCCGCTAGAGTGTTGTTTGATTCTGGTGCCTCCCACTCTTTTGTGTCCGAGGAGTTTGTAGATTCTCTCGAGGAGTTGGACAGGGAGTGTTCAGCGAGTTAGTTGTGGAGCTGCCGACTGGGGATTTTGCTCTACCTCCTACTGTCTGGAGGAGGTGCCAGTGTAGATGCAGGGTCAGTGCTTGCCAGCTCGGTTATATACGATGCAGCTGCAGGATTTTGATGTGATTTTGGGCATGGACTAGCTTGAGCAATACGGTGCAGTGGTGGACTGCAGGAAGAAGAGGGTACATCTTCATATGCCTAGTGGAGCAGCCTTCTACTTCCAGGGTATCGTACCTCTTACTTCCCGCCTTTTATTTCTGCATTGAGAGCAGAGCGGCTGTTGGCAGCCGGGTGTCAGGGTTTCCTTGCTACGACAGTGCTTACTGACCGGGTCTCTTGTGGAGTCGAGGATATCCCAGTGGTTTGTGAGTTTCCAGAAGAGTTACCTGGTCTGCCACCAGACAGTGAGACTATTGAGTTGGTACCTGGCACCGCACCTTTTGCTCAGGCACCGTACCGCATGGCGCCAGTAGGTTAAGAGAATTGAAGAGGCAGCTCGAGGAGCTTTTGGAGAAAGGCTATATCCGCCCTAGCTTTCTCCCTGGGGGTCTTCAGTACTGTTCGTCAGAAAAAAGGATGGTAACCTGAGATTATGTATTGACTACAGGAAGTTGAATCAAGTGATCATCAAGAATAGGTATCCTCTACCTAGGATTGATGATCTCTTCGATCAACTTCAGTCAACCTGTGTGTTCTCCAGGATTGACTTGAGATCAGGCTACTACCAGCTGCGGATCAGAGATGCAGATGTGGAGAAGACTACCTTCCGGGACGAGGTATGGACACTTTGAGTTTTAGTGATGTCATTTGGGCTCACCAATGCACCAGCGGCCTTCATGGATATGATGCACAGAGTGTTCCATCAGTACTTGGACCAGTTTGTCGTAGTGTTTGTGGACGACATTCTGGTGTACTCAGCTTCAGAGGAGGAGCATGCTCAGCACCTGAGGATCGTGTTGCGGACTCTGCGAGAGCACCAGTTGTATGCAAAGTTCAGCAAGTGCGAGTTTTGGCTGCAGTAGGTACACTTTTTGGGGCATGTGATCTCAGGGAGGGAGTTTATGTAGATCCAGCGAAAGTCGAGGCAGTCCTGCAGTGGGAGAGACCCCGGTATGTGACAGAGATTCGAAGTTTTTTGGGATAGCGGATACATACCGCAGATTATTAGAGACTTTTCGCAGATTGCGGCTCCCCTGACTCATCTGACAAGGAAGGATGTGTCGTTTGTGTGGTCTGAACAGTGTGAGCAGGAGCTTCATGGAGTTGAAGCAGCGGCTCACCTCAGCGCCAGTCCTGGTCTTACTTCAGGACGGAGGTTTTTTGAGGTCTGCACAGATGCTTCTGGTTTTGGTTTAGGAGCAGTACAGATGCAACACGTTAGGTGGTGGCTTATGCGTCGCGTCAGCTAAAGCCCCACGAGGAGAGTTACCCGACCCATGACCTAGAAGTTAGCAGTGTGGTCTTTGCTCTGAGGATTTGGCGGTCACTACTTGTATGGCGTGAGGTTTGTCGTCCGTACTGATCATCAGAGCCTGCGGTAATCTTTTCTCAGAAAGATCTGAACATGAGGCAATGCTGTTGGATAGAATATCTGAAGGATTACGACTTCAGTATTGAGTATCAGCCTGGGAAGGCGAATGTTGTTGCGGACGCCCTAAGCAGGAAGGTACGACTGAGCTACCTATGATGAGAGAGTGGCAGTTATGGCAGTCTGCAGCAGAGGGATCTTTCAGAGTTTCCACCAGGCGGCAACAATGTATGTTGGGCAGTTTGCTTGCAGCACCCGCTATCGTGAGGCAAGTAATTGAGGCACAGTAGACAAATCGGAGTTACCTAGAATTATTACTTCCCGAGGTTGAGTTACGCGAGGATGGGACCGTTAGGTTCTAGGACAGACTCTATGTACCTGGTGAGGAGTCTATCAGGCGAGCTGTTCTACAGGAGGCACATGGTTCCCGATATTCTATTCATCCAGGGTCAACCAAGATGTACCACAGATTGAGACGGCAGTTCTAGTGGCCCGGGTGAAGAAGGACATTGAAGATTTTGTGGTGAGATGTGTGGTCTGTCAGCAGGTGAAGGCCGAGCACCAGCGCCCTGGAGGTCTCGTTCAGCCATTAGAGATTCCAGTATGGAAGTGGGACCACGTGACTACTGACTTTGTTTGCGGGTTTCCGAGGACAGCTGGAGGATATGATAGCATCTGGGTGCTAGCAGACAGATTGACTAAGACTGCCAGATTATTGTCGATCAGGACTAGCTGGAGTGTGAGTAGGCTAGCCAAGCTTTATGTGGAACGGATTGTTCCTTTGCA
>CM024761.1:16323278-16584748 GCA_014218235.1 Colocasia esculenta
CCCCTCCCCCCAGCAACCACCACCCTCCCTTACTAGCCTCCCAATCCACAGAGAGAGAGAGAGAGAACCTGCGCGCGGAGCTTGTGCCAGCTGACATAGCGGTGTCGGCGCTAATCGCCGGCGGAGGTTCGCGGCAGCGGTTGGCGCAGGAACAGCAGATCGGCGGCGGCGGCGAGGCGTCGCAACCAGCAGATCGAGAGGGAGAGAGAGGCTACGGGGGGGGGATTCTTCGCGTGAGGGGAGAGAGGGGCTGGGGGGGGGGGAGGGGGGGTTCTTCCCGGGAGGGGAGAGAGAGGCTAGGCGGGGGGTTTTCGCGGAGGAGGGGGGGGGGGTTTCACGGAGGGGAGAGAGAGGTTGGCAGGGAGGGGGGTGGTTTCATGGAGGGGAGAGAGAGGCTGGGTGGGCAAAGGGGGTGTTTTCGCGGGGTGGGTGGGAAACATATGTAGACGGATTCCTGAAAGCCCTCTACAAATGCAGGATACGTAGACGGCTACAAGAGCCGTCTACATTACTTATGTAGATGTCTTATTACAACCGTCTACGTATGCTCGATGTGTAGACGGTTTTTATGAATCCGTCTACATATGAATGATACGTAGACGAACTTATGTAGACGGTGTAAGTAGCCGTCTACGTATGTCTGGTATGTAGACGATGTCATTTAACCGTCTACATATCCCGTATACATAGACGACTAAAATAGCCATCTACAAATGTTAATATTTATAGACGGCTACGAATTACATCTGTCTACATATCCTACATTTTTTGTAGTGTAAGTTTCTTCGTTTATCCTTTGTTTATAGTGATCGACATAGTTGACTTAGGCATTAGAAGTCAATATCAGTTCTGCTCGTCAATTGAAAGTTCATATTTTCTTATACCAGCTGACCTAAACATTAAAAGTCAAGACCAATTCTTTCTCATTACGATTAAATTTGATCATATCAGTGTGCCTTAACTGTTCATTCCCTGAAATTCTCTTCCTCTTTTGGTGCCGACACATGCTCTTTAGGTGTCGATACACAATTACTTGATATCATCACAAGATAATACATTAATAGATATAGTAATATTTATAAGGACAAATTAATTAAGAGTCTCTGACTGTAATAGGGAGGTCTTTACTGTAACAGAACTTAACGCATACTGCAACATGAGATAACACTTACTGTAATGAGTTACAACTCTGTCAAGGACTAAAAAATAAGTCAAATATCTAATAGGGATTCTTAATTAATTTACCCTATTTATAATTTAAAAAAATATTGATGCCATTAGTAAATATATTTATTTCTTCGAATGTTATGTGACACGGGGATATCCCGGTAGGTCGGCTCAATCCTCGGGCTCGGCCGACCTCATCAAGGGCACAGGCCGACATCCTTTCTATATCAATGGAAAGCATACCATCCGACAAGTCAGGTCAGAGATATCCGATCAGCTTTACTCCTCGAACCGTCTTCTTAAGCTCGGCCATGAACTCTTTCATCTCGGACATAGCCGACGTGGAGCTCCATGTTCGCGGGCTCCCCGGAGCGTTGATCACGTCACTGGCAAGGTAGGTAAGGTAAGGTCCAAAGATCACGGGATTGATAATTAATGCGGCTATTAAGACCACGGTCACGATGACCTGGCAGGGCGGTGGCAGCTTCGAATCCAGCGTTAATCACGGAAACCCCTAGCGAGAATGGCGGGGTCGTCCAACTGTTACACAAGTATCCTAGCACTATATAAGAGGCAGACACTCCACAGGCGCAAGTACGTGGTTCTTCCCTAGGCTAGGCCATTCTGCTCGGCTAGCGACTGACAAGAGCGTCAGAGTGTCTCCCCGCCGAGGCTTCTCTTCGGGCTTTGCAGGTCAGGTCGAGAGCTCGGAACCAGCGTCACACGTCGGCCAAACGCGCCTCAGATGGGATTCATCAGCTTGGTCGTCTCAGCTCACTCTTCGGCGAGAAGCACCTCAGCGGTCACCTCGGCCAGAGCCAACCTATATATGTTACGCGTATCGTAACATTGGTGTCGTCTATGGGAAAACGCTACTAAAGGTCAGTACAGCTTTCCCCACCACCCACCTTTAGTTGAACTCAACTAAGTGTGGAAACTGAAAAGCCCTTGAGGCATCACCTATGATCGGCAAGGGGACCGACCGGGATCATACAAGATTGCCCCACGAGTTCCTCCAAAGAACAGGTAAAAAGAGGAGATGACAGGTCGTTTAGAGCATCGTCCTAAGCTAATGCCTTCCTCTACGTAATTTGTGTAATCATGCTCATGCACATGCTGAGCTGAAAACCCAAATTATGCAATGAAAGACCTCGGGTGCGAGGCCGTCATGTAAGATGTGCAGGAACTGAGAGATGACGTCCGACGTGAATTGAAGGTGTGGTCGCTCCGTCACACATAAGATGTGGACGTCCTAGTTCATTGGACGAGGTCGCTTAGGCACTCATCAGGAACTGAGAGACGACATCCGACGTGAATTGAGGGTGTGGTCGCTTCAGTACACGACGTGGACATCGTAGTTCACTGGACGAGGTCACTTAGGCACTCGTCAGGAACTAAGAGACGATATACGACGTGAACTAAAGCCGTGGTCGCTTAGGCACACGCAATGAACGTTGACGAACAATTTCTCTCGTTCCACGACACTTTAAAAAGATCTGACCCGACCTCGAAAGTTGTTTTGGTGGGCATGGGCATACTAAGTTGTCCAGGGGCTATAATCTGGCTGGATGCAAACCAACGTTGACAACGAGGTCACTTCGGCACTCATTAAGATGAAATTCTGACATACTGAAAGGCTAAGCTTGTCGTGATAGAGTAGCAATGGCCTACATAGTTATATGTTCTCAGTAATAGAAACTGTCCAAAGGACGAGATCTCGAATAGACTGACGACAAATAGGGTGCAACCGACGACAAAAGGTTTGCAAAATTCTATTGATAAAGATAAGGGGTACAGTGTGCGGCAAGGAGCCATGTACAAACGAGGGACCTAGCAAGCTGATCTGCTATGACATCCGTGGCGGCGGCCTCCAAGATACCCTCGGCTGCAGTGGTGTGAGACCCCGAATTTTTTTCATCATTTTATATTAAGCATGCGATATTTACATGTCATAAATATAGTGTACGTATTAAAATTTTCGCATACTATAACTACAAATTATTCACGTGCATATGCGTATATGTATATTATTTCGTGAATATAAGTAATTAGCTAATTTGTAAATAACGTATTTATTTAAATATTATGCATGATATATTAAAGTAATGTTACACATATAATGTGAAATACTGTCATGCATCTTGTAATCATATATGATTTTTCTTCTTACATGTATTATAATTAATGTATATTATCTAATGGTTGAGATGCATATTGTGTTCCATGCATATATATGTAGCTATGATGTGTATATATGTGCACGTATATATTAATCTTGTTCGAATTATATATCTATTTCTAAGCATGGTAAATTGTTATGAGGTGTGAACAATAATGTAAATCGTGATGTATCTAAATGACGTAGGTATGTATATGCATATATTTTACCTTATGTACGTTATAAGTATAATTACTCATGAGTATACGCATGTATACATATATCTATACGTCCATCCTGTGCAAATGATATATGTTTATTATTGGCATGCTAAATTGTTTATAGTGTATATGGTACTTAAATAATACGGTGCATGTAAAATATATCAAATATTATAAGCAAGCTATATTTATGTAAATTCATGCATGTTGTAATAACCTTGGTGTAAATGGAATATATATATATTATAATATAAAGCCAATCTTGTTTTTAAATGTTACTTATCTACTTTAAGCATGTTAATTATTATGATGAGCAAGGTGCTTGAATAGATAATGTACAGGTAGAATTTACTAATAATGAACACATTTCATTATAAATTCTTGCACATGTATGTGACTATGTAATGTGAATGTGTATTGCATATATGCATGTTATTGGTGCATATTATCCTTAATCATGATTAGTGTAAGTTGTATTAATAAATATCATGTAATGCATGTATTTATTTATGTGGTAGGATATATGTAATTATTTTTTACATATACTAAATTGTTTAGATAATTTACGCATTTATTTTGGGGTTTGGCAGGGTCTTGACTGCCTGTGCAGTTGGCGGCCAAGACCCTGGACTCCAGTGTGGTTTGGCGTCCACATCCCCGGACGCCAACCCCAAAGGGGCGGCCACCCCCTGGACGCCAACCCCCTGTTGGCGGCCAGCCTCTTGACGTCACTGTGCAGTTGACTACAACCGATGTTGACGTCAATATCCTCTTGTGTAACGGTTCCAGATTTGTTAATGCTCGCTTTATGGCCGGTTCCAGTTTAGGAACCCTTCCTAAACCTTGGGTAACCTACCCCAGTGCGTACCCAACCTATCCAACTTTATAAAAACCCATTTTCTGGCCGCACAAAGCCCTTTTGGTCATTGTGAAACCCTAGTATTTTCTGTGAGAAAAGCTGGACTTCCCAGCTCGGATCCGGCGACTGGAGATTTTCTGGGAGATCTACGATGACTGGAGCGTAGTCTAACTATCAAGGAGGCATCCCCAACCCCGAGGAACGATCTACATCGACGGGAGAACAAGATCAAGGAGTTTCTGAGCACCCTATTGCTTTGGCCGAGGAGGGCTTCAATGGAAAAGATTTGATCTTCTAGGATTTTATTAGAGGCAAGTAACCTATATATCAATCTTAGACATGCCCCCTAGATCCTAGAATTTTTCTGGATTTTTCCTCGAGTCCTGGACCCTCCATTTTCCCTATGTATGTGAGTGTTATCTGTGCTGATTGTTGTTTGGATGTTGACAGCAACATCCCCTGCCGTCAAGTTCTTGAGTTGACGGCAAGGGATGCCGCAGTTAACTCAGTTGGCGGCCAAGACTGTGCAGTTAAGTTCTTAAGTGTTCTGAAAAATGCTATTTGATCTTCTTTAATATATTTAAATAATTTATGGGCATGTGTTCATGCTGTAACTTTTATGTGGGGTCAAGGGTGATCAGTAGGTCATGTCATGAGGTTTTCATGAATTTTCATGATTTGTGTTATTTATTAAAATTCTGGAAATTGAATTATGAGCATAGAATAACCGTGTTTAATTTGTGTAAATAGGTCAGATGTGAATTAGGGTTTGGTAAATCTTCTGTGATGACGTCTTGATTGTACATACGCATTGACACTGTTATATTAGACTTTTTTATTAGGATCTTTACTTTAGAAAAATTAATGAAAAATGCACCTGTGATTTGATTTAATTGTTATAAATACATTTCCTATTCATAAAAATCTAGAAAATTTAGAATGTGTTATGTTTACTGTATTTAACTTGTGATAAAAATTTCATGAAGATCTGATGACAGTAAGTACTGTTATGTTTTAAAATAAGAAAAATGGCCATGTTAAGCATGATAGAGTTAATTATATGTAAATCAAGAGTTAGTAGCATGTTAAAATCTTATTTTAAGTTATTTATCATTGTTTAACAGTAAGGTGAATTTCTGTAAATGGAAATGTGAATATTATATAAAATGTGTGTGAAATGGGATGAAAATATGTGTATGAGCATGAGTAAAATGTGATGAGAATGATAAAGTGATTAATATAATATTTAGCCATGTGTGACACTGCTACCATAGGGGTCTGAGAGCTGTACCATATAAAAGTCCATATGGAAGGCTCAACGTTATGAGATAAATCCTAAGGGCATTAGGATAAAATCCTGGAGGTGGACAAGTACCGCTGGTTAGGGTGGAGAGGGCTTCTCCCAGTTCTGCGCAGTTACCTAGATTTGCCACCGCATTGCCTAGGTGACAAATATGTGAAAGTGAGTGCTAAGTGATAAGCATTAAGTGCTAAAGTGAGTGTTTTCCTCTACTTGGTAGTTAGGACTATGTGTCACGACAATTTAAGAGATTAAATGTGATTAGAAGTGCAAAGTGATAAGTGAATGTGGCACGTGATAAGTGCAATTGTTGTGATAAGTGATAAACATGAATGCATGAGTAAATGAAATGAAAGAAGTGTAAATTATCGGTAAGGAAGAGTAAAAGATAATGAGAGTGTAATCACATGTGAAAACCAATGTATTAATACATGCATATTTATTTTGTTGTTCGTGCATTAACATCATAATTGTAGAATTATGTTAATATCATGTGATATAGTTTAATAATATCCATATAGTAGTGTGTATGAATATACGCATGTAAATATGTAAAGAAACTCAATGTAGAAAATTGAGTATGTAGAATTGACAAATGAATAAGATAGCATGAGAATAAGTGTAAATTCATGTAATCAAGTTTTATTCATGTCAAAACAGCAAGCTAAATGAGATTATGATGTTGATAAACACATAAAATAATACCTAAGTCCATGATAGAATTGCTACTCATTTAGTATGTAGTTCCATGTTTAATTTGTAGATGATTGCCATCCGATTTGAATGTATTTTAAATCTTCAATTCATGTTTAATAAAGGTGATATCATGGTGAATTATTCATATTAAAACAGCAAATGAAATGTGTAAATAAATAAGGAAAAGTGCACGTGAAATATAAATAGAGATCATGTTAGATTGCTATTTACTTTATGTATAATTGCATGTTCTAATTGGTAGAGTTATTCCTCAATAAGGAAAATATTTAGATTAATAAATTATGTTATATGTTAGGTGTTTAAGAGTGCATATGTTCATACCATGTACGTATCAACATGATTATGCTAAATTATGTTAGAATGTTTAGTATCGTGTTACGTAGATTACTAGAAAGCATGCGCAAGTGTTAAGAGAGTATGATAAATTATACACTAAAACAGCAAGTTAAATGTGTGATAAAAATATATAAATGCATGAGAAATTGACTAGATACCATGCTAGGAATGTTTATTATCTTGTGCATAGCCTTATATTTTAAAATGGTAGAATTGTGAAATGATATGATGAAGATTTGAATCATGCATCATAGGATATATCATGTGTAGAAAACATGTGTAGGTGTATGTTATCCTTCATGATTTAACATGCGCATGTGCTAGATACGAAGGTATTTGGATGTCTTATGTATAGTTGACCATAAGAAACATGTATCATGTGTAATGTTGTGATCAGAATGATAGCATGTGGTTTTCCTTATTATTAGTGGCTTATTATGTATGTGATATGTGTAAGTTTGATATTTTAGATTACTTGTTGAGTCTTGTAAGACTCATACTTGCTTCGGCGTACAGGTGTGACAGGTTATCCAGTAGCTGAAGAGAGAATAGTGAAGATTGATACCGCATACAAGGAATAGCACTTGAGGAGATTTTATTTTTGGTAGTTGCTTTAATTTATAGTTTGAATAATGTTATTCATATGGACAATGTAGTTCTTTTCAAGTTGTAATAATGTGGACTCTAGTATTTTCTTTTACTATATAGACTGTGGAATATGTGTTGATGATGGAATGAAGTATAATATTTCTTTTAATTCCGCTGTACTATTTTATTATTCATGGACATATCAACCTTATCATTTAGTGTTGGGTTACTATCCCACTGTGACGATGCTCTTTGTACCGATGGGGATTGGTATAATCGTACCGGTATAAAGGGGGTCGTTACAGAGATTGGTATCAGAGCATCAAGGTTGAGACTATACATGAATAAACCATCATGTCACAGTATTGCAAAGTCTTTATAGAAAATTTGTCCATATGTGTAGAAAGTAATAATAATGAATGAAAGATAGTAAGAAAGGTAGATAGGATTTAATAAGTTAGACTTTAACTAGATTGGATTTGCAGGCAATGGTGAGTCAAGGAAAGCGTGAGGCTAGGGCTAGGGAGCATGAAGAAAAATGCAAGGTGAGAAACTTCATAATGAGACTCAGACCAGCAGTGAGAGCGAGACTTTTGGAATGCAATCCCCGCACTCTGGACGAGCTTCTTAGCATGGCAAGGTTTGCGACCTCTACAGCTAGCGGGAAACCCATGTGTATGCACTGCAATAAACACCATGGTGGGAATCAGTGTTGGGCAAAGGTAGGAAGGTGCCTCAAATGCGGCAGCAAGGACCATCGGATTAAAGAATGTCCGAGGTTGAAGAAGTTTGATCCCGAAGTGCTACAGCATCGACATCAAAGGAGCCAGCAGCAGAACTTCAAGCACCAGCCAAAGAGAAGGAAGATTTCATTCTTTTTCCGAAGATGGCACCGATGACGTCACCAGAGGTACTTGAATCGATCTTCGAGGACGAAGATCTTTATCAAGGGGGGGAGAGTGTGAGACCCCGAATTTTTTTCATCATTTTATATTAAGCATGCGATATTTACATGTCATAAATATAGTGTACGTATTAAAATTTTCGCATACTATAACTACAAACTGTTCACGTGCATATGCGTATATGTATATTATTTTCGTGAATATAAGTAATTAGCCAATTTTGTATATAAGGTATTTATTTAAATATTATGCATGATATATTAAAGTAATGTTACACATATAATGTGAAATACTGTCATGCATCTTGTAAGCATATATGATTTTTCTTCTATACATGTATTATAATTAAATGTATATGTTATCTAATGGTTGAGATGCATACTGTGTTCCATGCATATTATATGTAGCTATGATGTGTATATATGTGCACGTATATATTAATCTTGTTCGAATTATATATCTATTTCTAAGCATGGTAAATTGTTATGAGGTGTGAACAATAATGTGAATCGTGTATGTATCTAAATGATGTAGGTATGTATATGCATATATGTTTTACTTATGTACGTTATAAGTATAATTACTCATAAGTATACGCATGTATACATATATCTATACGTCCATCCTGTGCAAATGATATATGTTTATTATTGGCATGCTAAATTGTTTATAGTGTATATGGTACTTAAATAATACGGTGCATGTAAAATATATCAAAATATTATAAGCAAGCTATATTTATGTAAATTCATGCATGTTGTAAGTAACCTTGGTGTGTATAGGAATATATATATATATATAAGGCAATCTTGTTTAAATGTTACTTATCTACTTTAAGCATGTTAAATTATTATGATGAGTAAGGTGCTTGAATGATAATGTACAGGTAGAATTTAACTAATAATGAACACATTTCATTATAAATTCCTGCATAATGTATGTGACTATGTAATGTGAATGTGTATGTGCATATATGCATGTTATTGATGCATATTATCTTAATCATGATTAGTGTAAGTTGTATTTAATTAAATATCATGTAATGCATGTATTTATGTGGTAAGGATATAGTTTATTTTTACATATACTAAATTGTTTAGATATATTTACGCATTTATTTTGGGGTTTGGCAGGGTCTTGACTGCACTGTGCAGCTGGCGGCCAAGACCTGGACGCCAGTGTGGTTGGCGTCCACATCCCTGGACGCCAACCACAGTGGGCGGCCACCCCCTGGACGCCAACCCCCTGTTGGCGGCCAGCCCCTTGACGTCAACTGTGCAGTTGACTACAACCGATGTTGACGTCAATATCCTCCTGCGTAACGGTTCCAGATTTGTTAATGCTCGCTTTATGGCCGGTTTCAGTTTAGGAAACCCTTCCTAAACCTTGGGTAACCTACCCAGTGTGTACCCAACCTATCCAACTTATAAAAACCCATTTTCTGGCCGCACAAAGCCCTTTTGGTCATTGTGAAACCCTAGTATTTTCTGTGAGAAAAGCTGGACTTCCCAAGCTCGGATCCAACGACTGGAGGATTTTCTGGGAGATCTACGATGACTGGAGCGTAGTCTAACTATCAAGGAAGCATCCCCAACCCCGAGGAACGATCTACATCGACGGGAGAACAAGATTCAAGGAGTTTCTGAGCACCCTCTTGCTTTGGCCGAGGAGGGCTTCAACGACAAGATTTGATCTTCTAGGATTTTATTAGAGGCAAGTTATAACCTATGTATATCAATCTTAGACATGTCCCCTAGGTCCCAGAATTTTTCTGGATTTTTCCTCGAGTCCTGGACCCTCCATTTTCCCCGTGCATGTGAGTGTTGTCTGTGTTGATTGCTATTTGGAAGTTGACGGCAACATCCCCTGTCGTCAAGTTCTTGAGTTTACGGCAAGGGATGCCGCAGTTAACTCAGTTGGCGGCCAGGACTATGCAGTTAAGTTCTTTAGTGTTCTGAAAAATGCTATTTGATCTTCTTTAATATATTTAAATAATTTCTGGGTATGTGTTCATGTTGTAACTTTTATGTGGGGTCAAGGGTGATCAGTAGGTCATGTCATGAGGTTTTCATGAATTTTCATGATTTTGTTTTTTATTAAAATTCTGAAAATTGAATTATGAGCATAGAATAACCATGTTTAATTTGTGTAAATAGGTCAGATGTGAATTAGGGTTTGGTAAATCTTCTGTGATGATGTCTTGACTGTACATACGCATTGACACTATTATATTAGACTGTTTTATTAGGATCTTTACTTTAGAGAAATTAGTGAAAAATGCACCTGTGATTTGATTTAATTGTTATAAATACATTTCCTATTCATAAAAATCTAGAAAATTTAGAATGTGTTATGTTTACTGTATTTAACTTGTGATAAAAATTTCATGAAGATCTGATGACAGTAAGTACTGTTATGTTTTGAAATAAGAAAAATGGTCATGTTAAGCATGATAGAGTTAATTATATGTAAATCAAGAGTTAGTAGCATGTTAAAATCTTATTTTAAGTTATTTATCATTGTTTAACAGTAAGGTGAATTTTTGTAAATGGAAATGTGAATATTATATAAAATGTGTGTGAAATGGGATGAAAATATGTGTATGAGCATGAGTAAAATGTGATGAGAATGATAAAGTGATTAATGTAATATTTAGCCATGTGTGACACTGCTACCATAGGGTCTGAGAGCTTTACCATAGAAAAGTCCATATGGAAGGCTCAACGTTATGAGATAAATCCTAAGGACATTAGGATAAAATCCTGGAGGTGGACAAGTACCGCTAGTTAGGGTGGAGAGGGCTTCTCCCGGTTCTGCGCAGTTACCTAGATTTGCCACCGCATTGCCTAGGTGACAAATATGTGAAAGTGAGTGCTAAGTGCTAAGTGATAAAGTGACTATTTTCCTCTACTTGGTAGTTAGGACTATGTGTCACGACAATTTAAGAGATTAAATGTGATTAGAAGTGCAAAGTGATAAGTGAATGTGGCACTTGATAAGTGCAATTGTTGTGATAAGTGATAAACATGAATGCATGAGTAAATGAAATGAAAGAAGTGTAAATTATCGGTAAGGAAGAGTAAAAGATAATGAGAGTGTAATCACATGTGAAAACCAATGTACTAATACATGCATATTTATTTTGTTGTTCGTGCATTAACATCATAATTGTAGAATTATGTTAATATCATGTAATATAGTTTAATAATATCCATATAGTAGTGTGTATGAATATGTGCATGTAAATATGTAAAAAAACGCAATGTAGAAAATTGAGTATGTAGAATTGACAAATGAATAAGATAGCATGAGAATAAGTTAAATTCATGTAATCAAGTTTATTCATGTCAAAACAGCAAGCTAAATGAGATTATGATGTTGATAAACACATAAAATAATGCCTAAGTCCATGATAGAATTGCTATTCATTTAGTATGTAGTTCCATGTTTAATTTGTAGATGATTGCCATCCGATTTGAATGTATTTTAAATCTTCAATTCATGTTTAATAAAGGTGATATCATGGTGAATTATTCATATTAAAACAGCAAATAAAATGTGTAAATAAATAAGGAAAAGTGCATGTGAAATATAAAATAGAGATCATGTTAGATTGCTATTTACTTTATGTATAATTGCATGTTCTAATTGGTAGAGTTATTCCTCAATAAGGAAAATGTTAAGATTAATAAATCATGTTATATGTTAGGTGTTTAAGAGTGCATATGTTCATACCATGTACGTATCAACATGATTATGCTAAATTATGTTAGAATGTTTAGTATCGTGTTACGTAGATTACTAGAAAGCATGCGCAAGTGTTAAGAGAGTATGATAAATATACACTAAAACAGCAAGTTAAATATGTGATAAAAAGATATAAATGCATGAGAAATTGACTAGATACCATGCTAAGAATGTTTATTATCTTGTGCATAGCCTTATATTTTAAAATGGTAGAATTGTGAAATGATATGATGAAGATTTGAATCATGCATCATAGGATATATCATGTGTAGAAAACATGTGTAGGTGTATGTTATCCTTCATGATTTAACATGAGCATGTGCTAGATAGGAAGGTATTTGGATGTCTTATGTACAGTTGACCATAAGAAACGTATCATGTGTAATGTTGTGATCATAATGATAGCATGTGGTTTTCCTTATTATTAGTGGCTTATTATGTATGTGATATGTGTAAGTTTGATATTTTAGATTACTTGTTGAGTCTTGTAAGACTCATACTTGCTTCAGCGTACAAGTGTGACAGATTATCCAGTAGCTGAAGAGAGAATAGTGAAGATTGATACCGCATACAAGGAATAGCACTTGAGGAGATTTATTTTTGGTAGTTTCTTTAATTTATAGTTTGAATAATGTTATTCATATGGACAATGTAGTTCTTTTCAAGTTGTAATAATGTGGACTCTAGTATTTCTTTTACTAAATAGACTGTGGAATATGTGGTGATGATGGAATGAAGTATAATATTTCTTTTAATTCCGTTGTACTCTTTATTATTCATGGACATATCAACCTTATTGTTTAGTGTTGGGTTACTATCCCACTGTGACGATGCTCTTTGTACCGATGGGGATTGGTATAATCGTACCGGTATAAAAGGGGTCGTTACAAGTGGCCAGCGCATCGTCAACGACGGCAGCAATGTTCTCGTCTCTGTCGTCAGCGCCTATCTCTTCGTCATCTTCATCATCGAGTACAGCCTTCAAAAAGTCAATGTTCGGAAAGTGTTCCCGAACACGCTTGAGGCAGAAGTCATACCCTTGTCAGAAGAGTTTGACGACCTCAGCCTTGAGCTCGTCAGACTCGCGGTACTCAGCAACGGCCTCGGCGATCGCCTTCTCACGCTCGTCGGCCACCAACTGAGCAGTGGTAGCCTTGGTCTTTTTGTGAGATTCGAGCTCAGCTTGGTGGGCCTCCTTCTCGGCTTGTAGTGACTTCAAGAGTTTGTCAGCTCTAGCCTCGGCCTTGTTCGCCTACTCGGCCTCCTTGGCACGAAGGTCCTTCTCGGCCACGTGCTTCCTGGCAGTCTCGGTTAGGTGCGCCTCGGCGGAATATCTGGAGGTCTCGACCCGATAAAGAATTCCTTCAAACTGGGCCATCACACATTGAACTGATGACTAAAAGTCTTCAATTATCTGGTTCGACCTCACACCCGAGGGAGAGCTTGCTTGCCCCATTCTGTGGCGGTGAGCCCTTCTGAATGACCAGATGACCTCGGTTGCCTCTCAACTGAGGTAGTTACATTGGCCAACTTGTCTGTTGCCGGACAAGGACGTATGGTCGGCCACGTCTCCTCGGGGACATGTGTCCCTTTGGGAGGTGCCGAGGTGTGGGAGACGGTTGGCACGTCGGTCTCTGCAGAGCCAGTGCATTTTTCCCCTCGGCTTGCTTTCTTCTTGCCCCAAGACATGAGCTCCCATTCCGCCAGCTCGGAAAGAGGGAGGCTGCTTCTTCCCTTGGCTGGGGGAGCTGATGACTTTCCCTTGTCAGCCATTGCTGCAAGAAAAGAAGGTCAGTTATCCTAAGGTTGTAGCAACAATCAAAGATAAAAATCACGATTCAGACCTCGGCCGGCCTCAACTATCAGCTCGAACAGCTTCTCGGAAGGCTCGAACAGGTCGGGAGGCTCCACCGCCTACAGAGACTCAAACTCTGAGAGCTCAGATTCGACAAGGTTCGGGGAATGGAAGGCCTTGTCTCGAATGTTGATTGCCGACCAGGTGGTCGGAAAGGGCCATCCAGACGGACAATGAATGAAAACGAAGTTCCTCTTCCAGTTGTGGACAGAGGAAGGTATTCGACCAAGTATTTGGCGTCCAGACCGAGCTGCAAAGTACAACCAATCACCAAATGCCTTAACGGAGAAGCAATAGAAGAAGAGCCGAGTGGTCGTAAGGACCTCGGCCAGAGCACATGTCTCCAGAAAGCCGACAACTGACCTCCAAGAGTTCGGGGTCAGCTGCGATGGACCGGCTCCTAGCTTGAGGAGAAGAAAGACGATGAAAGGATGTAGAGGCAGCCGAAAGCCTGCTCGGATGGCCTCAGAATAAAGAGATAATCCGCCCTCCATGGAGTAGTGGACTCGGAGTTGTTTATTTGAATAGACGGTGGAGTGCTCGGGAAGGATGAGACCTGGATGGTTCTTCATCCATTTAAAGGTCTCGGAATCAATCTCACAATGGGCATCGACAACATTGTCGGCTTGCCGACGAGAGCCCGAGGTGTGGGAGGATGGTTTCCTAGGTACGTACAACCCCAGACTGACCTGAAGAACGGAAGACTCCTTGGCAAGCCCCGACACCTGGACGTCGGGCCGAGAAGCCTCTGGAACGATCGTCCTCTCAGAAGGACAGGAGGATGAAGACACCTCAAACGAGGAAGAAAAGTTCTCAAAAGGAGAACCCCCAGTTGATGAGTCCTCAGGAAGGCGAGGACCGGAAGAAGAGGTCGAAAACAAACTAGATGAAGACATCGCTCTTCTCTGAAGGAAGCAAGCGAGGAGCTAGGTCGGACGTCGAATGCTCGGACGTCGATGCGATTATCATCGGCACGTCGACTAGTCGTCTGAGGGCTGATCGCGCGTAAGAACAAGGGTGATTTTTCGGCAGTAGACCCCACTATTTATAGTGCCGGGGTACCAATCATATCCAACGGTGAAGATTCATCGGCTACAAACGACGGTTCAGATCTTGACGTGTGGTGTTACTGGATTGGCCGTCGGGCTTCACCCCGGATTCTGATCGGCACAGGAAGTGAGAAGCGCCATGATGGTGCGCGGGAGCCGAGGAGGCATTATGATGGTTGACGTCGCCATACAGCAGACAAAGCGACAGCATGGCACAGGATGGCTCTGGCAACGTCATGATATGACTTCATGGCAGGGCGGCGTCTGACCGAAGGTGACATGGCATCATACGGTCCACGTGGGCTGAATTAGGCATGTTCCACACACGTATCTTCTGGAAAAAAATTACATCAAATTCACCTCAGCCCATGTTCGTAGTTCGACGCAAACCTGAGGGGGCCAATGACACGGGGATATCCCGGTAGGTCGGCTCAATCCTCGGGCTCGGCCGACCTCATCAAGTGCATAGGCCGACATCCTTTCTATATCAAGGGAAAGCATACTGTCCGACGAGTCAGGTCGGAGATATCCGATCAGCTTTACTCCTCGGGTCGTCTTCTTAAGCTCGGTCATGAACTCTTTTGTCTCAGACGTAGCCGACGTGGAGCTCCATGATCGCACGCTCCCTGAAGCGTTGATCACGTCGCCGACAAGGTAGGTAAGGTAAGCTCTGAAGATCACGGGATTGATAATTGCGGCTATTAAGACCACGGTCACGATGACCTGGCAGGGCAGTGGCAGCTTCCAATCCGGTATTAATCACGAAAACCCCCAGCAAGAATGGCGGGGTCGTCCAGCTGTTACACAGATATCCTAGCACTATATAAAAGGCAGACACTCCACAGGCGCATGTACATGGTTCTACCCCAGGCTAGGCCATTCTGCTCGGCTAACAACTGACAAGAGTGTCGGAGTGTCTCCCCGTCGAGGCTTCTCGGCGGGCTTTCCAGATCAGGTCGGGAGCTCGGAACCAGCGTCACACGTCGGCCAAGCGCGCCTTAGATGAGATTCATCAGCTTGGTCATCTCGGCTCACTCTTCGGCGAGAAGCACCTCAACGGTCACCTCGGCCTGAGCCAACCCATGTTACGCGTACCGTAACATTATGTATTAAATTAATATATATGGCAGTAGCTATTATCCGCCGCCATACAATTATATAGTAGCGGCCTTTTAAAGCCGCTGCTAAAGAATAATATGGCAGCGGCTTCCTAGCCCTATCCCGCCACAAAACCCCCCTTCCCCCTTCCCTGCGTTCTCTCTCTATCTCTCTCCCCTCCTCGTGCTCTCTCTCTCTCTCTCTCTCTCTCTCTCTCTCTGTGCACCTGCAATGCGGCCCCAATCTCCAATGGCGCCGATGGCCGACGACCCCCTCCGGAGATGTCCAGAGCTCCGACGGCAGCCCCCACCCCCCACGGTGAGTCTCTCTCTCTCTCCGCTTCGGCCCAAACCTTCCCTCTCTGGCCCCCTCCCCTCCGGCGGTAGCCCCCACCCCTCCCTCCCACACATGCACGCACACACAGAGGTTGAGAGGGAGGGGGCCGACCCCCCCTCCCCTCCTCCCCTCTGGCGGCAACCCACACCCCCCATCTCCTCCCTTCCACATACGCGCACACACACACAGAGGTTGAGAGGGAGGGGACCGACCCCCCTCCCCTCCGGCGGCACCCACTCCCCATCCCCTCCCTCCCCTCTGACGGCAACCCACACTGCCCATCCCCTCCCTCCCACACATGCACACACACACAGAGGTTGAGAGGGAGGGGGCCGACCCCCCTCCCCTCCGGTAGCCCCCACCCCCCATCCCCTCCCTCCCCTCTGGTGGCAACCCACGTTTATTCATACAAATTCCCTGCATAATGCTTTTGACAACTCCCAAAAATATAACCGAGCATTGCTAGAGTGAGAGAAGCTAGATAAAGACCTGTGAATGATTAACAACATTGTCGGCATTAAAGATGATGTTGTGCACAGGAGACCCAGCTGACAAAAAAAAAATGCACCCACTGATCGGAAATAAGATCATACAGATGAAGCCCAGTCACTACCAGTCATAAGATGATCCATAGACTCAACAGTCTGATTTTCACAACAAGCACATTTAGAGCAAAGGAATACCCAAGAGCTTAACTTTGTCATCTGTTGGAAAACAATTATGAGCAATTTTCCACAAATGAATAGACACCTTAGCTGGCAGCTTGGGAGACCAAAGTTTCTTCCAATAAGGCAAGATGGGGTTCAAGTCAAAGTTCATACCATAAATATATATATATATATATATATATATATATATATATATATATATATATATATATATATATATATAGTAGCCGAGCTTGAAAGAACAATGTCATCTGGAACATAAGAAACAAGGGCCCTTTCACCTAGCCACACATCATACTAGAAGCGTGAGTCTCCATCTCCTATAATCATACTGTGGATATGTCCTCGGAACTTTACTTCTGACTGATGGTGGACAAGATTTAATTTGAATTATTAGAAATTTAGGACAAAAAAATAAACTTAAACAACCTACTAGCTGTCCATGGTTTTGATAATGGTTGCTGCATTTGGATGTTTCTGTCCAATATTTCACATTGGTAATCTACTCTAGACCGAGGTTGATTTGAGTGTTTTGAATAATGAATGGGAAATGTTGGAAGGAATACAAAAGCACTAACCGACAAAATGTAAAATTCGGTGAACTTTAGAAGCATGCGTACACATGATGTTGGTTTTGAAGGTAATAAAATTGTCCCTGAAACTAGCAAATAGAGTCTTGAAATAGCTACTACTACTTGTGAGGTGGAAAGAGATCAAATTTGTATTTAAACCCGCAGATAAGCTAGTTGCTAAAGCCAAATAAGCTTGGGCAATTCAATAATTCCTCCTTGTCCCCCCCCCCTACGAGGCTACGAGTTCAAAAATATTCCTTCCAAAAAAAAAGATTCATCATTAGAAGGGAAGTAGACCACTAAAAATTTGACATTTTATTTATCATGTTTTAATTGAATAAATAATTCAAAAAATTAAAGTATCAAATGAAGAATGAATCAATGAAATGTCGGTTTGCCTCTACTGATGAGAACTTGATTAAGCAGTAGAGTAGCTCATTTTGTTTGGGGACTTCCTCAAACAAAAAAACAAACAAAGAACCCCTTCTTATAATTTTTAATATAATTAAATATATATTATTAATAATTAGATTTAAATAAGAAATAATCATAGGATCACAACTTTTCAAATCTGTTGTGAAATTTCATGATTACTGCTGGATTGTCCCAGAAGAGAAACAGGGGGAAAAAAAACTTTCTCAATGAGAAAACAGTGGGAGAATCAGGTAATTCTATTCTGATTTCACCTGGTTGTCCTGCCATCCTCCTTATTCTGAATAACTCTTTAACCATGTGGTCAACTCAAAAACTAATTATATTGTGGCAGCTGGTGAAGAGGGCTAGCTGAAACATATATAAAAACAATGAAACAGAAAAAAGAACGGAAAAAGGGCACATGGGTTAGATATTCTGATTTCAAATGTTCAACCATACCCATAGTTAAACGCATTGGTTGTCCCATTAATTTAAACAAAAGCCACAATCTTTTGGAAGAAAATCAGATATTGTTGTTCATGACACTCCGAAGTTAGAACCGGCTGAAACTGGGAGCAGAACTTACCTTGGAATGAAACTGGGAGTAGAACTAGCCCCTGCCAATTAGGGAACCAGTTCTTGTTTACAAACCATGTTGATGTCTCTATAATTAATTGTTGAATTGATCGAAGGTCATCAACATACGTATTTCCAGAAGAAAACTTGTGTTGGCATTAATTATATCCAGTTTATGATTTTCCAATTAGTTTGAGAAAGAAATACATTGCATAGACATTTGAACTGATATCAGAAGAAAGAAATATGGAGGAAAACATAAGTAGAATCAGACGGCCTAAAGAATATATTTCTGCATTAAACTTCTTTATCATTGACCATCTGCCTAAAGAAGATCTTTCTGCATTAAACTTTAGTATCATTGACCATGTGCATTTGTGTGCAGTAACTGGTTAAATTGTTCCAGGAAAAAATTGGATGAAAGATTCATAATATTTGCCTTGGTGGTTCGAGATTATATAAGCATGTATCGATTATTTGAGCTCTGTATGTTCTTTGCACTTTTTTCTCCTAACCTACTAAACCATGATTTTTTTTGTCTTTTTTTTTAAATTACACAAGTACTCATATTACTTTTGAGAAAGTTGCACAGGCACTCATATTATTTTTATTTTTTATTTAATGTACGTATTCATTTGTACAAATTGTTCAGATTTTGGTGTTCCTTTCTGCTCAGGTAATCCTTCCATCCCCTCTATATATATTTGTTGAACCAGCGAGCCTACGTGGTGACTCATGTTTATTTAATCCAGCGAGCCTGGGTGGTGGCTCATATTTTTGCAGGATGTGATTGTATGTGTGAATGTGAATGTACACTAACTGCTTTACAGGATGTATGAATGAGAAGACGAAGAAAGTATGAATGTCAATGAGTGAGATGAGTGGACCTTCTTTTAATTTTTATTCGTTCAAGACTTGTGTTAGGATACATGTTTTTACTGTCTTTTGATAGTAATGTCATATATCGAGCATAAAGTTTTGAATGTCCAAGTTGGTCAGTCTATGGATTTTTTATTTATCCATCATTCTTAATTTATTATATGTGTATTGGGATTGTCTTAAAATTTTGGTAGCGCCTCTTCGCTCTTCTCCGATATACTAACCAATTTTAACTGCTCTTCCTGTCACTTGTATTTCATACAAGTGACTTTCTGAGTATAGTTAAAATTAGTAAATATTAGGGATATATTGGAGAAGTGTGGGGAGATACTGCCAAAATTTTAAGACAATCCCAAAACACAATATAATAAATTAGGAACAATAGATATTCATAAATGAGCACGAATTCTTGTAGGCACCCCCTTTTTTGCAGGAATTTATGCAGACATGTATATGTGAAAATGCTCCCGATACGTAGGGGAGATGTGTCAAATTTTGTTTGAATTGTCGATTAATTCATATTTATTCAAATATATGAATTGCCTGATGATATTTTTTTCCGTAAATTTTAGATTATCCTAAAATGATAAGACTTGATAAGAGTTGGATACAACTTAGAGATCGATTGGATCCTAGATATGAGAAAGGAGTAGATGAGGTTTTGGATTTTGCTTTTGATGAACAAAAGCAATCTTTTAGGCATGGACGAAATCATGACTTCATACAATGTTCATGTCGTAACTGTGTTAACGGATTGAAGTTGTCCCGGATGAATGTTGAAATTTATCTTAAAGTAGATGGATTTGGACACGGTATACCAATTGGGTATGTCATGGAGAGGCACCATTAGTTGATATTTAGCAAGTTAGCTTATCTGCTAATTGTTGGCCCACTTGGTATGGCAGCAAGCTAACCTAGAGGGGGAGTGAATAGGTAATCTGAAAAACTGAAACAAAATCACCACTTGAAAACTTCGGTTAGTGAATGCAGTTGTGTGAGGAGATAAAGAGAAGCAATGTAGAAGCAAATAAACAATCACACATATGGACACGAGAATTTATCCTAGTTCGGCCCTTCCCACATGGAAGTCCTACGTCTAGTTCCCAAGTAAACTCTTGGGATTTCACTAACCAAAGATACAGTCCCCCTTAAGGACATATGACATCCAGCTCCTGCTGGTCTTTTTCTCATTCCCGGGCAAGAAGGCAACCCACTATTTCACCTCAGTCAGGTGCTTCTTTTACGAGCTCAAAAGCAACTCACTGGTACACACCCTAGCAGGTCTTCTCTTCTAAACAAGGCGAACACTGTGTACAGTTCCACAGCTGGACACCCCACCCAGCACCGCTGGTCTTCTCTTCTCAACAGAAGAGGAATACTTCTGAACATAGAAGCAAGGACCTGAAGCCCCTAGATCAAGCTCAAGATAAACAAAGGAATACTAATCTGAGACTAAGCCTAAGAGGAAATATTTTACAATGAAGGACTCTCCTTAGGATAAACCCCCAGCTCTCTCTCTCAAATACACAAGGACACACAGAGAGAGAATGAGGAAGGAAGAGAAAGACTGCTTGATTGCTTCAACTTGAATGGACTCGAGCTCTTCCTCTCTTCTTGCTTGAGTGTGTATGGAGTTGGAGCTTCTCATAGGATGTACACTCTCTTAATGATCTTCAGGTTTTCTCTCTTTGTCTCCTCTTCTATTCTTCTTCTTCTTCTTCTCCCTTTATATGGAGCAGCTTAGAGCGGATGTTTTGACTGATAGCCGTTGGAGCTTTCTGAATCGTTGCTCTTCTTCTTCTTCTTCTTTGAATCTAACGGCTTCCTTCTTCTGTCTACTGGCTACTTGGAGTGGAGGAGGATGTTCTAGCTGGTGTGCACTTCCAAGGTTTGCCAACAGCAGGTCCAAGATGCTAACTCTGTGTTGAGGTGGACCTACAGACATTAAATGCAAGATAGATGTTAGACTCGTGAAGTCCTTTGTCAGATGGCTCATACCTCTTTTTGCTTTCTATCTGTATGTCCTGCAAATAGTCAGAAATGGAATGGGGATGATTTTCTTATGTTGTAGGAGGAGAGAGATCCTATCAGACAAGCAAAAGGATCTTCAGTCAAAGAAATGATAAGTTAAACATACGAAATACATTTGAACTTTCATTGGGCGCCAAAGACAATTTGAAACATTTGAAATATAAAGAAAATCGATGTTTAAGTATGATAGAGTCGATGTGAAAGACAATCGATGTTCCAATGTAATTATTGTTACAATGTAAAGCATGTATGAAGTCAATGTTTGAACATAGTCGATGTTCAAGTGAAACATAATCGATGTTTCAATGGAGTCGATGTTCTAGAGAAGTCGATGTTCAACAGAAGTCGATGTTTAAGTGAAACCGATGTTGAACAGAGTCGATGTTTAAACTGAAATCGCTGTTTGAATGAAATCGATGTTCTAATGAAATTGATGTTCAACATGGTCGATGTTTAAGTAAAATCGATGTTGAACAAAACCGTTGTTGAACAGAATGAAATCAATGTTTATATGGAGTCGATGTTTAAGTGAAGTTGGTGTTCAACAAAAGTTAATGTATGTGTATGGAAATCGTTGTGGCACTTAGTCAGTAATCGATGTGGAATGAATAACCATCGACTTGGCTTTTTAGTGCAAATCAGGAAGCGATAGTGCCATAAATTTATATTTATTAGGAAAACATGATATTAAATATATTTATAATATTTAATTAATCATGAGTTTTGTTATCACCAAAATATAAGGGTAAAATATATGAGTGGTTCAACACTAATGAAGCACAAATAGAAGATCAGATTGATACGACAATTGAAATGTTGTATGAGTTACAAGAGGCTGAAAGAGACAAGACAAAAGATGAACATGAACCAAATGAGAAAGAAAGAGATTTTTATCAGTTATTAGAAGATGCTGAAACATTATTATATCATGGTTGTGTCAAATTTTCAAAATTGACATTTCTATTGAAACTATTGCATAATTAAGATCATGAACAAAGTGACAGCTTCTTGTACGAGAATGTTTCTTGAGTTGCTTAGAGAAGTATTACCAAAAAGAGCTAATTTACCTCGAGCATGGTATGAAGTGAAGAAGACTATGAAAGATTTGGGGTTAGGTCATGAGAAGATAGATGCTTGTCAGAATGGCTGTCTTGTTTCGAAATGAACATGAACATAGGGATCGATGTCCAACATGTAATGCACCCAGATACAAAGAAAATACGCAACAAGGTAGTCTGAAGAAGAGACGTCGCAAACAAGTGCCATACAAAATATTATGTTATTTTCCAGTGAAAGATAGATTGCAAAGAATGTTCATGTGTATGATTGAATGATCCAGTGAGCCTAGGTGGTGACTCAATAATGTGTGTGATTGAATGATCCAGCGAGCCTAGGTGGTGGCTCAATAATGTCTGTACGTGATTGAATGATCCAGCGAGCTTGGGTGATGACTTATATGTGTGTGATTAAATGATCCAGTGAGGCTGGGTGGTAGCTCATGTATGAACATAGTGTGATAATAAATAAAAAGTTGTTTTTTCTTGAAAATATGTTAGCGGCAGGCCAACCGCTGCCAAAAGAACATATGTCAACGGCTACCAGAAGCTGACAAAAATAAAACATATGGTCTCGGCTCAACTCTGCTGACAAAAATGGTTTAAGGCAGTAATTCCAGCCACTGATAAAAGAACTATATGTCCACGGCTAACACTCGTGGCCATAATATCCTAATGGTCGCGGCTTATAGCCGTTGCTGTATAATATATGTCGGCGGCTTTATCCGCGGACAAAAGATGGATATGGTTTTGGCTCTTGTGACCCCGCTGGAAATTAATATGTTATGTCAGCGGCTATAAAAGCTGCAGACAAATCCGACATATATCGGCGGCTTTCATGAACTACTGACATAAGATTTGTCCACGGATTTTTTGGCAACAGTTGTGTCAGCGCCTTCTTAACCGCTGACATATATCACTAAAAGAAAAGGGACTATTAGGGACGGGTATTGACGACAGCTCTAAAAGTGGTCTCTAAAAAGAGTATTTACGACGGCTATAAAAAAATCATCCCCAAAGTGTGTATGGCGACGGCTCTAAAAAGTCGTTGCTAAAAAGAGTATTTGTGACGGCTATAAAAAAAAGTCATCCCCAAAAACATAGTATTGGAGACGGCTGTAAAAAGTCGTCCCCAAAAGTATAGTATTGGCGACGGCTGTAAAAAGTCGTCCCCATTAAAAATTATTAGCGACGGTTGATTGTATAAACATCGCTAAAAGTATATTATTTGGGACGGCTACAAAGGTCGTCGCTAAAAACATCATTAGGGACAGTGATTGTCGTCCCAAAAAAACTTATTAGCAACGGCCATGAGATGCCATCGTGAATAGTATTATTAGCGACGGCTACGATGCTTTGTCGCTAATAAATTTATTAGCGATGGCCTAAATAAAGCCATCCCTAATACCTTTAGTAGCGACGAATAATTTGTTCGTCGCTACTAAGAATTATTAGGGATGGCTTTGTTTATCCCTAATAATTGATTATTAAGAACAGTTATAACAGTCATCCCTAATATTAACATTAGCGTTGGCTACTATACGTCGTCGTTAATGCTCTTATTAGGGACAACTTATCTGTCGCAAATAGATGATTATTAGGGACGGTTATAGAAGGTTGTCCTTAATAAGAGTATTAGCGACGGGTATGACAGTTGCCTTTAATTTTTTTATTAGCGACTGCTTATGTCCGTCGCTATTAAGTTTTGGCGACGGCTTCATGCGTCACTAAAGCATAATAGTGACGGTTAGAGTCGTCCCTATTATACAATAGTGACGGTTTGCAGCCATCGCCAATAATCTAATGCTCTCAAAAAGTTATTAAAATTAATTATAAAATAGTTTAAGTGTGATTATTAGTAAAGTATGATAATATATGTTAATTATAAAGAAAAAAATAAAAGTAAAAAACAAAACTTATTTTTCATGTACATCATGTTACTTTATATGTTTTGAGGAACATAACAGCTCGTATATACAAGTGTTAATAGATTTTGTTTGTGCGTTGATGTAAATATTTTTTTATATCACAAAGTGTATTTCATTTCATATTTTAGTTGTTATTGTCAGCTACTTAATTACTCTATTTATATTATTAAAAATATTTATTTTCATTAATCATAATGAAATATAACATTTTTCTATATTTAGTATGAATCATATATCATTAATATTTTAAGTTTTTTTTTTAAGTATAAGCGACGGTTGCCAACCGTTGCTAATAATTCTTTTCTTGAAAACATTTCTTAAAATTACTTATTCTGCTATTTTATGTGTATTATCTCTAAAATATATAATATAAGTTAAATGTTGAAGAAAAAAATAAAACTTTTATAAAAATTTATTTTTCACATACACCATGTTATACTTGATATCTTTAAGTGATGAACCAAAGACCATTATGTATGTGTGTAATGTTTCGTCATTTAATATTTTCATAAATGACCACTATTTAATTTTTGCATTGTGACGCCCCGAGTACAGCGGAAAAACTCGAGTGCACATAGATGTCATTTAATTAAGAGGAACAACTTTGCAGGTAGAAGGAAAACATGACATTATTTATATACAACACCTTATATCACACAGTCATAGTTTTCTTCTTCACTTGGTAGGTACAAAGTAACTGTACAATAGAGACAAAAAAAAAAGTATAAAAGTGGTTCTTCATGTTCACATCCTCATCCCTTGCTCGCTCTCTTCCTTATCAGTCTCACTAGAACCTGGAAAAATATTGTAATAACATTATGGGCTGATTGCCCAGTAGGTAAATTCACATTGCCCAGGGTTTAAGTGATTAAGGTAATATGAAATTAATATACCATAATTCATGAAAAAATTATTTCAAGAAAGAACTATGATTAATAAGGTGTGTCGACTTGAAACACTAAGTGTGTCGACCTGAGTCACTAGAAACAGGGGTTTGGTTGACCTGAATATAGGGTGTGTCAACTTGAATGGAAGAGTGTGTTGATTCTCTGAAGGATAGTGTCGACTCTCTGAATGGTAGTGTCGACTCTCTGAAGAATAGTGTTGACTCTCTACAAGGTATGAGTCGACTCTCTGTAGAGTAGTGTCGACTCTCAAAATGGATAGAGTCGACTCTCTACAGGCTAGTGTTGACTCTCTAAATGGATAAGTCGACTCTATGAATAGATAGAGTCGACTCCCTAAATGATAGAGTCGACTCTCTGAAGGATAGAGTCGACTCTCTGGCTTTTCTGAACCTACTAATGATATGATGAACACAAGTTGAAACAAAAAAAAAAGGATAATAATAATAATAAAATAATAACAAAATAAAAAATAGTGATAAAATGAAGAAAATACAACAATAATAACTATAAAACAACAAATAAAGGCAAAAAAAAGATGAACAATTTGAATACTTGGTCATGAGTGTGTCGACACATTCTAGGTGTGTCAACATGTGTACATGAGTGTGTCGACACACTCTAGGTGTATGTCAACCTATCCATTCAAATCAGGAAGCCTTCTGAGGTTTGTGGACATGAGTGTGTCGACACACTCTACACAGTGTGTCGACACATAAATTGAAATAAAAATTTTAAAATTCAAATAAAATATTTTAAATTCAAATAAAATATTATAAATTCAAATTAGGTAATATAAATTCAAATAAAATATTATAAATTCAAATAAAACATTCTAAATTCAATAAAGCATTAAGATTCAACAAAAATTTCTAAGTTCAAATAAAATATTGCAAGTTTAGATAAAACAACTCCCAATTCATAAAGCATCCCAAGTTCAATAAAACACACTTTAAATCCAAATAAAACATTCCCAAATCAAATGTATCAATATAAAATTTAAAAAATAAAATTGTGGGAGAATAACATTCCCAACACAGACATGGTGATCACTATAACATTTTATTGTTATCAAACTAGTATTATTACATGTATAGCTAGGTATATATATATATAGTCATATATAATAATTTTATAAAAATATACTGATTCTTAACATAAATATTAGAAATTATTTATGTACAAATATTGAGATTAATTCGATCTAATAATTTTTAAGATAAATTTACTTGATAAAAATCATTTAAAAAATTAAAATAAAATTATTTTAATTTGTATCATCTCTTAATTAACCTATGTTTAAATTTTTATCTCAATTAAACATCGTTTAACTCCTAGATGTGTCCATGTGGGAAGGAAATAAAAAAAAAGGGGGGACCGACTGTACAAGTCGGCTATACCGCCATGGTACTGATTCTTAAAAGTTTATATACATGCATGTATAAGTATATAAGTAGATATGTACTTATATATAAGTGTATATAACTATGTACTTATAAGTTTATACAATGTATAAGTATTGTACATACAAGTATTTCTATATAATATAGTATATATATATCAATATAGTATATCAATATAGTATATCTATATTATATATAATATGTACATATAGTATGTCTACAATATATATATATATATATATATATATTAATGTATGTATATCTACATAAAGCTTAAGCCGTCACCAAATTGGCGAAAAAATTGGCGGGCAACTTCCCGTCGTTTGGGCAGCAGTTTTTTATAAACAAAAAAAAAAAAAAATCTAAACCCACCACGTTCACCCTTTGGCCGCCTCCCAGAACGCCCCTCCTCCCCCCCCCCATCCCCCTGCAGGTGCCATCAGCATCCACCCCCACCCCCGAAGTTCACCGTCGGTCCCCACTCCGTCGACGCCTACGCCGCTTTGGCACCACCCCCCACGACAACCCCTTCATCATCGCCGCCCCCGGTCACGCTGTCTGTGTCATCTCCCTCGGGTACGACACCTTTGACGCCTTCGACGCCTCTGGCAGATCGTCGTCGCACCTGTTCGGCAGGACTCCGGTGTCTCTGCCTCCGTTGTCTTCGAGTTCGTCCTGCTCTATATCATCGCCTGTGTTGGTGGGGATCACCGTGGGTGCTGTGGCTGTTCTTGCATTTTTGATAGGGCTGCAAACGGGTTGGGTTTGGAATCGGAAACACAGATTCCGATTCCGATTCTGATAATCAAAATATGATTCCGATTCCGATAAGAATGGTTAGTTCCGATTCCGTTCCGATTCCGATAACATTACCGGAACTGAAATTCCGATAAGGTAAGGTGTTTACCATAATTTTACCTTGAGTTTATGATAATTTATCGGAATAACCGATACCGATTCTGATTATTTTTTCAATTCCGATTCCGATTCTGATAACTTATCGGAATATCCGATACCGATTCCGATAAGCGATCGGTATCATATTTCGATTCCGAAATCGATAATTTTTATTAGAATCGAGTCGAAATATCAGAATATCGGGTTCCATTTACACCCCTATTTTCTGAGTATCTTATTCTTATGTTGTAAAAAGAAGAGAAGACGACATCCGCCACCGAGGAGTTCTATGGCGTCCCCCCCTTCGATGTCACTGCCACGCAAGGGTAATGTTTCAGCATCCATTTCTCGTACATGGGAATGGCATTTGGAGGCTACCGGTTGATGTTTCCACTAGTAAAATCAACATTTTGCATTTGCCCCTTATACCTTGGATCTGTTCTTGACATTGAACTTCCACCCCCCCCCCCCCCCCCCCACTGTCGTCTTATTTTAGGGGCTTTAGGTGGTCCCATGAATTAAAAGTAATTAATTGTTCATGTAATTGCATCTACAGATGAAAAAATATTTCTATAGTAATAGTACATGTGTTGTAATTTAGTTATTTATAAATATTTTAGCTTAGACTGATTCCAAATTCCTTAAAACCAAAAAATGAATTCCCTTTCTATGGTTCCTGGGACTCATGTGACAAAGGATTATATCATTTGATAAAGTTAGTTATGTTTTTTCTTCACTGGTTCTGCTTCTTAACAAGATGTAGAAGAGATGATATTAATTTCTGTTGAAGCTGCAGCAGCAAGTGACTCATTGAGTGATGATAAGAAATTGATTAATACATGTGGTATTTCTATTGTTTCTTCCTCTAAAGTCTAGAGATGTTAATATAGTCTTTTCTTTTGGTTAATATTTTGTTCATGTTGAAAACAGAGGTTAACTGCACTTGACATAAGAGGCGGTTCGCATTAGTTGCTGTGGCATCTCATAAGGATGAAGTTGGCAGGCTGAGGTAAAGACATATTTGCTTGTACATGTGGCATTTTCTGTGTTTACTTTCTTGTGTTTAAATTATCGAATTTCATTCCTTTAATTTGATTGTTCTCATGAACATTTTCTGCTCATATATGTTTGTTTAGCAGATAATCTTACTGGACATATTTACTCATTTTGGTTTTTTGACAAATTTTTAAATAGTTTTAAGGATACATGAATTTGGAAATGGGTTGAGTGAAGAGGAACCCACCTGCTATGAGACCGGAACAAACTTAAATTCTTAGAAATCTTTTGATTTTATGTTGGTCTTTTTCTCACTATGTGAGCACATGTCTTTGTGGGAAATGTGTAAATGACCTCAATAGTGTATTAGGATAAAAAGACACTAGCCATGTATATATATATTTAATTTGTCTTCATTTTATTCTCATTATTTACATGTTTGTGTGATATCTTTTATTTTTATTTCTTATTTGCAGACCACTCCTCATGATCGAACTATTGAGGCTTGTTAGCTGAGAGAGTCGAGAGAGATGATGATGAGGATGAGAATTCTCATATTCAAGATAACTAGGAGCAATTCATCAGTAGCATAAGTAATTGTGTAGTATTTATTTAAGATTTATGTATATTTTTTAACAAATGTGTACATATGAATTTATTTTTTTATGAATGAAAGAAATATAGATGGCCACCGTTGTAGTCTACAACCAAATATATGTTCTACATTGATTTCATTTATTTTGCTTTTTTTTACAATTTTTAAATAATTTTAAGGATAGATGACATTTGAAAATCGGTTGAGTGAAGAGGGACTCACCTGATATGTAGATTGGAATAGACTTAGAATTCTCATAAATCTATTGATTTATTGTTGGTCTTTATCCCCGTCTGTTCAGCGTGGGCTTTTGTGAGAAATGTGTAAATGACTTGAGTAGTGTATTGAATAAAAATCAATTACTGAAGTTTAATGATTGTGTATGAGAAATTTATTTAAATTTCTGTTATGTCTTGATTGCTCTTTAATTAGCCACGCCCCAAAATTCTTGACCGACAAATTCGGTCTCAATTCGTCACTATTTTTGTTAGTGACTGAGTTGTGATTGAATAGAGATCGAATTTATCGGTCTCTATCTGCATTTTTTCTTATAGTGAATGAGGCTTAAGAATGAGTGATGTGCAAAGAATTCTTGAGATGGGTATCAAGTTGGACTCTATTGTATGGTTATAAATTTGGGTGGTATTGTGATGCATAAGGAGGTATATTATTTATGTGAATTTTTTTATGTCTTGCATGTATGCTTTTCTGCACTTCATGATATGTGGAATAGTCGACTGGAATTTCTAAGCTCTATGTTTCTCTAAAAGGTGGTGTAAAGAATAAGGATATGTCATTTCTTATGCCACATAAACTGTGTCATTTCTTGTAGGTAAGCAAGCTACTTTATGCATTATGTTGTTGTTGTCTATTCTAGAATTTCAAAGATTGCTCATGCTCACGGTGCTATTGTCATGGTGGATAACAATATTATGTCTCCAGTGTTTGTCAAGACTATTGGAACTTGGTGCAGGTATTAACTACATGTTGTGTCTTCAGTACTTGTAGATAATACAAAACTGTGCTCTTATTGGTTGAACAATGGTATTCACCTCCCATTCGTCATTGAAGACATTGTGTTGCATTCAACAACTAAATTTTTAGCTGGTGATAATGATTTGATGGCAGGCGTGCTTACTGTAAAGGGAGAAAGGTTATCTCATCACTATAATTTTTTGTATAAATTCTGATCTGAATGAGTTTACATCCTGCAAAAATGTCATTTTCTGTAACACTTATGACATTTTTACGTCGTATCTGGTATGTATCTACAATAACTCTGCTGCAGCTGATCCAAAGACAAAAACTAGAATGAGAACAATTAGATTAGGTATGAGAACAGCTCGTAGCTTCTTTTGGTAAAAAAATTCTTTTACTTTGATTTCTGCATGTTTTATGAGGAATACGTCTATGACATATGTCTATATTTTGTATTTCTTTTCTTACTAAAGATCATTTTTACACGGCATTTAAATTATACATAAATTTCTACTTTGATAAGTGGAGTTGACCTCATATTTTAACTGAGGTCAACCTAAGAAGAAAATAGGTCTTCAAGGTGTAATGGGGTCGACCCCATATTTTTTCATGGGTCGACCCTGCATTCATGTATTTTGGTGCTGGGAAGTGGGGTCGACCTCATGTTTCAACTGGGTCGACCTCAAAAGAAAATATGTCTTCAAGGTGTAATGGGGTCGACTCCATAGTTCTTCATGGGTCGACCTGCATTCCTGTATTTTGGTTCTGGGGAAGTGGGTCGACCTCATGTTTCAATTGAGGTCGACCTCAGAAGAAAATATGGTTTGGGGTCGACAATGGTTCTGGTTCTTCCCTGGTCTTCTGTCATTTTGGTTCTTGGGTTCTTCGTGTTGGTTTTAGGATGGGTTTATTTCGTCGTTAACATTTGTGGTGTGGAATTTTTATTTAAATTTTTTAATTTGAAAATATTATTGAGCAACTGGTCAGTCGTCCCTAATATCTTAATTGGGGACGGCTGATGAGTCGTCCCCTAGTAAGATTATTGGGTACGGCTGACTAGTCGTCCTTAATAATCTTATTAGATGGCTGATGAGTCGTCCCAATAAATTATTGGGGACAGTTGACCAGCCGTCCCCAATAAATTTATGGGAATGATTTTCGCTCGTCTCCAATAACTTATTGGGGATGACTTCACAATCATCCCTAATAAGATTATTGAGGACGATTCATCAATAACTTGTTTTCTACTAGTGATAATATTATATCAACGATTTTTCAAGATTTGTGAGTAACTTTCAACCGCTAACAAATGCCCGTTCTCCTATTGGATCACGTCCTCTTGACCATCGTTATGGCAGAGACCACCGTGGAGATGATGGGCAGGATGATACGAGGAATAACACCATAAAATTCCTCTAAAATTCAAAGATGAATCTCGCGATAATGATGGCGTAGAACATGAGGGGCTCCTCTCATGTACTTTGTGGTTTTTCTATAATTTGACAACTGATTCAAGTTGCGCAACGTTTTTTTCATTGCAGAACTTAAAGATCTTTGCAAACGATCAGTCCAAACTGGTCTCAATAGGACGTAAATATATTTGGGGAAAGAGTGAACATCTAAAGTTTGAAATATTTAATTTTTAAAATTCAATATTATCTGATAATATATCTAAAATAATATCTAAATTAATTAATTAAATTTAAAATGTTACTTAATTTTTAAATCAAGAAGAATCATTTTTCTTTAAAGACCATCAATTTCACAATTCACGGATGACGTCGCCAGCGGGACGTCAACCGTCAAAAGTAACCGGCGGCCATCGGCGGTTTGCCGAAATCTGGCAATGACCAATTTCGGTGAACCGTCGAATTCTGACGGCCGCCAAATTCTAGCAACCAGAGATCATCAAAATCCGGCCGTTGTTGGATTTCAACGGCCGACGACTCATTTTTAGAAAATTAATTTTATTAGTTATTAGTTTTGAACTCAAGACCTACCCAATAGATGTATAATATTTTAACTAATTGTGCTACAATTTAAATGTTGGTTATGAAACACCTCTTAATGAATATCTTATAATATATATTAAATTTTAAAAAAATTAAATTTAAAAAAATAGATAGGAAATAAGATTTTAATTTATACATTAAATGTTATCAAATGCCACCTAATTAGTCCACATCATGGGGAAATATGATCCTGTAAAGTGGAAAGATTCACATGATAAAATTCAATGGCAAATGGTAACACGAAGACCATGAATCCCGCAGTACCAAATATACCTACCTTTACGGATTGCGTGCGTACGTACTTAGTACTTAGACAAGGTCGTCTACTAGGGACAACATTTCCCTACTGGTATGTAGGCGAGGGTGGCCCCCGAGAGAGGGGGGATAAAATTAAGTGACCAGAAAGGGAAAAGCTTGTTGCAAACCGCCACGGTGGCGGTTTGCAACAAACTCAGCTCCCCATTGAGGGAGCTAAGGTCACTAGGGGGTGGGCCAACCCTTAGGATTGTGTCCACCCTCAATGGGGCTTTAGTTTGCATCCACCGATTTACACCAAGTGGTGCTTAACCAAAAATGTTTTGCTACAGATTATGATCTTTTTGCTCTTATAAAATAGTCGAGTACGAAGTCTCTGATTGACTGTCTTAAATTACAGCACAAATCTCCACAAATATAATATTTAATATTTGTTAAGACTTAATAAAATAAATAGATATATAAGTGAATCAAATAGATAGTTAAATGGAACAAATTTAACTAACTATTTATTTTATTTCATTTGTCTAATTATTTGTTCTGATAAATATGTAAATAGAATAAATAATTTTGTTTCATTTATTCTCTATTTATTTCACGTATTCACCTATTTATTTCACTATCAATGAATCAAATAAATAGGTAAATAGAACAAATAAACATATAAATAGATGAAATAAGTAAATAAGTGAAACAAATAATTTGTTATATTTAATTATTTATTTATTCAACTTATATATATATATATATTATATTTTATTAAATTCTAATAAATATTTAATATTACTTTTTATGAAAACTTGTGCTCCCCCACAACATGAGGCCACTCAACTATTTTAACCCGACAAAAACCCTATCATAGATGGGATAATAGTATTTCTCCAGACAAATTAATTAAGCACAGTGCAGGCGCCGATAAACTGGGTTAGTGTGTGAGCCCACCGCACCGGCTGGCGCTGCTGGCACACCCTTTACCATGTCATGCTTCGCCTGGTCTATGGCAATAAGAAAATTAAACAGGTTAGCTAGCCTCCATCAAATAAGCGTGGGGAAATCATCGGGAGAAAGCAGCGCAACGCCCCCACCATGGTCACATGATAGTACTCATAACAACGAACGAGCAAACAGTCTGTCGGGTGCATGCACCTCCACCTTCCGTGGTCTCCCCTTTCCTTCCATGCTCCAACTTACTCTCTCCCAAGTTGTAGGGGCCAAAGTTGAAGGGCAGCGGGCCGAGGGCATCGTTGGGAGAAAGAAGATAGAAACTAACTACTGAAGCAAGGTGGCGAGAATATAGAATGGTCATTTCTGCCTACCCACACAGTGAGTTCTCTCTTTTCTTCCCTCGGTTTTCATCATTATTCTCTTACGTGTTGCCAACTCATTTCAGTTCAGAGGGAGAGCAAGTGGGAGGTGTTAAAGGGGAGGCCCATGCCGTGCCGTGTCCCCATGCTTCTTGCTCTCCAAGGGAAAGGATTCCCCCGTCAACTCTGGATGGATCAGTCTTTGGACGGCGAGACCGACGTCGAACAACCACAGGGTGTGCGCACAGTACTGGAAGAGAGCCTTTTCCTTCAGCCTAAAATATTGCAAGTTGCAGCAAGCTGTGTCGATCGGCTGACAAAGTATACGGGTGATAAGCTCCAATTTAATCATGTAGTTGGTCGAGCGGTCGAAAGAGAAGTAGAGATCATTGGCCAATAATAAGTTATATATGGCAAAATAGGTATCACTTTCGATCTCTCTTTGGTGATTGTGTTAGAGGAGGGATTAATTTTTCATGTTGAGGTCCGATGTTAAGAGTTCTGTTATTGCTACAGTAACAGAGTCGGCCGAGTTACTCCCATGGAATGTAGGTAAAGGAAGAGGGTGCAGCCGAGCTCCTACCTGCAAAATTACCGAGTGACTTCGGTGGGGAGAGACTCCGACGCTCAAATTAGTTCGAAAACTCGGCTTAGAAAGATTTTTTGGACTAGAAGTGGCGTACCTTAGGCGCGGAAGAGGTCTCTCCTATTTATAGAGGTTTCACGGATAAGATTATGGTAAGTGGGTCGAAGACGTGGTCCGGAGATTACCTGGGATCCTCATTGACTAGAGTAGTGGGCGGCAATTGTAGCTAGGCAGGTCCCGTATATTCCGGACGGATGATTGCGCACAACATGCAATTACGATCCATGGGGGTCTTGTCATTAATGGACCTTCCCATTATCAGCATGCCGAAGCAATTAATGGACGTGGGCGCGATCTCCGAACCCTTCCGTCAACCAACCTTCCTGCGAAGGCTATTGAAGTTTGGATTAGGAAAGCCCGAGACGACGTGTCGCTTCCGAGGACTAAGGTAGGACTCGGCCCGTCTAGGAGCTCGGCTCATCAAGGGACTCAGCCCGGCATCATCATTGGATAGCCCGGGGTACCTCGGCGGACGACGCTCTCCGGGCTGAACTCTTGAGAGCCGACTTATACGGCCGACCTACCTTTCCCACTCGAGATGGCTCATTCATCTAGGTTCTCACCTCGGCGGATGACGACCTGACGGCATGCCAGATTTCCGAGTATCGATCTGTGTCATTGGCCCCCCAGCTTTTGCTCAGGACGTCATGACGATCCGAGGAGAAGGTGCTTTTATTTAACGATCGAAGGCTGTCGTATGCTTTTTCATAGGACGTGTTTACGTACCGTTGGGACTGTGAAGGGACACAACGGCTGCTAGAGAGACGCGACCTCTGATGCTTTTGACACCAGTCGAAATGGCACACTGCCTCGACTTCTAGCTGCAATCATGGTGGCGGATGATGCGACGAGCGTTCTCGTCGACACCTCGACTTTCGATCTCTCTTCCCATGATTGCAATCCACGTTCGAAGCTCGCCAGCGACAGTGGTGACGACATGTGGAACGATCGTGACGCTTCGATATTGCGAGGATCTGCATCCGTTGGATCGAGGTGCCCCTGGGACCCTATAAATAGTGCTAGTGGCACCAAAAGGGGACCCTTTGCGTGTGTAAGTTCCATCAACCGTAGCATCCAATGTAACGTCGCGCGTTTTCCGGATCCCCCCCGTGGATCCAGGTTTAGCGGGTTTGGTGGCCAATGTGAGGCCTATTAGTGTTGTGTGTTTCTTACTAGATCCTTATCGGGTTTGGTTTGGGTCTGTGTTGGTGTTCAGCTTGCTGGACACCAGCAGTGTGTTGGCGTCCATCGATGAGGACGTCGACTGTTGAACTTGGCGTCAAGCTTTGTGGACGTCTAGTTGTGGCGGTCTGGTTAAACGGCCCAGGGTTGACGTTAACCTGACATGCCTGTGTTTTTATGGCAGACCCGAGCTCTGTTCTTTCTCCTCCTTCTCCCTTCCTCTTCCCCCACCTTCACCCTGAGCTTCTTCGCGAGTTCTGACGGTCGGCGGGAGCTCGTGGGAAGGCCGTGGTGCGCGTGGTAGCGGCAGATCGGGCGGGGAATGACGGATTGAAGCGCGGTGTTCGTGGGACGTTTCTCGGGTTTCAGTGTGATTCGAGGTTCTTCGGGAGTTTAATTGCGTTTCTGAGGTAGGGGTCGAGCCATGTTAGCTTGTTAGAAACATTAAAACACGACTTAATCACTTGAACCAGCATTTTTATTATATTTTCGGATTAAGTTGCACCATGTGAGGTTAATGGGTGGTTTGAGTAATTTAGCGAATGAAGCATGTTGTAATGGGTTGTTTCGGGTTCTGGTATGTTAAAGGAACTGTTTTATATGTTTTTCTGTAGTTTAAACGGTTGGAAAACCTGTAGAGCTGGATTAGGTTTCTCTGCAGGTTTTAGGCCGGAAACTTGGCGTCAAGATCTCTTGTCGCCAAGCTCACCAGCCGAGATATAAACGGCTAGATCGCTTGCCGTTTACTTCTTATAAGCGGCAGTCGATGTTGCCGCCAACTTGTGCATGTATTCATGCTGTGTGGTTTACGTAGCTTTTTTTATTATGAATATTACGTGTTTGTGTGTGCATGGCGATGACCGGTGTGAGCCAGTGCACTTGTTATGCTCTTGGAGCATACTGCTCATGTAATGGGCAAGTTTTACATGAATGATGTGTGATGTACGTAATCGCTTTACGTGGTATGTGTGGTGCGTTGGCACCCGTGGCACTCTTGGAGTGCGTTGTCCATGTGTTGGGCATGTGGTTTACGTGGAAGATGTGTGGTACACCACCAGGGTAATATACACGTATTGTCTACGTGGGTTGATGTGTGTTTACTACACCTTTGTTGTAATGTAATTCTTATGATTTATCGAGTACTGGTCAGTGAGGTTCCTGTGTGAGCCTAGCTATGACTTTGTGGTGTTTGGGCATGAGGTCCATACCGACCTAGCCCTGGTCCGTTGTTGTCTTTCGAATATATTATATGGATTTATGAAGTAAGTGGTGTGTGTTGCCACGGTGGTCATGAGATGACCAAATAGGCAATTAGTGGTTTCAGGTATGTTTGGTGTGGGATAGCTTTGGGGTCACACGGTGACCGATGTTAAGCTAATCCTAACACTTGTATATTGTGAATTATAAGTAAAGGCTATATGTGTAAGTATCGTGGTTTGTGCTAGCCGAGTGTGGTGGTCTGGCCCTATTCCGGAATGCTCTCTAGTCGGGTACCCCAGGTTCTTTGTGACCTGGCACGTGTGTTTGTTGTGCTCGGGGTTTTGTCCGGTACTTGTGTTGTACCGTTGAGGTCTGTGTCGTCTTCCTGACACCCTCACTCCTGAGTTTGAGTTGTACATCCGGCTGAGGAAAGACGGCATGGGGCAGCGACTCCTAGTTTGTTCTTTTGTCGCTTGTAGCGCGCTCGTAGTTAGGGGTACGGACACCATAGTACACTGGTCCCCAGCTAGCCTGTTTTCCAGTGCCTCACTTTAGAGTGCTTCGGCCAGAGACTCTAGAGGTGCCAGCATGGGCCTGCAGTTGTGTTCTGCAGTGTGGTGTTGGTTGGTCTCCACAGTTGTTTGAACTTCTTCCTAGTGAGCGGCAGTTGGACCTTTCGTCCGTGACTGCGAGGCTGAGAGGTAGTTCTTGTGTTGTGTTGTCCGGGTTGGATATTGGCCTGATCATCCAGTAGTCCGTTCCCGTGTGGTGGCGTCGTTCCCTTCCGACTCGTGGCTTTGCTACTTGTCGTAGTTTTGAGTTGGTGACTCGTGTCGAGGTTTGACCATTCGAGGTGTGCCCTGGTGTTGGCACAGCTGTGACGGATTGTGGTTTGTGTGACTCGTCGATTAAGGTTTCACTGTAATGTTGTGTCTAAGTGAGGGCACAATATATCGTGGTTCAGTGTGGTGTTTATCACCTACTTATACCCTTGTTCGGGTGTTTTGTTGTGGTACCTCAGAGTAGCAGGTACCTATTTCCTTCGTGGGTTACTTATAGTTTTGTGGTGGTACATTGTTACCAACCTTTCGGGTACTTGTTGTGGAGGAGGTCTTGTGGTTGACCTGCCACTTGTTGTATCCTAACTATTTTAGGTAGATCTTTGTTTATAATTTATGTGGATTAGTTTGTGATTATTAATTATGTTACCTTTGTGGGTAATTTGCAGATGAGGCTTATGGCCTAAGCATATTGTGGTTTAGTTAAGCTATGTTCCGTGGAGGCCTGTGAGACCTTCCACTTGTTGAGTTTTACTCTCTTGGATATGATTCCAATTATAGTTTTAGTGTGTTATAATTGGCTTTGTGGTAGCCAGTTCCGTTACCTTGTGTGTAGTTTCCGATTGGCTTTGTGGTAGCCAGTTCCGTTACCTTGTGTGTAGTTTTCCGATTTAGTGTGGTTTGGAGTATAAAGGACCAACTCTTTGTTAGTGGTCCGTTACTCAATGTTTGAGGTTTGCCTATAAAGCTTGTAGTCTGGGCAGTACTTTGCCTGTCTTTTTAGCTTAGGCAACCAGTTGTTGTGCAGTGTGCCAGTGAGACTGTGGTTTTAGGCACTTTAGTAGTTGGGCTAACTAATGATTTTTAGTCCTTAGTAGTCCTACTTTTCTTCTGAGGACGTTATGTTTATTACATAAGCATGTTTAATTGTTATTTATGTATTGATGTGAGCATGAAATGGTTGGCTATTGTTGTTGCCAGTGAACCCATTGGGGTCGGGTGTCTGTGGTTACAGTGTTGTTTTTGGGTAGCCCCTACTGAGCCAGTGACTTGTTGAGGCTCACTCCCCTACAGTTCTTTTCAGGGCTTTCCGTGTGTTTGGCTTACAGCGATGTTGTGTACAGACTTGTACCAAGCAGTTGAGTAGTAGTTAGCGTTTCTGTGAGCCAGTCTCCCTCGGGGTAATCCCCAGGTAGTTGTACTCTTTTAATTGGACATGTATTAATGTAATGGACAAGTTGTACAAATTTGTGAATAGATATGAGCACATGTACTTTCTGTGTCTTATATTCTTGTGGTTGTCTTTATACTCTTACTACAACGTGTGTGAGATATCCCTTGCGAGACTTCGGTCCGTTCGTGGAGGCGGATCTGGATATGGAGCCTTAATGGGCATAAATACCCGTCCGTCACATCCAACCTCCTGAGTTGTGGTGGAGTGACCAAGCGTTTCCGCTGGGCTTTTGACCGATTGCCCCTGCTTCAATCATTTCCTGCACGAAGGTAAGCCATGGGCTCGCCTTCTGCCTCCCAGCCTTCTTCATCTCTTTCCACATCCTCCGTGGGGTATTCTCCTTCTGAGGTTGCTCTTGCTCAGCCCCCTTCTTCTCGCACTGCTTTTGCTCCTATGGTTTCTCCAGGTGCCAGGCCGGTGGAGGAGGTGAGGGAGATCGCTCCCGTAGTATCCCCTGGGACGTATGTGCCCAGGTCTTCTTCAGCCCCATCCTCCGGCGTGCACAAGGCAGCCGATTCTGTGCCCGACGCCATCACAGAGATCGACCAGGCGACCATCGACGGGATCGTGAATCACCCGGGAATTGCCTTTCCTCCCGACTTTTCTGTGTATGCTTCGGATAGCCTTCGGGCTCATTACATGATGGAGAATAGGTTCTGCCTGCACTCAGAGTCAGTCAAAGCTAGTTTCCGGTGCCCCATCCACCAATTTCTAGTTCACCTTCTATTGTACCTGGGAGTCGCCCCCTCTCAGCTAGCCCCGAACTCATAGACGTCGGTTGTCGGCTTCCTGGTGGCATGCGCCATGGCCAAAGTTCGGTCGAGCATCCACCTTTTCTTTTATTGGTTTTCCCTCAAGCTTTTGTGGGATTGGCTATTCATCTCGGCTCGGACTGGTCGCCACTTCCTCGGGCGCTTCCCTTCCTCTATCCACCACTGGAAGAGGAGTTTTTATTTTATCCACAGCTCAGAAGGATGGGAGTTTCCCACTACCTGGTCGGCCATCAACCCTTAGGACGAGGCTTTTCGGCCTGCCGCCGACCTGAGCGATGCCGAGCTGTCAGACTTCAACTTGCTACAGGCGGTTACGACGCCCGACTTATGAGAAATCTCTATTGATCTATTCGAGTTGATCTGGCGAGCAGATATAGGTCTATCATTTTTAGGAAACTCCCTTCTCTATTCTCGTCGTTCGACGCAGTTGACTAACCCAGTGATGCTCTATATTTGACAGAATGGCCGAGCCAGCGAACTACTGAGCCCTTGCTGCCCAGCATTTCTCACCCGCCGCCGACTGGAAGAGAGGATTACTCAGGAGAAGCAGCCAGCCGAGGTCAGATCATTGGGCCCCCCGCTCCCCCAACTACGACGACCGTACCTTCCGCGTCCACGGTCGCACCGGGGCTCACAATCAGGGAGACCGTGGATAGGCCGGCGAAGTGAGCTCAGCAATCCGAGCCACGATTAACTGAGGGCGGCACATTGAGTGCTGCATCTCCGCCCAGCCGATCGGTCATCATGACTCAACCGTCGAGCCCAAGCCCTTTGGATTGGGGTTGGGCGTCTGCTCCAGCAGACGCAATCTCTTGAGCTGCCCCGTTGAAGACCCCCGACCTCATCGATGAGGCGTTCTGAGGTCTACAAAATCAACTGGGCCTACTCATGATGCTCCTTCGTCGGATGGATCAAATCCGAACGTCGGCCGAGAGTCATGTGCACTCGTTAGAGAAGGAGGTCGCCGACTTGGGGAAGAAGATCTCCGAGCTCGAGAAGTCAATCTCCGCAGAGGTGGCTCGGGCTAGCAAATTGGAGGATAGGGCCACCTCCTTTGCCAAGGAGTTGGACGAGCTCAAGGCGTTACTGGTCACGGAGAAGGCGGCTCGAGGGGCCGAGGCGAAGACTCATGAGGAGACGAAGGTGAGCGTGCCCAACCTTGTGGCCGACGAGCGCCAAAAGCTGTGCTTGAGTATGCAAAGTCCGAGGCACACCTTGACTAGATGACTGGCTTGTTTATGGACAGGTACAAGCATTGTCTGGTGACAGTTGCCAAGGCTTTCCCTGAGCTGGATTTGGCCAAGGTGCAACCCCCAAGTGCGGATAGTGACAAGGTCACTGAGGAGGTTGCGCCGGCCGCGGCCGTACCATCCAATGCGGGGACCTCTGCTTCGGCTCCTTCGGCTGGTGACCATTAACCTTTCTTTGCTCGAGAGGCCACCGAGCTCCGAGCCGGCATGTTTTCTGTAACATCTTTTGTTGGCCTTCGGGCCCTTTTCGTCAATACAATCATCTTTCTTATTTTCGGATGTGATTATGCTTTGTCAAGTTCGAAGCTTTGAAGTGATTTCCTTAGAGTTTTTCGATCGTAGGAACGACCTCCTTAGGATGTTTAGCATGTCGATCTGACCTCGTAGAACTCGGAGTGCCAAAGTGACCTCCTTAGTGCATTCAGAGTGTCAAAGCAACCTCGTTAGACGTTTGGAGTGCCGGAGCGAACTCCTTAAGGCGTTCAGAGTGCCGAAGTGACCTTGTTAGAACGTTTTAGAGTGCCGAAGCAACCTCGTTGGAACTAGGAGTCCCGAAATGACCTCCTTAGGGCATTCGGAGTGCCGAAGCGACCTCGTTAGAACGTTTAGAGTGCCGAAGCGACCTCGTTAGAACTCGGAGTGCCGAAGTGACCTCCTTAGAATTCTTATAACTCATGGATAATAACATCGAAGGTGTTCAGCATTCCATGTTCTCGGAACCGCTGAGCCATTTAGGTCCTCCAAGCGGTAGGCCCCATGTCCGAGGTCCTTGACCACCCGGTATGGGCCCTCCTAGGTGGGGGATAACTTCCCCACAGCTGATTTGGGATCAGAGACGGCGAGCTTTCGCAGGACGAGACTGCCAGCACGAAAGCGACGGGGTCGGATGCTTGTGTCGAATCTTTGCTTCATCTTCTGTTGATAGACTTCGACTCTGGATGCTGCCTTGTCTCACCGCTCTTCGACCAAGTCCAACTTGGCTCACATCAGCAATCATTGTCTTCACATTCGAACCCCAGAACTCTTCCTGATGGTATGAGCAACTCCACTGGTGTTACTGCTTCTATGCCGAAGGCAAGCGCGAAGGGGGACTCCTGGGTGGCTTCACGGGGTGTTGCTCAGTAGGCCCACAACACATGGGGCAGCTCTTCAACCCATCGGCCTTTGTGGTTGTCCAGCCGCCTCCTAAGTCCATCGAGCAGTGTCCGATTGGTCCCCTCAGCCTAGCCATTAGATTGAGGATTAGCCACCGAGGTGAAGCGATGGTCGATGTCGAGCTCTACGCAATTATGATGAAATCGGGCATTGTCGAACTGCTTGCCGTTGTCCGTGATGATCGTCCGAGGCAGCCCGAACCTGCACACAAGGTTTTTCCATACGAATCCCCATGCCTTGGCATCAGTTATCTTTTCCAACGGCTCAGCCTCGACCCACTTAGTGAGGTAGTCGACTCCAACGATGAGGAATTTTCGTTGCCTGGAAGCTACAAAAAATGGGCCGAGGATATCCATCCCCCACTGCGCGAAGGGCCACGGAGCCGTCAATGGAGTGAGGTTTGCAGGCGACTGCCGATCCACCTTGTTGAAGAGCTGGCACTGTTGGCATCTCCAGACGTGCCCCTCGGCATCCTTCAGCATGGTTGGCCACCAGTAGCCCTGCCGAGCTATTCTTCGAACCAGTGACCTCGGCCCTGTGTGGCTTCCGCATGCGCCCTCGTGCACCTCAGCGATGATCTCCTCAGCTTGCCTTTGGCCTACGCACCGCAAGTGCGGGAAGCTAAAGCCCTTTCTGTAAAGGTCATCGCCGATCAGAAAAAATCTTGGGGCTCATCTTTTTACCTTTAATACTTCTTCTTTATCATCCGGGAGATTACCATCTCGGATGTACTTGACAATGGGGATCATCCATGTCGGTTCGGCGTTGATGCACATGACCTCCGTAGACCCCACCGAAGGCTCGCTGAGCTCCTCCACGAACACAGAAGACTCCGAACGGTACTCCGAGGTGGCCGCATATTTGGATAGTGCGTCGGCTTGAGAGTTATCGGATCGAGGAATTTCCAACAGCTCCGCTGATTCAAATCAACCATCATTTTCTAGACCTCGGCCATATCGCGAGCTTTTCTTCCCTAGCTTCGAACTCCTTCACGACTTGACTGACGACCAGCTGGAGTTGCTGTGGATCCGAACCTTTGTTGCTCCCAACATCTTCGCCATCCTGAGTCCTGAGATGACAGCCTTGTACTTGACTACATTATTGGAGGCAGAGAAACTGAACCTGATTGCGTACCTTAAGATGAGGGCTTGAGCTTTGATGGCGACCTGAGGTCTGAAAGATATGTCAAATTCTTCAAGCTCGACAGCCCACTTGGCCACTCTCCCTGAGGCCTCGGGTCGGCTGAACACTTGCTTGATGGGAGCGTCAGTGAGGACCATGATCCTGTGTGCTTGGAAATAGGGTCGGAGCCGTCGAGCCGCCATCACCAGCGCGTACCTTGCCTTCTCAAGATCGGAGTAGCATTGTTCGGCTCCCTGCAAGGCTTTGCTAGTATAATATATTGGGAGATGCTTCCGCTCATCATCTCACATGAGAACCGAGCTGATTGAGTGATTGGTGGCCGAGATGTATAAGAATAATTCTTCTCCTACAACAGGCTTACTTAAAGTAGGTACATTAGCTAGATGGGCTTTGAGCTCGTCAAATTCCCTTTGACATTCGTCGTTCCACTCGAATCGGCCTTTCCTTAGGACATCGAAGAAAGGCTTGCATCTTTCGACTGACTTAGACATGAACCTGCTCAGGGCGGTGATTCGAGCATTAAGCCTTTGTACCTCTTTGATGGTCCTTGGAGCCATCATGTCGATGATGGCCTGCACCTTGTCGGGGTTGACATCAATGCCTCGGCTTGAGACGATGTATCTGAGGAACTTCCCAGCATGGATGCCAAAGATGCACTTCTCGGGGTTCAGTTTCATCCTGTACCTCCGCAGCACCTCGAAGGTTTCGGCCAGATCTCAACATGGTCTTCGGCCTGCCGGCTTTTCACCAACATGTCGTCGATGTAAATATCCATTGTCTTCCCAATCTGCTGCTTGAACATCATGTTGATGAGTCTCTGGTATGTGGCCTCTGCATTCTTCAGTCCGAAGGGCATTCGGGTAAAGCAATACAGACCTTTTTCAGTGGTGAAGGCGGTCTTCTTCTCTTCCTCAGGGGCCATCCTGATTTGATGATATCCTGAGTACGCATCAAGGAAATTCAGGAGCTCATGTCCTACAGTGGAATCGACGAGCTGGTCAATGCGGGGAAGAGGAAAGATGTCTTTTGGGCAGGCCTTGTTCAAGTCGGTGAAGTCCACGCACATGCGCCACTTCCCATTTGCTTTCTTCACGAGGACGACGTTGGCCACCCACTCGGGGTTGAAGGCGTCCCTAACAGTCCCTACACATAATTATTTCGCCAGGTTGTCGTCCACAGTCTCCTGTCGATCGGCTGACAAGGGTCGCTTCTTCTGTCGCACAGGCCGAGCTCTAGGATGCATGTTTAGATGATGCTGAATAACCCTGGGGTCAATCCCGGGGAGGTCTTCCTCGGCCCATGTGAAGATGTCGCTGTTATCTTTGAGGAATCGGATTAGCATCACCTCCAACTCTTGGAGTTTGGCGCCAATCACCACTGTTTTTTCTTTTGAAATCTCAATTCTCTTTGTCTGCTCGGCTGGTTCATGCCTCTCGACATTCTCATCATAGATAGGCTTATACTTTGAAACGACTGGTTCCTTTACTTTTATAGAATTTACATAGCACCGACGGGCTTCGGTTTGGTTCCCCGCAACCTCGCCTATCCCGCTCGGTGTAGGAAATTTCAACTTCTGATGGTAGGTGGAAGGAACTCCTCCTAGCTTCCCCAAAATGCCTCGGCCGATGATGGCCTTGTAGGCCGACTTTACTTTCACAACAAGGAAGTCGGCCTTAACGGTTACAGAGCATGGACGAGTCCCAAGGGTGACTTTCAGCCTGATTGACCCTTCAGCATTGAAGGGGGACCTGCTAAATCCAAGAGAGGGGTGGCTACGGGCTTTCACTCGGCACTCAAGTTCGTCATTCTCACATAGCAGTCATAAAAAAGGACGTCAGGAGCTGCTCTATTATCAACCAAGATTCAGTGTACATCATACCCATCGATGTCAGCATGGATGATCAGCGCATCATCATGGGGAAGGCTGAGGCTGACAATGTCTTCCTCAGAGAATGAGATTACACCGTGAGCTCTAGGGGCCGAACTCCCTGAGCTTGAACCGACGGCCGACGCATACGCCTTCTGCTTTCTTCCACTGTCTTCTCCTCCCGCTGATCCTCCGAACAAGACGAGGACTGCTTCCTTTCCTCCGCGGGCTCCGCGCTCCTCCTTGGGGGTCCACTCTTTCGGCCGGCCATTGACGACATCTCTCCCAATGATGACGCGTCACAACATCTTCGCGATCTCTAGCTTCAGGCTTCACCATTGGTCAGTGGTGTGCCTGTAGCCCTTATGAAACTCGCAGTAGAGGTCGGCACCGCGCCCTGAAAGTGGTTTGGCTAGCGGCTCGGGCCGTCGGAACTCCAAAAACTTCTTGATGACTGGTAGGATCTCGGACAGAAGTCGGCTGAAGTGGGGGAGGTCGCGCGAACGGCGAGATTCGTCTGATCGGTGGCTCGAGTCCGATCTTCGATCGCCATGCGCCGAGTGCTCCTCCCTTTTTGACTTTTTTGATTCCGGCGCTTTGCTTGAGCACCCAAGCTCGGAAGGGAGACTCAGCTTGCCTGCCCTGCCGAGAGTGGACTCCCGCCTCACGTACTTCTGCATACAAGAGAGAAGGTCAGAAAGACTCACAGGCGGCTTCTTGGCGATGGACGCCATGAACGACGCATTGGAGCAGACTCTCGTCAGAATATTGACCGCCGTCCATAGGTCGAGGTCGATCACTTTCATGACTTCGAGCTGGAACCTTTTAGCATAGTCGCGGAAGAGCTCGCCCTCCTTCTGTGCAAGGAGCCATAGATTGTTGGTGTAGAGGGAGTGCTGGACGGTATTGTAGAAGTGGTCCAGGAATCGTTGAGCGAGGTCGGGGAAACTCATCACCGACCGCGCAGGCAAGGTCTTGAACCATTGCAACACTGCATCGTCGAGAGTCAACATGAAGGCCCGACACCTCAGGGCGTCAGAAAGGTTCACCATCACAATTTGTCCTTGAAAATTATCAAGGTGGTAAACGGGGTTAGTGGTTCCATTGTAACGCCGAAACTTTGGGAGCTGTAGTTTCATGGGGACTAGGGCTGAGGTGATCTCCTCCACGAATGGAGAAGTTGAGAGCAGTGTCGCCACCGAGGGGGCCCGAGTTCCCCGCTGAAGAGCTTCGATCTTTCTATTCATTTCTTGGAGGTCGTTCCTCCACCGAGGCTCCACTAGCAGAAGGTTTGAGGGGGCGGGCGTTGACTCGGCGGTGAAGTGGTCAACCTCCGTCATCCAGGGGGCCCCGTGCTCTGTCATCATAGCAGGGGCCATAGGTACCGTCGTCGGGGCAGGCGAGAGGACCGGGGCTGAGAGAGCAGAAGCCGCTGCTCGGGCATCGGCATGGCTTTCTGACATCGCCGGAGGAACTGCCTGGCCCTCTGCAGGCCCAGCGTCGTCACGCACGACCGGTGTAGGGGGGGGGGACCGGATGACCTGCCGCGTCGCCTTGAGCCAACATTGCTTGCTGATTCTGCTCCATTCGCGCCAACATCTTGTGGAGTCCTGCGATCATGGTCTCAACGCGATCAAGGTGGGAAGAAGTATTCGAGCCCTGTTCCCCGGTGCCCGATCCTCCTCCGGCGATTTCTTCAACAATCGTGGTGGGGACAACCTCATCGCTGGATGAGCGGGTCGCTACCTTTCCCTTGGGTGCCATTAGAACAAGCTTTTTGTATGAGAAATTCCCACAGACAGTGCCAAAAATGTTACTGCTACAGTAACGGAATTGGCCGAGGCCGAGTTGCTCCCAAGGGACGTAGGCGAGAGGAAGAGGGTGCAGCCGAGATCCTACCTGCAAAACCACCGAGTGACCTCGGTGGGGAGAGACTCCGACGCTCAAGTTAGTTCGGAAACTCGGCTTAGAAAGGTTTTTTGGGCTAGAAATGGCGTACCTTAAGCGCGGAGGAGGTCTCTCCTATTTATAGAGGTTTCACGGATAAGATTATGGTAAGTGGGTCGAAGACATGGTCTGGAGATTACCCGGGATCCTCATTGACTGGAGTAGTGGGCGACAGTTGTAGCTAGGCAGGTCCCGTATATTCCGGACCGATGATTACGCACAACATGCAATTACGATCCGTGGGGGTCTTGCCGTTAATGGACCTTCCCATTATCAGCTTACCGAAGCAGTTAATGGACGTGGTCCGCGATCTTCAGACCCTTCCGCCAACCAACCTTCCTGCGAAGGCTATTGGAGTTTGGATTAGGAAAGCTCGAGACGATGTGTCCCTGCCGAGGACTAAGGCGGGACTCGGCCCGTCTGGGAGCTCGGCTCGTCAAGGGACTCGGCCTGGCATCGTCATTGGATAGGGGTACCTCGGCGGACGGCGCTCTCCAGGCCGAACTCCTGAGAGCCGACTTACACAGCCGACCTACCTTTCCCCACTCGGGATGGCTCATTTATCTAGGTTCTTACCTCGGCGGATGACGACCTGACGGCGTGCCGAATTGCCGAGTATCGATCCGTGTCAAGTTCTTTATCTACCTGCAGGATCCTAATTAAGAATCTGTTTCATGCAATGAAACCTCGTAACTTGCAGGGATAGTTGCTTATATATATGGGGAGATTTTTATGCAGGAAAAACCTAGTCTTTAATTATTTAATTCCTTAGAATATATACTTGTCTTCCTAATACATGTATTGTAAGCTATTTAATTCCTTATGTTTGGATCCACTCAGAAGGTAAATCTGGTTTTTTTCGCCTTATTATATATATTCATCGCATGGAAGATTCTCCCAGGAAATTAGTACTGATATATGTTTCTCAAAATAAGAGACGATCGATGCACACTGCAGATGCATATGCACCATCCCCATTGACCCCACTTTGCCCATAAGTACTGGATGGCCGGGCTTAATTGGCCAGTCCTAGATATATGGACCCTCATGCATGATTTTTGAATAGACAAGTTGCTCATATCAAATTATATATTTTAAGAGAACTATAGTTTAATATGCTTTTGGTCACTCCACCAAGCTGTTCACTTGTTTCTGACTACGAGGTAACGTTTCTAGGCTCCGTCTTCTAATAAAGTCTGTTCAAATCAGATGGCTACCCTCTGATTCCATTCAGTGCAGCGTCCTGCGGGCTAGCTAGTTTTGGTTGAGTTGGCAGGTGCGAATAAGATATTGCGTTGTGACACCATGACCTGCATGGCGAGCACGCGCCTCTGATTAGATATCTAATCTTAGGTAATTATTTAAGGAGGATTAATTTGTTGTTTACTTCCTTAAGCATGCATGGAGAGGGCCGGGTTGTACACTTCTTAAAGACTTACATGTTATATATCTGACATCATGTGCGTGCACAAGAGTGGGTGGAGGAAGTTACGTACCCATTTGAATTAGAGTCCAAGTTTGAATATTAAAAATGTTCTACTGAAAATTGTAGAATAATAATGAAGTTTTATAAAATGGTCATTTGCAATTTCAAACTTTTGTCTTCCTATCCCCTAACCAATATAAATCCTTGATGGAAAAGAAAAATTATATATAGTGGCATCAATCATTGTGTCTATAGGAAACTAAATCATTGAACCCACGACCCTAGTTGTCAGGTCACTGATTGCAATATTAGGGCACAAGGTTAATTTACTTGAATACAGATTATAATGAGCCTAATGATGGATGGTGGCCTTTCTTTCCATATTGTTGCAGAAAAACACATACACCATGTTCAGTTCTTAGAAGATTCGAAATCCTTCACCCCTAAACAAATTAACTTGTAGTTGTATTATATTATGCCGTTTATAAACATGTACATACATACCCATGCCACAAACTAATAAAACATGTAGAAATGCAAAGGATCATACTTGTAGAACATATTGTAAGAGGGGAGATTATTGCATGGTGGTGGTCGAGTGAGATGGAGGGTACGTAAGCAATGTGTGCCATGGAGACCAATTGTGGGTTGCCTGAACAATGGAGGTGGTCTAAGTCATCTAGGATAATTTCTTTACATTTCCTTATGGTGCAATATATACTGAGGCTCAGCTTTATTTCCTTAATTAACCACTTTACCCAAGATTCTCCCACTACGTCTTTTAACTTTCCTATCATGGAGGGGATTTATATCCTGAGTCAATTATGTTAGGTGGGGAGTGGACCCGTGGAAATGTTCCTTCTAGAATTTTCTCGAAGGATTATGATATTAGACACAGTGGGGGCAACTTATTGAAGATATATATATATATATATTATGATATTAGACACGAAATGTTCCTTCTAGAATTTTCTCGAAGGATTATGATATTAGACACAGTGGGGCAACTTATTGGATATATATATATATAGTACTTTCTGTTGGCCCATAGGAATAGGAAAGATATGCATGTGAAGGAAGAGGGATTCGAAAGTAGGAAAATTTTGCTGTCATCTTCGTTCACATCGATCCACTAGGAACAAGCTAGCTCCCTTTGATCATATATTATTTCATTAAAGATAATTCTGATAAGTTTTGGTATTTATATATCATGTTTAAAATCTTTCAATTACACACTTAAATTATCATATTTCATGAAGAGTAATTCTAATCATCTGTTAGGTCGATAATTATTAATTGTATCCAACTTTACTTTTGTAGTATATATAAATAACAGATTAATTCAGTTTAAAAGAATTTTAGCTAGTTTACTAATTGGATAATTTTCGGGTGTTCCAATTAATTGGATAGAGTTGAGCTTATACGTACTTTCCAAATCGGAATCGAACTGATCGAAATCAAAAATTTGATTGGATTCGGATTGAATCAAGTGAGGAAAGGTGTCTATTAATTCCTGATAGAATAATTGAAATAGCTAATAAAAACGTACACCACGCCCCTCCTATTTCTGCAAGGGACAAAAGAAACTCTCTTCTGAAAAGGACATGATTTCCCAAAAACTCATCTTCCATATGTTCAACTCAGGCATGCATGCTACATTATTTTCTCTTTCTGGGAAGGAAATTAGAAGCATCGATGAAACCCCTGTGCAAATGTGGCATGTTTATCATGTCCTCCAAAAGGCTTAAGTATTTCTATGGTGCAGGTACACATATGCATGATTCATGTTTCCTTGATTTGTCTGTAAGTTTTCAACACATTCAACTATTTGACTCCCAAACTTCACTGTCAAATAAAGTTGTGTTGTACCATTAATATTTAGCGTACACGTTACCAGGTGTTACATCATTGTCTCCATTCATTGTCTTCTTACATTATCTTAAGTTCAACGAAAATTTGAGTCAAAAAAATGAGTGAATGTAATATGTACATCTATGAGAAACATCAGCAAAAAACTAAGAGTGAAGAGTTATTCTGAGGCTGCTTCTATTGAAGATGGTGAACAATGAGGAGAATAGTTTGAAGATCGTTCAAGTGGGATCATGACTTACTTTTGCTTATTAATGAACTCTTGGCTCAGTGACATTAATTTGACTTGATCCCATCCAATGCCAGACCTAAAAATCAAACTCTTGGCTCAGTGACATTAATTTGACTTGACCCTGAAGCTTCTGCAAGATTGTGATCACTTTTTGGAGAATCATGACTTTGTTGAAATTCTTCTTTACTGGATTTAATCATGGTGCAAAACCATTTCTAGTTTTCATCAAGTACAAGATATCTTAGAAACCCTTTTTACATGGGTAAGGCATGATCATTGGAGGCGCAGATCGAGGCAATGTCCCTTCCAGCATATCCAGTGATTTTTTTTTGGTTTTTGAAAATTAACTTATCACATCATAGTTATAAATTTCTAAAAAAAATTGTAAGCCTAATATCGATGAAAGTTGAACTCTTGATCTCTTCCTATAGAGAGCTTATAAGTACTAAGACACTCCTTGAGTATTAAAAGGCGAGAGAAAAACCCATGCACAAGCTATAAATCACCATTGTAGTTCTCAATCTTTCTTTACTCCGGGCTAAAATCCAGTGTCATAGGATTTCCAAATCACAAGGCTCACTCAGTTTACCTTGATTGCTTACCCCACACCAAGCTAATGAAGGAGCTATATTGGATTCACAGGCTTCATATCACAAGCTATCTCACTGAAACTCTACATACTAATGCCATATGAATAACATTTGTCTATACTGAAGATTGCATGTATATCTCATATTAGACCTCTCAGTCATGTGAAAACACAATGGTAATTCCCATGCACCTCTTCTGATCAAAAATGAGTGGGTAGTGTAAACTTCTGTTCAAAAAGGAGGCTATCGAAGTGTGGAAGTATGGTATAATCGTAAGGATTTCTAGTTTAGGGAAATGTTTATTGCAAAAAAGTATAGTAGATAATTGCAACTTGCAAGAAAACAGTCTTACTTTCTCTTTTGTCCACGTCAATTTTATTGCAGGACTTTCTTACAGTTCTTTCTTTTTTCTTTGAGATACCTAATTAACGCAATTGTACTATACAGATTAAAAAAACATACGAAACAAGATCAAAACTCACATCATATATATATATATATATATAAGAGAGAGGGAGAGAGAGAAATTTAGATAGATATGAGAAGTGAGAAACATTAATATTTACCCATCTAATTAATAAGAACCCGTGACAATGTAATAAGTACATTTTACAAGTGCAACAATTATTTCTCATGAAAAATATATGTGCAGCCGACGTACCTTATTCTCCTATGCATTATCACATGAGAGGACTAGCCATCTACTCTCACATGGAGATATCCCTACCTTCACATGGAGAACAAGATGGGGAGGGCCCCCAAAGGAGGTAACGTATTACAACACCTTCACCCTTTGCCCCATTTGTGGGGGAAGAAGATGATTCCAATCCCTCACCTCCTATAAGGTATTTTTGTACATGTCAGCCGTCTGCAACCTATTTTTATTGACATGGTGGCCACCACTGAAATCAACTCATTCCTTTGCATGTGCTTATGGTAAAGAACATATTATATGTGTCTGCTCAACTCGTGAAATGAATTGCTGGTTCAATGTTTAATTTGGATAATAGGAAGAACCCAAATTAGGTAGAATAGGTTTAAAATGACCCATGAATACTTAGTATGAGATTAAATGACTTTCGTGAACGCCAATGCCAACTTGTCCCCTTACAGGAACCCTACTGATCAAATCCTACTGTGTGTGACTAGTGCTATGTTGTACTAACAGTACCATATATATAGACCAAAAGCTCGAGTTACTCGGTGGAGAAATTTATATGTGATTAATATTATATTCACAAGCTGGCTCATAAATACCTAGTTCAGAATTACATGGATATTTCAACAATAAAATGTTTTGGACCGATTTGATAACTGGATATATCATTCGTGCAAAAAGATTTCATAACTGGATATATCATTTGTCACGATTAAGTTACTTTAGGATTGCTCGACTTCTTTTTTTCACCTATATGTGCCTGGTATAACTTCGATCCCCAATTTGATATATATGACTGGAACTAGATGGGTAGAGAGATATTAACCTAGCTTTCCGATTTGCTATGACTTTGTAAATAAATGAGTAAAGATATATAAACTCTCGTCTAAGATAGATAACACAATGAGCTCCTAAATTCGATTGTTTATCCGGACAAATTACGCCCCTTATCCAAGATAAGAGCAACATAACAACAATAGCACCATTTGAGAACGAAGGTGAAAAAGTGAAAAGTAAATTTTATAATTAAAATTTTATTTTTTTTCCTCCTTTTATTTCTCAAATTAAAAAAATGAAAATCAACTTCTTAAAAAATAAAATTTGAAAGTGAGGAGAGAGATAAAAAAGAGGACATTTATTATGTATTAATTTGTGAGTTTCAAAAATTATGAGAAAAATGATTTAAAATTTTATCATGATAACAAATTTTAAACTCGCTCTTAAACGGTGCCTACGTGAGAGAGCAATTTGATTCCGTTCTCAAACTAGCTCATATCTTTTACGAAGAAAATCGCGTTTCTTTTTATTCCGCATTATTGTTAAAAAGTATATGTCTAATAACTTTAGCATAATATACAGGACAGTAATTGGTTAACCTTAGTATCCTAAATTTACTAGCGCAGTATGTTACAGAAACCATATTTGCGAATGAACTCTTCAGCCTTGAAAACATCCGATTTACTTTGTACGTCAGCATCCCAGAATCCGCCAATCCAAAGTGCAAAGATTCTCTGGCGTTCAGCTGACAAGTCACAGGTCGTCCAACCCTGCCCCAACCCGACCAGAATCCAAGGTCACCCTCCGAACCCGCGTCACCAAAGAAAAGAACGCAGCGGAAGCGAAGGTTAGCCACCAGGGCGCTTGGCCCGATATCTGTGCCCGCCCGCGCAGGAGTCGTCCTTCCCGTGCACTGCACCGTCCTCGGCGCAGAAGCGGGAAAAAGCCATTAATTGAGGAACTTGTCCGGATGCCTTGCCCCACCCACCCTTGTTCATGCATCTAGCGCCCGCCCCCACCTGCTCCCCCGCCACTCTTCCTGTTCGGCTGTTCTCATCCCTGTACACTCCCCACACGACATCGTACTCCATGACAGGTAGGACGGAGCTTGTGGAAGATTCCCATTCCTGCCATGCCATGGGCGGCCAAGCACAAACACGAACCACGTACGTATGCTCTCATAACTGTGGGCACACCTTTGCCGAAGAGAGAACTGAGAAACCATGTCTATACTTACACAAAGGAAAAGGAACAGCAACAGCAACAGCGATCGACATATGCAAAGATTAAAGGAAAGAGAAAGCAACCGCGCCAAAAAGCAAGTTGCATGGCGGGGGGGGGGGGGGGGGGGGGGGGTTTATTGCAGTGGGCATGGAGAACAAATGCTGATCTTTGTGTGCTCTACGCGATCGAAGCGGCCAAAACTCGGGCTGGTCCAAAAATAGGTCTAAAGCTGCCTGCTTTGTCCGTCCTATTAACTGCTGCTGTCTGCTACGGCCTACAGAGGTGGCGGTGGTGGTGGCGGGTGGGCTGGTCTTCTGTCTTCTGTACTGGGCGCGTTGTGGCCTCCGGCGCTGTACGAGGGGGAGAGTCCGCGGGCAAGCCTACCCCGATCACGCGGCCAGATCGAGAGCGAGTTCTACGGAGCAGATTTCGCTGGTGCTCCAGCAGGCGGGGAGGGGGGCGCTCCGGGCGGGGCTATGCGCCGGGCTGTGGCTGCTGCTGCTGCTGCTGCTGCGGGGACTGTGGTGGTGGGGGTGGGGGTGGGGGTGGGGGTGGTTGTGCACCGGCTCGAAGCCTAGAGTTAGTTCCAGCTCCACCTCGCCGTCGTCGGCCGCGCGGTCCTCGGCCTTCCCCGGCTCTGCCGGCCCGTGGCTTGTCACCATGGAGCCCTCAGGGGTGTCCTCCGAAAACATGCTCCCGTTCTCTCTGCTCTCGCCCTGGCGGGTGTTGGCGCCCGCGTTGGCCTCGCCCGCGGCCCCCTCCGGCCCGGAGGTCTGGCTGGCGGCCGAGTCGTCGCTGGTCTCATGGTGGAAGTTGAGCGGGTAGCACGGGCGCCACGAGATGTTGGAGTCCCGCTCCGCCGTTGGCTCGGCATCATGGGTGTCTATCCATGTCACCGCCTTCGCGGAGTCCGCCGCCGCACCGCTCCCGTGGTGATTCCCCGGGCGCTTGAAGCGGGGGCGGGACGCCTTGTTCACCTTGTGGAGGTCACCGGGGGCGGCTGCCGGCGCGGCGGCGCCGACACCGCGGATGTGTGGGGCGACTGCTGCGGCTGTGGCCGCCTCGTCCTTCGAGACGTGGCGGATGTCGTAGGAGGACGCCTTGTTGAGCAGGGGGGCGGGGGCGTTGGCCGCCGCCTCGGTCGCGATCTGCATGATGGGCGCCCCCTTGAGAACGGCCTCCACGGCGGCCTGGCACAGCTGCCAGCTCCCCGACCACAGCAGACCCACCGAGCCATAGATCGGGTTCACGATCCTCCCGCACGCCTCGTACAGAAGAGACCGGAAGATGGCTGCAAGAACAACACACCATTTAGAAAAAACGGTTCTTTGGACGGCTCCAGGGAAGAAGATGCCGCAGAGGCGAGATCAAAACGGGAGCCCACCAGGGCGGAGGTGGTCGGGGCCGCCGTTGATGAGGTTCATGAGCCCGGCGCGCCCGTAGAACTTTGCGAGGAAGACAGTGGCGTTGGCCTGCGACTCGGGGTTCTTGATCCACTGCAGGCAGGGGCGGATGCTGCAGTTTTCGCTGCACCCTTTGCGTAGCACCCGGCAGCCATTACAGCTCATCCTCATGGCTGCTAGCTTCTGTTTCGCTGCCTTCAAACCTAGGCACTACCCCGGACAGACCTTGTAGATCTTTCCTCTGCCGCGCCGCTTATCGCGATCGCCGGATCAAACCGGAGCACAGTTGTCGGAGGCAGAGATGGCGAAGAAAGCAAGGCTGGAGAAGAACGCGGAGAGAGAGAGAAGGGAGGACGATGCGTGTTGGAAGGGTGGGGAAGTGGTATTTAAGTGGGTTTGAAGTGCCGGCGTACGTTGATGTGAGGCCAGTGAAACAGGTCAGTGGCCAGCGGTTTAGGGAAGGCGGATTTTGACATCATTGGAAAAAAAATAATCCACTTTTTTTTAATATTAGAACGCACTTTTCCCCCCAAAAAAAAAAGGAAAACCTTCCCCCCATTGAAGGAAGTAGAATTAGCCGCCAGGTTACTCTAATATTACGAGTCCGCCACGGACGTCGACGACGGAGGATTTAGGGATGCGACCAGATTAGCAAGCGGCGAGAGCGATTTCCGAGGTGTTTCCTACCGCGAATGTGGTGTGATTAGAGAAAAGTTGTCCGAGGAAGTCGGGGCTGGAAGTTTTCTTCCACAAACTTCATGGAAAAACTTCGGAAAATGACACAAATAATTGATGAGAGAACCCTATCTAACTACTGAAATTTGATTATTTAGCTCTTTTAATCTGTTGCATAAATAAGATTTAATTGTCATAACTAAAGGATGATATTTGATTATTTAGTCTCTCACAAAAGTAAATAATGGAGACACTCCATCTCAAATCTGAAATTTGATTATTAGATAACCTGAGGAGGTTGAAAATTTGGATAACGATCCATGATTGTAGAAGGGGGATATACAAAGAGAAGTATATGATCAAGAAGTCCTAAAATTAAGATCTAAAAAGGAAACCTCTAATATTTAATTAGTCAGATCTCGATAAAATTTAGAGCAAGAAGATGAATAATTTGATATCACTCCTCATAATTTGGTGGGTTTAAAATATCATATCTCTAACCGAAATTTTTTCTCTAGATTTTATGTGTCAAACTTTCTCACTAATCTCATGTGACATGGGTGCAAGTATAAACATTGTTGTGAGCCTCTATCTTACTCATGATAAAACTCTTCGTAGGTAGTGTAGATAAACGTGATTTAAGAGGACATATCTCGCAGCGGAAACGTAGTAAGAACAGAAGATCCCACAGAAGTAGATAAACGGCTACCAGAGTCGCCTATACGGCACCACACCTTAGATCCGAGGACTGAAGATGACGTACCTCCGTTAGTCGATACCCGATAGAGAATATCAGATGTCCCACACCTGGGACAATACCTTCTCACACAGAGAAGACTACACCTACAAGACACACTTACAGACTCACTCTCTCACACAGCACACTTAGCGCACTGCACACACTGCGCTACCTCTCCTCACACACTTGCATGCACACATGCATGCCATGGAAGCACTTAGTGCTGGGATACTCTAGAGATGCATCTTCCCATTTACCTCTGCCGGGGTATTTATAGGCGAGGGGCTGTGAGGAGAGACGGGGTGAGGCGGCTAAGGAGGCAGAGTGGTGGGGCGGTGACGCGGCAGCCTCTGCCGCCTGGAGAGGCGGCAGAGCTGCGTGGTGCTGCTACTGCCTCATGGCAGCAGCAGCCCACGCCAGCCCGCTAGCGCCCAAGGCGCTGGCGTGGCCGGCCCCCCTCCACCCGCCCAAGGTGGTGGAGGCGGTGGCTGTGCGGTGCCCAAATGGGCAAACCGCCTAACAAGCTCCCACTTGCCCATTTAGGGTTCACTGCCCACTTACCCACACAGGGTTGACGGCGCACCCAACATTCTCTATGGCATTCGACATCAATGGTCATACCGAAAATAAGGCGTGCAACCTCTGTGAGATTTTCCGAGTCACCAACAAGTGTTCCATTAAGTCGTCATCTACTAATGGAACACTTAATCTCAGTATGTACCTCAGGCTCTTAATATTCACCGGATTCTGATACTCCGTATCTCTCAGAAGGCAGTATCAAATCCAAAAGCATAACACTCATGACTCTATTACCACATAGGAAACTGAGTCTCCCGGCCGGGATATGAGTAATTAAGCATGGTGAAATAACAAGATACCTTCCCTATGCCGCTCGTGCCAATTCAATTTGTCTTAACCGCTTTCCTAGACATGTTTTGCTGGACGGTATCATCCATCGCCCTAAGTAACATGCTAAAGTAGCGACATCAAGCTTCCTTGTCATGGCAGAGCGCTGCAGGTCACTCGGGATACATCAGGAATCACTGACGAATGTGATTCATGAGCTCACACAATGATGAAGAGAGAACCATTCATCATTCTCATATGCGGTTGCATATTACACATGTGGTATGATTCACATGCTGCGATGTTCCTCCATTTATATGGGCGTGTCAAATAACACCGCACGGATACATATCCAATTGTAACAAATACAATTGACCAGAGTCCCGCAAACCAGTCACTCTCATTTAGCGCCTTTTTGCGACTCACATATCCAGATCTAACAGGCTACACAGGATTATAGCAATAATCCACATGGTCAATCTGAACTTATTCAGATTTCATCTCGGCCTCAGCCAAGGCGGCATACTCACAAGACTCGGGATATTGTGCTCGACCTCTAGTCATCTAGAGTTCCACAACATCAAGTGCCTCATCTTTGCTCGCTATCAATAAGCGCCAAAGGCGGATCACCCGTGTGAGAGGGCTGATCCTCTTAGCCTGGTGACACTCTAACAATGTATAAAGCAATCATTTGTTCACATAAATAACACTTTATGATGAACAAAACTTTAATGATGTCAAAACATTATAAATTACTATAACTTACAAAGACCCATAGATCCACAATGGGTCACAAAACTCTCTCTGGCTAAAGGTTTCGTTAGTGGATCTGCTATCATTCTAACAGAACTAATCTGACGAAGCACCACTAACCCTTTTGCCACCAAATCCCTAATGTAGTGGTAACGAATATCAATATGTGCTTTGTTCTGCCATGAAATTTGGGATCTTTGGCGAAGGCCAATGCCGAGGTACTGTCAACATATAACAGTACACCCTCATTCTGGTGAGGTGTAATCGCCAAACGCTGCAACAAACTTTGCAACCAAATCGCCTCTTGGCTAGCAGAAGAACAAGCAACATATTCGGCTTCCATCGTGGATAGGGCAATGCAAGACTGCTTCTTACTACTCCACGAGATAGCTCCACCAGCCAACAGGAACACAAAGCCTAAAGTGGACTTACGCTCATCTGGTCACCAGCCCAATCCGCATCACTATAGCCGATGATTTTCAGGTCGCCACCGTTGTAACGTAGTGCATAATCTGACGTCCCTCGCAAATACCGTAAAATCCTTTTAACGGCTTTCCAATGCGCGAGACCAGGGTTACTTTGGTAACGACTTACCAAACCCACTGCGAAGCTAATGTCTGGCCGAGTACACAACATAGCATACATTAGACTTCCAATCGCAGCGGCATATGGCACTCTAGACATACTTTCTATTTCTTCTTTACCCTTGGGGCATTGACAAGTACTTAGGACACATCCTTTATCAAGTGGAGTATCAATGGGTTTAGAATTGTGCATTCGGAAACACTTCAGGATCTTATTAATGTATGTCTCCTGAGACAAACTCAGTGACCTTTCCGAGCGATTCCGCACAATCTTCACTCCGAGCACATAGCTCGCTTCACCCATATCTTTCATCTCAAAGACGGAAGATAACCACCTCTTAGTGGCATCGATCAACTACATATCATTTCCAGCCATTAAAATATCATCAACATATAATGATAAAATGAGGAGACTAACTCCCACTCGCTTAACATACACACAGTGGTCCTCTTCAATCATCTCAAAACCATATGAGATAATAGCCTTATGAAATTTCATATACCACTGTCTAGACGATTGTTTCAATCCATAGATTGAACGCTTGAGGCGGCAAACTTTTTGCTCCTCTCCTTTAGTCTCAAAACCTTCTGGTTGAGCCATGTATATTTCCTCGTCTAGTTCTCCATTGAGAAATGCAGTCTTTACATCCATTTGGAACAATTCCAAGTCGAGATGCGCGACAATGGCTAGAATAAGGCAAATAGATGAGAATCTCACCACTGGTGAAAATGTCTCATCATAATCTATACCCTCTTTCTGGGTATAACCTTTCGCCACAAGTCTTGCTTTATACTTGTCAATAGTCCCATCAGCCTTGCGTTAAGCTTGAAAACCCACTTGTTTCCAATCGCCTTACGCTCAGGTGGAAGATACACTAACTCCCAGACTTCATTCTGTGTCATTGAAAGAATCTCCTCTTGCATGGCAATTTCCCATTCTTTCCTAGATGATGACGCAAGAGCTTCCTGAACAAATCTAGGCTCTTCATCATCCGTGGGTTCACAAAGAAGTACCTCACTGTCAATTTCAAAAAATCGACGAGGAACATTCCCACGCTTGCTACGACGTAAAGAATCTTGACTTTCTATTGGTGCACTCCCACTGGACGCACTCCCACTAGACTGACCATCCCTATCATTTTCGGCAGACATTGGTATGGGAACACATTCCCTCCCTTCGCCGGAAGATGGTAGGATGTTTAATTGATCATCTATTTCAAAAAGATCAAGATTCTTCTCATTGTCGCCAAGACTAGGAAATTCATTCTCTAAGAAGACAACATCTCGGACCTCACGCTCTATCATTCCTCCATCTGGATGATGTTCATACATGACATAACCTATTGAGCTCTCAGGATATCTAAGAAAGATAGACTTTTGAGCTCTAGGGCCAAGTTTCCCAAACTTACTCGTCGTGTGATGAACATATCCAGCTGATCCCCATGGACGTAAACAATTTAAGTCCGGTTTGTGGCCATGCCATAATTCATATGGGGTAGAAGGAACTGATTGAGAGGGCACTCGGTTAAGAATGTAGGCAGCAGTTAACAGAGCATCTCCCCAAAAAGAGATTGGCAAATTTGCTTGCGCCATCATTGACCTAACCATGTCTAGCATTGTTCTATTCCTTCGTTCTGCAACACCATTTTGTTGCGGCGTATATGGAATAGTGAGTTGCCGACGTATACCTTTTTCTTCACATAATGCTCGGAACTGATCCGACAGATATTCGCGTCCACGGTCTATCCGAAGAGCTTTGACACTCCTCTCTTTTTGATTTTCAACTCTAGCTAAGAAATGCTTGAAACAATCCAGCACTTCATAGCGATGAGCAATCAAATAGACATATCCGTACCGCGAATAATCATCAATAAATGTGAGAAAATAGTAATATCCATGCCGAGCTCTAACACTCATGGGTCCACAGACGTCAGAATGGATTAATTCCAATGGTTCGGAGGTTCTAACAGCTTTTCCAAAAGGCTTACGGCATGCTTTTCCTGCCAAGCAGGGCTCACATATGGGCAAGTTGACCTTAGCGAGCGACCCTAAAAGGCCTTCTCTAGCTAATCTAGCCATTCTATCTTGTCCAATATGGCCTAAACAAGCATGCCATGTCACAAATCTAAATCTTTTTGAGCTAACACAGGCATTACCATAGAAGAAGAATTAGAAAAGTTGTCAATCAAATCTAAGATATAAAAACCATCACGTAGCAATGCATGTCCATAAGAGACATCATCCAAGACAATGGTTACAAGATTGCTAGAAAAGGATAAACAAAAGCCCATTGCTGACAAAGTTGAAACTGATAAAAGATTATATTGGATTCTAGGCGCATAGAGTACGTCACTCAAAAGTAACGTACGTCCGTTCGCAAAATAGAGTTGGTATGAACCGACTCCACGGACTTCTTCACTGGCACCATTGCCCATGAAGACTCTTTGCATGCCTTCTGGAATCCGATGATAATCCACAAAACCCGCTCGATCCATCGTTATATGTTTTGTTGCTCCTGAATCCACGATCCACACAGGATTAGGATGAGCAGTCAAAACATGTGTACAGACAAACATACATGGAGAGCAGGGGAAGTGAGTTACCTTTTTTGGCTCAGGACACTCATGAGCGAAATGGCCTCGCTTTTTGCAGTTAAAACACTTCAGACGGCTTTTGTCTTTCATGCCGCCACGCTTCCCACGTTGGCGCTTGAAAGATTTATCCTTGATGGAATCTGGTGCAGCGTCTGATCCTTTGTCTTTCTTTTGCGACCCCTTTTTCTTGAAGCGTCTGCTTCCCTGAGCGACATTAGTAACAGCGCGATGCACAATCTCGTGCTCTGCTTCTAACTCCACATGCCGAGATATATCAATAAAATTTTTGATATTCTCATTGTGAGTCAGAATTTGCTTCAAGTGGGTCCAAGCATCTGGCAAAGATCTAATCACCGCTTGCACCTGCTGTTCATCAGTGAGATCATGACCTGCAGCCTTCAAATCACGGACCATAGATGAAATCACCCTAAGGTGTTCACCAACCGTGTGGCGCGAGTCCATCCGATAGGTCTCAAATTTCAAAACGAGAGCCCTTAATCGGGTGACTGAGGTCCCACCATAAATGAACTTTAATTGATTCTACAATTCCTTAGCAGTGGCGTAGTTCTCAAACTCGCCAATAAGATCGTCGGCCATAGCGCTTAACAAAGTAAAGCACGCACTATGATCTTTCTTAAACCAAGCTACATAAGCTTCTTGGTCTGTTTTGCTACTGCCCTCAATGGGCGGTGATAGGGACATCGTAAGATGATCAATCACATCTTGTTCATCCAGCAAATATTGCATTTTACGATGCCATATATCATAGTTTGTGCCATTCAACTTTTCACCCTTAGTGAGATCAGCTATAACGTTTTTGGCAGCCATAGTTTACCACTACATAGGAAAAAGAGTTTTTGACATCAATTTACACATTATTCCTATTTGCTTCAAGAAATCCAAGCTAATTACATTGAACATTTCTTATATAGTAAAATCGAAAGTAAAGCTAGGCAATTACAATCATCTCCTACTTATATAAGATAAGTCAATATAATTAAAATGATTTCGAGCAAATATCTCATATGCAAAAACTAATTTGCATAGCATTAAAGAAAATATGTACAAAACATACTAACTTTAAACATATTTGATTTTGCAAAACTAATTTGCATAACATTAAAGAAAATATGTACAAAACATATTAACTTCAAACATGCTTGATTATATATAAAACATATTTATATATATATCAACATATAAAGGTTACATGTACTATTTTCGATGCAAGCGTGAACATATTCACGCGCAAAAAGGGAAAACCAAAATTGCGCTTCTAAAACTAGCGCAGTACATGACCGAATATCTCTATCTCTCTACAAAAGCTGTATATAACCCTCTGCAACTACCAAATCTCCCTCGGTAGTCCTAAGGGTGATAGTGAGAGTTGGTGCAGGGAGGGGTACTACTGGCACAACTAAGGCCCATTCGGCCGGCCATGGTTCCCAAGCGGTCTGTTCAACAACAGGTGGGGACCAAGGGTTTGACACAGTCAGGGGAGAAGGTGCATAGATACTCAGACTATCCGATGTATCTATTCCAGGAAGTGGAGGGACCACCTGGAACTCGGAGTTAGGTGTGCTGCTGGCCACTGCCTGCGCATCTGAACTCGGTGCACTTGTCCCGCCGGTCCCAGAGTCGATCAGGTCCAACACCTGTCTGTAATCTGGTGCCAGCACACTAGAGTTGACGTCGAGCAACGCCGGATCTACATCCGAGAACCAATCCTCGAAATATTGATCCACAAACTCTGAGTCCGACTGTGCTGGGGAATCTACCATCTATACAGTTTGTAAGAGAAAGAGAATAAGAACCAACCAAGTGGCTCTGATACCAATGTAGGTAAACGTGATTTAAGAGGACATACCTCGCAGCGGAAACGTAGTAAGAACAGAAGATCCCACAGAAGTAGATAAACGGCTACCAGAGTCGCCTATACGGCACCACACCTTAGATCCGAGGACTGAGGATGACGTACCTTCGTTAGTTGATACCAATAGAGAATACCAGATGTCCCACACCTGGGACAGTACCTTCTCACACAGAGAAGACTACACCTGCAAGACACACTTATAGACTCACTCTCTCACACAGCATACTCAGCGCACTGCACACACTGCGCTAACACTCCTCACACACTTGCATGCACACATGCATGCCATGGAAGCACTTAGTGCTGGGATGCTCTAGAGATGCATCTTCCCATTTACCTCTGCCGGGGTATTTATAGGCGAGGGGCTGTGAGGAGGGACGGGGTGAGGCGGCTGAGGAGGCAGAGCGGTGGGGCGGCCAGGCGGTGGGGCGGTGACGCGGCAGCTCTGTCGCCTCTCCAGCAGCAGCACACGCCAGCCCGCCAGTGCCCAAGGCGCTGGCGTGGCCGGCCCCCCTCCACCCGCCCAAGGCGGTGGAGGCGGTGGCTGTGCGGTGCCCAAATGGGCAAACCGCCTAACAGGTAGGATATAGCAGACCTTCGTCGGCCTTAAGTCTATATATTTTTTCACCCCATTTCTTGCCTCCTTTGGACAAAGTTGCATGCAAGCAAGGTAGGGAGCAGGAAAAAGATCCATCTAGGGTTTTGTTCAGAGTTAAGATAGAAATCTTCTAGAGTTTGGCTTCTAATTTTCTTGTGCCTCTAGAGCTATAAGGTTAGGTACTTTTGAGCAAGTCAGTTATATATTATCATACTCTTAACTCGTATCACTTGAGAATTGAGTCTCATGTTAAGACTAGTCTCATGCTATCGAGTCTCATGTTCAACCCAGAATTGAGTCTCATACATGTGTAAGAATTGAGTCCCAATCTCATTTTAAAAATTGACTCTAGATTGTAACTTAAGAATCAACCCCCTGAATTGACTCTCAATCTCATTAAAGAATTGACTATCATAATAAATCAACTCCTTGTCTTACTGAATTGACTCTCTCATTGAATAGACTAATTAACTCTCTCAAGAATTGAGTCCTAGAAGATTAAGAATCGACTCTTAATATTTTACAAAATCGACTCCCACGTATAAATCAACTTTGAAACTAGTATGAATTGACACTCTCACCTATTTTATAAATATGTCTCTTGAAGCTAATAAAAAGAAATAAATTTTCAGCCATGATCCGATGGTCAAGTCATTGATATTTAAACTCTTATTTTTCACTGATCATCCTTAATCATTGCTCTTTTTTATCTAAGCACATTTGGACCTATTCCAACAAGTCTTACAGTTTGATATTCCTTGAAATTACTTACTATAAACTAGAAACTAATTTCTTGAAAAAACATTTCCATTTAAATACATGAATTATTGTGAATGAGTATAGGATCTCAGATCTATTTGGACTAATACTGTGACGGAATGCCTCGTTCAAGCCCATTAAATTAATAACAAGCTTGATCCGAGTCCATCTCCCGCGAACGGGTCGGAGCCTCGCAAGGGATATCACACGACAGTCCGTGAAAACACAAAGGAACACACCATTTCATATATATATTCCACAAGTTTACATAGCCATATTTCCACAAAAGTGAAGGAAAGTACAAGAGCCTGGGGCATACCCTGAGGTACAACTAAAAAAAAATGAGCAACTAGCTACACTGCTCTACACTACACTATACTGCTACACTGCTGGAGGTACTGACCCTGCACTGCTACGACACGGCCCTGAACTGGACGACGGTCGTGAAACGTCCTTCTCGCCCTCGCCTGTGGGAGTAGGTGTGAGCCTCGCTAGTCACTAGCTCAGTAGAGAACTCCCCCAACACCAAGCAAAATCAAAACACAGGTACAAAGCAGTAAACAGTACCAACAATTTATAGAACAGCTAAGCAAGATGTTAAAGCTGTAAAAGTACTCACCGTATGCCGACTACGTAAAACAACTGTAATAAATAAATGGCAAAACAGTACAAGTGTACGAGCTAAAGTAGAGACCGCCAAACACAAGCCACGTGAACTGGTTCGCGACACCAGAGACTGACTCGGACAAGCTAACATAGGTCTACATCTCAGTCTCGCAGCCACGGACAGAAGGTCCAGCTGCTGTTCCACATGAAAAGGTCAAGAAACTGTGGAGACCGACTAAACACCACCACCTGCGTACCACACGGTCGCAGGCCCATGCCTGGCACCTCTAGAGACCCTGTCCCGGGCTCGCTAGAGTGAGGCACTGGAAAAGGACTAGCTGGGGACCAGTGTCGACTACTGGTGTCCGTACCCCCAACCAAGAGCGTGCCACAAGTGACTAAAAGACAAGTACAGAAGTCATTGTCCCACTGTCGTCTTTTCCTCGGCCGGACGTACAACTCAAGCAAAGGAGTGAGGGTGTCTAGGTCAGACGACACAGACCTTGACGGTACAGCGCAAGTACCGGGACAAAGCCCAAGCTAACAGCCTGGCTCATAGAGAACCTGGGACACCCAACTGGAGTGGTAACCACGGTAGGAGTCGTACTACTCGCCACGCATACAAAACCACGTGCACGTCACACACAAACCACGTGAAACGTCACGTAAACCTCTCGTAACAATGGTTCACTACACGTGCACCTAACAGTGCTCGCGTGAACACCATGCAGCCATGAATACGACTAGCTAACTACGCACTCTGTATGCTAGTCTTAGAAACCACGTGCACTCAGTGCACCACAAGTGCCAATGCACCGCTCGATATCAATAAACACATTATACCATGATAATCGGATAATCACATCACGTAAGCCATGCACACATACAGCCCTCAACTGTGGTCGCGACATGGGCTCGGGTCGCCTTCAGAATGCGACAGCCCGATAGGTCGCCTTAAAGATATGAACGCGATGGGTCGACCCGTCGCCTTCCTGGTTGCGACAGCACCACTGTCGCCTTCGCAGGGGAGAAACGCTAACCGAGTTCTCTCCTTCCAAACACCTCAGAACTCATGCAAACCACCCTTAATTCATCATTTACATGCTTTAATGAAAACCTAGGCATGGTATCTAGCATGATTAAAGCATTAAACTGATCAATCATATGATTCCCCGATTATCGCCCCGGAACGGGAAGAATTCACCTACCTTTGCGAAGAACACGCGGTATGATGCTTCCCTGGCGATCCTCACTCTCCACACGAGCTCTTTACAGCGAAACCTCACCGAAAACCGAGCTCTCCACCCGAAATCGCCTGAGAAACCCTCAACAGCTCCTCCCCCGGCCGAGCAGAACGTGTGAGAGTTCTGTCGGCTGGGGTTCTTTACAAAACTTCAGCGGTTCTTAACACGACGCATCGGTGCGTCGCCACCTGATCACGACGCAATAGGGTGTCGCCTTCCTGAACTTAACGCCCCCAATGCCCGCCACGTGGCGCACATGCACACGTCCAGCGGCAGAAGCGGTCACATGAACGCGACGCTGTGCTCTGTCGCGTTCAAGAATGCAACAGCCCTTCCTGTCGCGATGACAGGATGAAAACCGAGGGGTGCTACAACCTGCACTAACGGCCCGATAAGGCCCATACACACGCGCGCACACCATCCACGAGCCACATTGGTCAACGTATGACCTCCACAACACTAAACGAAGGATCCACAAGGATCCAAAAACGCGCGACGTTATAAATACCTTGTGCTAGGGGCCTTGATCTGGCCTAACGAGGAGCATCTGAAAACTTTAAAAAGTCAGTTAGAAAGTTAATGATCATGTGTTTAAGCATAACACTACTATATGCAAGATTTGAATGCTCAAATGACAATTCTACATAACTTTTGATTGCTATATGAAATGGAACTTTTGAAAATACTTGTTATTGGCTAGTCTATTGTATTGTTCACACTTGTACATAATTGACACACAGTTACTTGTTCTTGCTTACTTGAAATCTCATTTCTGAAATGCCTCATTCTTTCTTTCATGAATAATTTAGTTAGCGACTATCTAATTGATTTTTTTTTAGTGGGTAAATTTTACTAGGCATTTTATGCTCACTGCAATTTTGTTATTATTGTTTAGGTAATTTCATATGAGCTGAGAATAAGATGAGTGTCAAGAACCATGCTGTCATCCAGTCACTAGGTCCTTAGAAAGTCTTTTTATTTAATTGATGTTAATCTTCTTCCCACTATACTAGGTGTAGACCATTGTAACTGGCTTGTAATGTATTGAGTAAATGTAAATATTGTTTAAATAGTTGTGATTAAAATATTAATGTACACTTCAAAATTTCCCCTTTTGTAACCACTTGATCTAATATTTCTTGGTCAACCCCGATAATTCCATCTTTGGGGCATGACAGCACACCATACTCTGGTGTTGACACCAGGGGGGTGAAAGAGTGAGACGAGCCATATTTATTTGGCACATGTGTGAAGAGATGCTCAATGTAGGCAGACGTCATTTGGCTCTGACATTCTTCTGCCTTGACATAGGGGTTCAATAATCAAGTCTGAAGTGTCGGCCACTTATATCAAGCTAAGACTTTACTAGATTAAGAGTTGGTCGGACGAAAAGTTCTTTAGGCTATAAGCCACCAAGTTACTTGCCAAGCTAGAGCTAGCCTTCTGAGGTAGGTGTGGATCACAATTCGAACTAGTTTCATGTCATTACGCATTCTAAGATACTATCTCGGAAGTTTTTCTATCGTTTGGACTATCTTCTGACATCGACGTCGAGATATGAGCCCGCTCCTTGGAGGCTGTGGTGGTGTTTCCCTGTTCGGTAACGGGCCGAACGGGCCTCCACTAGAAGAGTGGGAACGAACGGTCGCGGGTGCAAATGGAGGCCTGCAAAAACTAGAACGGACGCCAGAGGAACCCAGTTGAAGAACCGAGAGAACCCTCTGATGCCAAAGTCGGGTGGGACTGTCCCGTGGAGGCCGGAAAGGAAGGTTCTTTTGTTTGTGGTTTCGCACGTAGGCGATTGTATGGGGGTGGTTCCACATACCTGTGCATGAAGACTACTTGTTTCCTTATATAAGTAAGAGACTTGAATGGTCCGGATGCATCATTCTCCAATGATGACTGAAGGGACGTGACGGTTGAGTTCTCAAAGTGGGAGTTTGTCTGTTTGAGACTCCCCTTGGGACTTTACGCTTACACTGCTCCAGATCACGAGGAGACGTGCCACGCCGTCCCATTAATTGCTACGAGAAAGCGAAGAGTCACATAGCATTGTAGGCTATGGAGGTGCCGAACAGGAGCCTGCGGACCTGCTCGGTGAGCTGTCCGGTGCTCGGTGACCTGACACTAGAGCCGTAGAAGGCCCGAGCAGGAGCCTGAGATTCGTGCGATGACTTTATCCTGTTCGGACAGGTTTGGAGGTGTCCGGGGTCCAAACATCTTGGAACCCTTAGACACTTGAATCAAATGTCTGGTCCTGAAGGCACGTGGTTGAACAACCGTCATCTTACTGCCATATTGAGTCATAATGGGTCTAGGGCCTAGAAGGCAAAATTTTGCCTCTACAGGGGCCATGAATCAAATGCTCGTTGAAACTTTCAATAAGTAGGCCTCTATTTACCGCTAGATTTTTATCTTTTGGGCTGAATTTAGGTCTTACAGTTTGGGTAAGAGGGTTATGAGGATTTTTATGTGGTTTGAGTAATTATAATATGTTGTCATTCCGCAATATGAAAGTAAGGGCGATCTTTTTTTTTTTTTTTTGAATTTGATAGAGTTTTATTTGAAATTTTGCATGATACATGTAAGAGGAATATCATACGTGGAGATAGTTAAATGTTGTCTAATTCAACTTCTCAGGCGTATTATGAAATGGGTGCAACTTTGGGCAACCAAGATAAAATCCTAACCTAACATCAGATCAACTTGGCCATTAGATCGAGTGAAGTTAAATGATGACTCCACAGATAGATAGGTCGCCAAAAATATAGTGAGACTTGACTAATGATTGGACGCTAAATTATGATGTAATCTTCGGGTATAATTTGATAACTGAGAAATTTAATTACGAGATAATAAAAATAGAAAAAAAATGATTAGAGTCTTTGACTGTAATAGAGAGGTCTTTACTGTAACATGATTTAATGTATACTGTAACCAAATATAACATTTACTGTAATGAGTTACAGTTCTGTTGAACTAAAAAATAAATCAAATATCTATTAGGGACAACTAATTAATTTATCCTAAAAAATATTTATTATAAGATCATGTTTGTAATAATAGTGATCTAGATTATATAAAAGCAATATTATTAATTAGAGAAGAAAGGGGGAACGACCTACTTAATTTGACTCATAAAATTATTTTTTTACAATCTAAGATATGTTTGTTACAAAATTGGTCTTGTAATAAATAATTCTGGATAAGGATTATTTAAAAATCACATCAAACTAGTAACATGTACATGGATCTGAAAAAAAAAGGTAACATGTACATGGATGTCCTCCGATCTTTTTGTAACTCAAATAATCAAACACAAATGAACTTACAAACGCATGTTAGCAGTAAATATTATTATTATGATATATATATATATAATTAAAATTAAAAGTCTGACTTTGTTTTCTAATCTCGAATTGAATAGATTGCTCAATTTAGATATAAAAAGTCGACCTCACAACATAGTATATATTGTGGGAGTCGGTGATTCTTTGTATTTGAGTTAAGTAATTCAATCAATATAGAGTCAGATAATAATTATTTTTCTAAAATTAGACATCTACCCAACATGGAGCGTACCTCTTGATGACGACGTATTTTGCTTCTATTTATAAGGGGAGCACTACGACAAGGAAAGGGGCAAAGAGGTACTTACATAACATACTCTCGGCCAAAGCAGTGGAGGTTGGTCGTCGTCTTCTTCTTCTTCTTCGCCAGCACAGCACCTGCAAGTCCCCTCAGCAGAGAAAGAAATCCACGCGGCGCGTGGTCTCCACGTTCGAACAGGGCCGGAGACGTCACGTACGCCAAATGGAAGTGGCATCGAAATAATTTAATTAGAAAAAAGGCTTTAAAAAAAAGGAGCACGACGACATGCCGGAGGAGGATGAGACGTGTGAGAGTCTCTCATCGTTTCCTGGTTTTGTGGAATTTATGTTTAAAATTTTTTAAAATTAAAAAACGCAGCCCTTCCCCGTCACGGTTCCGGTTTTCCAGCCTCGCCCCCGAACCATGGGCGGCCGACGCCCCCCCCTCTCTCCTCTCGCGCCAACGGTTTTCCCTTCCCACGCTGCAGCGGGGCGGGCGGCTTCTCACATTTTTCACCTTCCCACCACGCACAGCGCCGCAAATTTATGGGAACAAAGATTGGTGTTCGCACCCCCTCGCACACGGCACGGCGCGGCCGGGGAGGGACCCCCCGCGGCCTCTTGGAAGATGTACTCGGTTATAGGACCCCGTCTCGTTGTGAGGGCCCACCTGTGCAGGCATTGTTATTAGAGAAAGATCTATTGTAATTTCTCATGCACTAAATATAATTTAAGTAAGATCACTACAGATCACAGTTCATGTAGTGTTTTAGTGAGTGTCACGTAGTTTTTTTAATCTAATCTTTCTATTTTCAGAGTTAATTTTGTTATTTTAAAATCTAATTTTTTATTTAGATTCTATTTTTTTATTTTGAAGTCTACAAAATAATTTAGCTCTAAAATAAAAGACAAGTTAGATTCTAAAATAAAAATTTGAGTTTCAAAATAGAAGAGTTGAGCTTAAAATAAAAAATCAAATTTAAAAAAAATCTTAAAAAAAGAATTTGACTCCAAAACAGAAGGCAAGTTAAACTTCAAAATAAAAAGTTAGGTTCCAAAATAAAAAAGTTGGACTCTAAAATAGAGGGGTTGGGCTCCACAATAGAAAGGTTAGATTTAAAAAAAAAAATCACGTGGCACTCGACAAAACGCCACATGAGCTGCCATCCTACGTGAATTGTACATGTTGCACTTTCTCAAGTATAATAAAATTTTTATTATTATTATATACTTTTATAATTTTTAAGAAAAATATTATTACACACGGAGATTTTAAAAAAAAGAGAGAGAGAATTACCTGAGCTGAGCACCTTACCCGCATGACTCATGGTCGTTCAATGGTGTCCCACTATTGCAAGAGGGGACACCGCTCCCCCTCTTGTAATAAGTGTTTCTTGTGGAGGCTATTTCTAGCCTCCTAGGTATGCGAGTCCATCATAGTCCATCACGGCCCATCATGACCCAGTAAGGTACTTGGGCTTCGGTCATTGAGCCACGTGTTCTCGGGTCCAGCTCAAGGCCTCCGAATGCACCCTGATTATCAAGGCGTCCAAGGGTCCCCAATGGTGATCTTCGGACACCCTGCAACCTGTTCGACCAGGGTACGAACTACCGAACAGATAATGCTCGAACCATTGCAGCCCCTCATCGAGCACCACAGTGCTTCCGAGCACCGAGCAGCCCAGCAGTCACCAAGCAGGACTCTGCCCGGTACTTCTCCTGGCCAAAGTCCTTTGCGCGGTCATTCGCCTCCCAAAAGCAATTAATATGACGGCGCAATACACGTCCCACGACTGAGAGTATTAACCATGAATGATCCCAACAGGCGCCTCAAACGGACAACTCCTCGCTTGGGAACCTGAACCGACATGCCCCTCCAGTCATCATTAGAGCAAATAGCGTTCGAACCTTTCATCTCCTTCGTCTATAAAAGGCACGAGTAATTCCCCATGCACGGAGACGAAACCTTCGACACATACACTCGCCCACGCAAGAAGCACACACCAGCGAACCTTCCTCTATAGTTCGATCTGACTTAGGCATCGGAGGGTTCCTCCCGGTTCTTCAACCCCCCCCCCCCCCCCTCCCCCCCATATTCTGTTCTGGGTTTTGCAAGCCATCGTCCGCACTAGCGACCGTCTTCCCTCTTCTCTTAGTGGAGGCCTGTTCGGCCCAACCTCGAACAGGGAATCAAGTCCACATTTTTGGCACCGTCTGTGAGAACTAATGAGAGGCCATGCGCCCTACCCGAGCGTCTCGTCTTCATAAGGTTTGCACACCCTTATCCTCACTGGGGGGAGCTGTGTAGAGTTATTCTTTAGTCCCACACTAAAAGATAGTGAGAATAAGTGTGTGCTTATCAGTAAGAGTCTCACCTCTTCTCCCAAGAGGGCCATTTTAAAGGATAAAATCTCAAGCATGGGGACAATACTTCTTGAGAGGGACACTTAAATCACGTCTCTTCATTGGCGCCATCTGTGGGAACGAGCGAGAGGCCATGCACCCTACCCGAGCGTCTCATCTTTATGAGACCCGCACACCCTTATCCTCACTGAGAGACTGTGTAGAGATATTTTTTAGTCCTACATTGAAAGATAGTGAGAACAAGTGTGTGCTTATCAGCAAGAGTCTCACCTCTTCTCATAAAAAAATCTTTTTAAAAGATAAATCACAAACATGGGGACAATATCTCTTGGGAGGTATACTTGCAAAAAAGATTTTTATAATAATAAATACTAATCTTATTGTCTCGCAAACATTGAAAGATGAGAAAACTTTTAACCCCTAAAATGGATAGAAAAGTTATTCAATCTCCAACCCAATTGTTCTAGGTTCCATGCATCAATTAAGTATGAGATTCGATGTTCGACTAATTGAATTGGAGGCGAACAATATTTACTACCTCTAAATAAATGGCAAGTATTTCTCCTAAAAGATAATCTGATCAATGAGGAGTCACTCAATAACACTCAATAGTCAAGTAACCTAGATTTCAATTCTCACCCCACTTTATCTATAAAAAAAGAAATTATTTTCTGTTGTGAAATCCTACTTGCAATAAGTATTGCTCCTTATTTATACTACCGTTAATGTCTCATAATGTCTCCTTTATATCCAAGTAATTAGTACTTGTACACTCTTCCTATTTTCACGCACATACCCCTAAGATACGTGATCAAGTCATTTTCTTTAATGAAGCTTAACTTGAGGGCTTATAGTTTTGACGAGGTATAGATACGATTCCAAGTAGTTGATTGGATATATATATATATATATATTAATATATAATAAATATATATATATATATATATATATATATAGATTAGAAGGATATATAGTGGGGGGAAGACAAACCCGAAAACGAAGGATCCGTGATTCGTCCCTTGTGTGCGCCCGCCTTCCTGGGACCATCTGATCCCTGCAAAATCAGGGGTAGCAAGTACAGCCGAAGGCGACTTACCTCATCCACGGTCCACCCACCAACAACCTCCACGATCATTGGTCTGTCTCTATATTTGCGTCCGCCATTCTTTGGCACTTCCTTGTTGTGTTGGTTAATTTGGACTGTTTAGTAACACATGTTTATTACTTGTTGAGCTTGATACAGAATTTTAAGGTACTTTCTCTTTTTCATTTTTTTTTGGGCGAACGGTAAGAGAGAAAATTTGAATCTATGACACTAAAATGTATGTGAACAACTTCAAAATCTGACAATATGATATTCCTTTTTTCTTGATAGTTATCTTGTCTTATTCAAAAGATTATTTCAACCTCTGGTCTAATATGGACTAGTTACTAAGTTCGGCTCAATAAGTGAGTCCGAGATATGTAGGACCCTTCCAAGTGTTAGAAAGGATTGGGGAGACGGCTTATAGACTAGATTTGCCAGCTGATTTTGCAGATGTGCATGATATCTTCCACGTCTCTATGTTAAGAAAATATATTGAAGATCCAGCTCAAATAATCAGATATCAAGGTGGTAACCTGAGGCCGGATATGATTATGCCAGAATATCCGGTACAGATCACGGATCGAAAGGTAAAGAAGTTGCGGAATAAAGAAATTGAGCTAGTTAAAGTGAGATGGGAGAATAGGTTGGGTGGTGAGGATACCTGGGAATTAGCCGAGGAAATGGCTAAAGGGTATCCCTATCTGTTTGAATAAGCTTTTGTATTTCTTTTTAAATGATAGTGTTTGTAAGGTGTGTATGTATAAGTTGTTTAACTTTGAGTTGTGTTATAAATTTCGAGGTCGAAATTTTCTTTTTAGATGATAGTAATGTAACATTGCGTGCTTTTCGGATCCAAGCGGATCGTATGTGTTATGGTTGTGATGGCCGTTGTGAGGCCAGTGTGAGTTGGTTGTGTGGAATGTGTGGTTTGGATGTGTGGTTTGTTCAGGTGAGGTGCAGGTTTGGTCCTGAAATGAAATAGAACCTGCTGCAGTTGAGTTAGAGTTGGTGGCCAGGGGTGGTCGTTGACTTGTTGGCGTCCAAGTAGGTTGCCGTTGACTGCATGAACTTGGCGGCACAAGATGTGGATGTTGATGGTGGCGGTTGCCCTTGGCGGCAGAGGGGTTGACGCCAACCTGAGAATTCTGCAGGTTATAGGGTCACCCGAGAGCAGGTTTTCTACCTGGTTCTCTTTCCCTCTTGCCCCAGCTTCATGCCCCCGTGTCCCTAAAGCTTCCAACAGGTACAGGAGACTGGTTGGAGGATCGTGGGACGTGTGGCATTGCTGAATCGCGCGAGGAAACGCCGTGGCATGGTGCAATTCCCGTGGGAGCTCACAGAGGGTTCGGTGTGAACCGGGATATTTCGGGAGGTTTTAGCGTGTTCTGAGGTAGGGAACGAACGTAGCTCGTTAGCTCTGTAGGATCATTAAAATATGACTTAACCACCTGAAACAACAGATTTAATGCATTTTCGGATTAGGTTGCACCATGCGGGGATAACGGGTGGTTTGGTGAATTCAAGTAGTAAAATATGTTGTTATGGTTTAATTATAGTGTATGGATTTAGTTAGGGACTATTCTGCATGTCTTTCCGTTGTTTTTAATGGTCGTAAAACATGTAGAATCGGTTTAGGGTTTCTGCAGGGAAAGAGGCTGAAGAACTTGGCGTCAACATCATTGTCGCCAAGCTCATCATCAGATATAGACGGCGAGATCCATTGCCGTCTACTTCCTGTAAGCGGCAGTCGATGTGGCCGCCTACTTGTATATAACCAGAAAAGACTATTTGAGGTATTTGTCGATAATGAATGGTGCGTTGGCACCTGTGGTGCACTGAGTGCACATAGTTCCCGTGTTTAGCATACAGTTAGTTGCTTACTTTCGTGGCTGCGTGTTGTTCACACGAGTCCAGTTGGGTTCACGTGTGGTGGACCGTTGTTACTCGAGGTTTACGTGACGTTTCACATGGTTTGTGTGTGACGTGCACGTGGTTTTGTATACGTGGCGAGTAGTATGACGCCTACCGTGGTTACCTCTCCTGTTGGGTGCCCCAAGTTCTTTGTGAGCCAGGCTGTAAGCTCGGCGCTTTGTCCCGGTACTTGTGTTGTACCGTCGAGGTCTGTGTCGTCTGACCTGGACACCCTCACTCCTGTGTTTGAGTAGCACGTCCGGCTGAGGGAAGGACGACAGTGGGACAGTGACACTTGTGTTTGTCTTTAGTCACTTGTAGCGCGCTCGTAGTTGGGGGTACGGACATCAGTAGACGTACTGGACCCCAGCTAGTCCTTTTCCAGTGCCTCACTCTAGAGAGTTCCGGGCCAGGATCTCTAGGGGTGTCAGGCATGGGCCTGTGACCATGTGGTCCGCAGGTGGTGGTGTTTAGTTGGTCTCCACAGTTGCTTGACCTTTTCACGTGGAGCGGCAGCTGGACCTTTCGTCCGTGGCTGCGAGACTGAGAGGTAGACCTGTGTTAGCTTGTCCGAGTCAGTTTCTGGTGTCGCGAACCAGTTCACGTGGCTCGTGTTTGGCTGTCTCTACTTTAGCTTGTACACCTGTACTGGTTTGCCGTTTAATTATTACAGTTGTTTTCGTAGTCGGCAGACGGTGAGTACTTTTACAGCTTTTATATCCTGCTTAGCTGTTCTATAAATTGTTGGTATTGTTTACTGCTTTCGTACCTGTGGTTTTGGTTTGCTCGATGTTGGGGGAGTTCCCTACTGAGCCAGTGACTAGCGAGGCTCACCCCTACCCCCACAGGTGAGAGCGAGGAGGACGTTTCACGACCGTCGTCCAGTTCAGAGCCGCGCCGTAGCGGTGCAGGGTCGTACCTCCAGCTGCTGTAGTAGCAGCTCCAGCAGTGTAGTGTGTATGTATAGTTGTTTATTTCTTCAGTTGTACCTCGGGTATGCCCCAGGCTCTTGTACTTCTTTTCAGTTTTGTGGAAATTTGGCTATGTAACCTTGAAATATATATAAAATGTGGTGTTCCATGTATTTACACGGACTGTGGTTTAGTATCCTTGCGAGGCTTCGGCCCGTTCGCGGGAGGCGGACTCGGATCAAGTACGTTATTGGTATAACGGCTTGGCCGAGGCGTTCCGCCACAGTTGGTATCAAGCAAGGTCCGTGATAATATAAGGGAACTAGAAGATACATAGCCTTATTTTGGTTTGTACACTACTGGTAGGGGCCCTGGTTCTTGATAATTGGTTGTTTTGATTTTTGTTTGATGTTTTGTTTGAGCAGAAATTTCCGAAATGGCTGATAGAAGAGATTGGGGTGGTGAGGAGATGATCCAGAGGAGTGTACTCAGCGTATGATAGAGAGGATTTGGGAATGCCTCATTGATATTCGGGCAAGGATGGATCAGCAAGCGCCGGTACCACCGGTTGCAGTGCCACCTGGGGATGGAGAGGCTGTACTTGTTGCCCCAGTCCCGCCAGGACTAGAGGTGCCTTTTGTAGCACCCTTGCCACCACCACCACCAGTGTTATTAGTAGAGGAACCAGTGATGCAAGTTGAGAAATTTCTGAGATTGCAGCCGCCTACTTATTCAGGAGGGCCAAATCCAGATACAGCGGAACACTGGGTTCATGAGATTGAGAGGGTCTTTGCGACCATGAGGTGTCCGGCAACAGATAAAGTGGTGCTAGCTACCTATCAGTTTTGAGGTTTTGCTTTAGAATGGTGGCGACTGAAGATGCAGACCACCTTTGCAGGCAGGACAGAAGAGGTAATTACTTGGTCGGAATTTCTCGATGTATTTAACGATACATTCTTTCCGATCCAAGTTCAGCAAGTGAAAAGAGAGCAGTTTCGGACGCTCCAGCAAGGTAACTCTTCAGTTTTAGAGTACCAGATGAGATTTATGGCTCTCAGTCGTTATGCACCTTATGTGGCATCAGATAATAATATGATGGTTGAGTATTTCATTAGAGGCTTGAGAGTGGAATTGCAGGATGCAATAGTACCTCTCATGTGTAAGACAGTAGAAGAAGCAGCCCAGAGAGCAGCTACATTGGAGAGGTCTATTCGGACTCGTCAAGCGGGCGAGTCAGGTTCAGGTAGTTTCCGGCTACCCCAGCAGTCAATAGGTGCAAGTAAGGGTAAAGCACCAGCAGGACCTTCTTCATCAGGCTTTGGGAAATTGGGCCAGAAATTAAAGCAAGCATTTAAAGGCAAAGGAAGAGGATGGGGAGGTCGTCAGCAGTTTCAGCAAAGCCGAGGTAGGCCTGAGGTGGAGGAGTCGCAACAGAGTACTGCCAGGCAGCCTATCACTCCACCAGGGTATCGATGTTATAATTGTAATCAGCCGGGGCATTTCATCCGCAATTGTCCCTATCTGAGAGAATATGGGTATGGAAGAGGTGTGCAGCAGCAGCAGCCTCAGCAGTTCCAGCAGCCACAATCAGGTCGTGGCAAAGGAGCACCGCAGCAGCGAGGGAAGAGGCCGGGTTATGGCTATCACCCGAGCCCAGGCGGAGGCATCGAATATGATAGAAGGTACTTTACCTCTTTATGAATTATGGCTATCACCCGAGCCCAGGCGGAGGCATCGAATATGATAGAAGTACTTTACCTCTTTATGAATATTCAGCAAGAGTCTTATTTGATTGGGTGGCCTCTCATTCTTTCATTTCGAACAATTTCTGGATTGTATAGCTCATCCTTAGAGGAAAAGTCTTGTGAGTTAGTAGTGGAGGTTCCTTCGGGTGAGTTCTACTCACTTCGAGCTATATAGATGAAGCTCCGTTATGATTGAAGGGAACCCAATGCCGGGTCGGTTGTATGCCCTGCAGTGTCAGATTATGATATATTTTGGGTATGGATTTGGCTTGAGATGTATGGAGCAATGTTAGATTGCAGAAAGAAAAGGATCAGGTTTTGTCATCATAATGGTGCAGTTTTTGAATTCAAGGTATGCCTTTTTATACTCTAAGTTCTAATTTCTGCAATTAAAGCTAGAAAGTTGATAAATGTTGGATGTGTGGCTTTTTAGCCTCGGTAAGTTTAGTAGAAGCTAGTCAGCCAGTGGAAGCAGTTCCCGTGGTTAGGGAATTTGCTGATGTTTTCCCTGAAGATTTGCCTGGTTTAGCTCCACAAGAGAGGTGGACTTACCATTGAGTTGCTGCCAGGTACCATGCCGATCTCTAAAGCTCCATATTGGATGGCACCAGCAGAACTTAAAGAATTGAAAAAGCAGTTAGAAGAATTGTTGCAGAAAGGGTTTATTAGACCGAGTCATTCCCTGTGGGGAGCACCGATGTTATTCGTGGAAAAGAAAGATGGAAGTTTTAGAATGTGTATTGATTATAGAAAGTTGAATGATGTGACCATTAAGAATAAGTACCGTTGCTGGGATAGATGATCTGTTTGATCAGTTGCAATCAGCAAAGGTATTTTCTAAAATTGATTTGAGGTCTGGGTACCATCAGTTAAGAATTAAGAGGAGGAGATAGATAAGACAGCTTTTAGAACTAGATATGGTCACTTTGAGTTGTGGTTATGCCATTTGGGTTGACCAAAGCTCCTGCAGGTTTATAGATCTGATGAATAGAATTTTTCATCCATATTTAGACCAATTCATTGTGGTCTTTATCGATGATATTCTGATTTATTCAGAAATGAAGAGGAGCATGCAGCTCATTGAGGTTTACCCTGCAGTTATTAAGGGATAACAGTTGTTTGCCAAATTCAATAAGTGTGAATTTTGGCTGAAAGAAATTCAGTTTCTGGGTCATGTAATCTCAGCTAAAGGAGTAGCAGTAGAACCCAAGTAAAGTAGAAGCAGTGATGAGATGGGAAGTGCCTAAGACAATAATGAGATTAGAAGTTTCTAGGATTGGCAGGTTATTATAGACGCTTTATTCAAGATTTTTCTAAAATTGGGAACTATGACAAAATTGACCAGGAAAGGTGTGCCTTTGTGTGGTCCGGTGAATGTTAGAAAAGTTTCATGGAATTAAAGAAAAGACTTACATCAGCACTATATGACATTACCGGCAGGGAGTGGTGGTTTTGTGTTGTATACAGAGCTTCAAGGAAGGTCTTGGCGCAGTGCTTATGCAGCATAACAAGGTGACAGCTTATGCATCCAGACAATTGAAGCGGCAGAGGAGAATTACCCACTCATGATTTGGAATTGGCAGCAGTTTTTTTGCTTAAAAATGTGGAGGCTTATCTATATGGCGAGAGATTTGAGATCTTCACAGATCATAAAAGCTTGAAGTATATTTTCTCACAGAAAGATTTGAACCTTCGTCAGGCAGATGGATGAGTATTTGAAGGATTATGATTTAGTTTGGCTTACCATCCGAGTAAGGCCACTGTTGTAGCAGATGCCTTGAGCAGAAAGGCTATATAATCTGATGATGATTAAAGAATGGAGTTGTATGAAGAGGTAGTGGAGAACTCCTTGTATGTGCCCAGTAGTCAGCGACGGGCAGTAACTAGCTGCTAGTGCCGTAGAGCCGTCTTGTATTGGCAGATTGTTGAAGCTCAGAGAGCAGATGTAAGTTTAGCCAAAATTGTGAAATGGAAGGAGTTACCATTGATGAAAATTGTGTAGTCAGGCTCAGAGGCAGGTTGTTTGTTCCAACAGAGAGAGAGAGGTAAAGCAGTGAGTGTTGGAAGAGGCTCATAAATCTAGGTACACATCATCCGGGTAGTACTAAAATGTACCATGATTTGAGAAAGCATTTCTGGTGGCCTCATGAAAAAAAGAAATAGCAGAATTTGTTGCAAGATGTGCATCTGTCAACAGATAAAGCAGAGCATCAGAAGGCTGGAGGTTTGTGCAACCATTGCCTATCCACAGTGGAAGTGGAATGATATGCTATGGACTTTGTGGCAGGTTTACCAAGATCGAGTTCCGGCATAATGGAATATGGGTATTTGTTGACAGATTAACCAAGGTGTGCAGATTAGTGGCAGTAAGTAAGTATGTCTTGGACAGTGGACAGATTAGTAATATTTATGTTGAAAAGATGTTCCAATGTATGGTATCCCGAAGACTATTGTATCTGACAGAGATCCAAGATTTACTTCAGGTTTTGGAGAAGCCTGCAAAGAGTAATTGGTACTGAGCTGAGGTACAGCTCCGCTTATCATCTCCAGACAGATGGTCAGACAGAGAGGACTATTCAGACGATTGAAGATATGTTGCGGGCTTGTTGTTTAGTTTGAGGAGGTAGCTGGAAGCATCATTTGGGAATGGTTGAGTTTACTACAATAATAGTTATCATACCAGTCTTGGGAAGGCACCGTATAAAGCTTTATATGGAAGGCCATGTAGAACCGCATTGAACTGGCATGAAGTGGGAGAAAGCAGTTAGTGGGTCTGAATTGATTCAACAAACACTGAACTAGTATGCTTATTAAAGAAAAATTGCAGGCAGCTCAAAAGCAGGAAAAAAGAGTTATGCAGATAATCGGAGAAGACCACTTCAGTTTGAGGTGGGAGATTTGTTTCTTAGAGTTTCTCTGAGTAAAGGAATTATGAGGTTGGCAAGGACTGGAAAGTTGAGTCCGAGATATGTAGGACCCTTCCAAGTGTTAGAAAGGATTGGGGAGACGGCTTATAGACTGGATTTGCAGCTGATTTTGCAGATGTGCATGATATCTTCCACGTCTCTATGTTAAGAAAATGTATGAAGATCCAGCTCAAATAATCAGATATCAAGGTGGTGACCTGAGGCCGGATGATTATGCCAGATATCGGTATAGATCACGGATCGAAAGGTAAAGAAGTTGCGGAATAAAGAAATTGAGCTAGTAAAGTGAGATGGGAGAATAGGTTGGGTGGTGAGGATACCTGGGAATTAGTCGAGGAAATGGCTAAAGGGTATCCCTATCTGTTGAATAAGCTTTTGTATTTCTTTAGATGATAGTTTTGAAGGTGTGTATGTATAAGTTGTTTAACTTTGAGTTGTGTTATGAATTTCGTGGTCTGGTTTGGATGTGTGGTTTGTTCAGGTGACGTGCATGTTAGTCCTGAAATGAAAATAGGACCTGCTGCAGTTGAGTTGGAGTTGGCGGCCAGGGGTGGTCGTGACTGGTTGGCGTCCAAGTAGGTTGCCGTTGACTGCATGAACTTGGCGGCACAAGATGTGGACGTTGATGTGGCGGTTGCCCTTGGCGGCAGAGGGGTTGACGCCAAGACTGGTTGGAGGATCGTGGGTCGTTGGCATTGCTGAATCGCGCGAGGAAACGCCGTGGCGTGGTGCAATTCCCGTGGGAGCTCGCGGACGGTTCGGTGTGAACCGGAGATTTCGGGAGGTTTTAGCGTGTCTGAGGTAGGGAACGAACCTGTTAGCTCCGTAGGATCATTAAAATATGACTAACCACCTGAAACAACAGATTTAATGATTTTCGGATTAGGTTGCACCATGCGAGGATAACGGGTGGTTTGGTGAATTCAAGTAGTAAAAATGTGTTATGGTTAATTATAGTGTTAGGATGTTAGAGGGACTATTTCTGCATGTCTTTCCGTTGTTTTAACGGTCGTAAAACCTGTAGAATCGGTTTAGGGTTTCTGCAGGGAAGAGGCTGAAGAACTTGGCGTCAACATCTTGTCGCCAAGCTCATCAGCCAGGATATAGACGGCCAGATCCATTGCCGTCTACATCCTGTAAGCGGCAGTCGATGTGGCCGCCTACTGTATATAAGCAGAAGAAAAGACTATTTGAGGTATTGTCGATAATGAATGGTGCGTTGGCACCTGTGGTGCACTGAGTGCACATAGTCCCGTGTTTAGCATACAGTTAGGTGCTACTTTCGTGGCTGCGTGTTGTTTCACGCGAGTCAGTGTGTTCACATGGGCTGCGTGTTGTTCACACGAGTCCGTTGGGTTCACGTGTGGTGGACCGTTGTTACTCGAGGTTACGTGACTTTCACATGGTTTGTGTGTGACGTTCACGTGGTTTGTATACGTGGCGAGTAGTATGACGCCTACCGTGGTTACCTCTCCTGTGGGTGCCCCAAGTTCTTTGTGAGCCAGGCGTTAAGCTCGGCGCTTTGTCCCGGTACTTGTGTTGTACCGTCGAGGTCTGGGTCGTCTGACCTGGACACCCTCACTCCTGTGTTTGAGTAGCACGTCCGGCTGAGGGAAAGACGACAGTGGGACAGTGACACTTGTGTTTGTCTTTAGTCACTTGTAGCGCGCTCGTAGTTGGGGGTACGACATCAGTAGACGTACTGGACCTCAGCTAGTCCTTTTCAGTGCCTCACTCTAGAGAGTCCGGGCCAGGATCTCTAGGGGTGTCAGGAATGGGCCTGTGACCGTGTGGTCCGCAGGTGGTGGTGTTTAGTGGTCTCCACAGTTGCTTGACCTTTCACGTGGAGCGGCAGCTGGACCTTTCGTCCGTGGCTGCGAGACTGAGAGGTAGACCTGTGTTAGCTTGTCCGAGTCAGTTTCTGGTGTCGCGAACCAGTTCACGTGGCTCGTGTTTGGCTGTCTCTACTTAGCTTGTACACCTGTACTGGTTTGCCGTTTAATTATTACAGTTGTTTTTCGTAGTCGGCAGACGGTGAGTACTTTTACAGCTTTTATATCCTGCTTAGCTGTTCTATAAATTGTTGGTATTGTTTACTGCTTTCGTACATGTGGTTTTGGTTTGCTCGGTGTTGGGGGAGTTCCCTACTGAGCCAGTGACTAGCGAGGCTCACCCCTACCCCCACAGGTGAGAGCGAGGAGGACGTTTCACGACCGTCGTCCAGTTCAGAGCCGCGTCGTAGCGGTGCAGGGTCGGTACCTCCAGCTGTGTAGTAGCAGCTCCAGCAGTGTAGTGTAGATAGTTGTTTATTTTCTTCAGTTGTACCTCGGGGTATGCCCCAGGCTCTTGTACTTCTTTTCAGTTTTGTGGAAATTTGGCTATGTAACTTTTGAAATATATATAAAATGTGGTGTTCCTTTGTGTTTACACGGACTGTGGTTTGGTATCCCTTGCGAGGCTTCGGCCTGTTCGCGGGAGGCAGACTCGGATCAAGTACGTTATTGGTTTAACGGGCTTGGCCAAGGCGTTCCGCCACATATATGCTGGACAAGCCGGATTGCTTCGCTCTGTCGCTAGATATCCTCGATGCCAGTTTCCGATCTGCTGGAGGTGGCGAGGGACTAGTTGAGCGCGTGGAGGATAGCACCGATCTAGCTCACGCCGAACTCATGGAGGACCATCTGTGTCTTCTGCATCATCTGCGAAGAGCGAGGGGTTCAAGCTTCGGCGGACATCTTCCGGAGCCAGTTCAGCCTCGCCTCTTCGCCGCAATCCAGCATTGGTGTATTGTACACCAAGCACCGAATGAACAGAATGAGGATCAACTTCCCCGGCCATTTCTCAAACAACAAAGGCTGGATGAGCCGTGTCTTCTTCGTCGATCGAGGAAGGGGGGCCGGAGCGCCAGAGTGGGGGTTCCCTACCCGGATCTGCGACCCCTCCTCAAAGGACACCATGCCCCTCTTGGTCCAAGAGGCGGCAAAGGCCACGATGGACCTGTCCACCATGCTCGTGGAACGCATCGAGGATTACTTGACGGAGTACCAACTTGTCAAGTACAAACTCAGTCGAGCTTGGGGTAAGTCTCTTCATCCATAAACTTAGCTGTTTTGCCGAAGATACAGCTTCTAAATCTTGTTCTTCCACAGATGCTGCGGAGCTGGCCGCCGCTAGGGACCAAGAGAACATGGCCCTGTACGCCGAGCAGATCACCGTCAGGGCGTACCTGGTGTGTCTGGACGAGGACATGCCCCCGTAGATAGCCGGAGCAGGCCAGTCCTCTGCTAGCGGGCGACGCACCGAGCAGCGGCCCCTGAAGATCAGTCTTTGGAAGGAGAGTGTTGCTCCGAAGGTGGTGAGGGTCCATGTGATGGAACACCTCGTTCAAGCCCGTTAAACCAATAATGAACTTGATCCAAGTCCGCCTCCGCGAAACGGGCGTAGCCTCACAAGGGATACCACATAGGAGTCCGTGAAAACAGAAAGGACAACTTGATCACATATATGATTCACCATTTCAATATATAATGTACAAGATGTACATAGCCAATTTCAACCAAAAGTACAAGAAAGTACAGGAGCCTGGGGCATACTCCGAGGTAAACTAGTACAATTTTGGAAGAAACTACACTGCTGGAGGCTCTGGCCCAACACCGCTGCGACGCGGCCCCGAACTGGAAGACGGTGTTGGGTTTTCATTCTAACATCTATAACAACATGTTTTTTGATGATGAATAACTTCAATTGAGGTTTGATACATGTAACACATGAAAAAGAAACTAATGCAATACTTGATTGTTTGTGTATTCAAAATACTTAACTTTACATGTTTCATCATGTAGGTACAAATGCACAAAGTCAAGCTCTCTCAAAGCAAGTGAAAAAGATCACAAAAAGCAAAAGACAAGGTCACCTGTCGACAGACACAAAAGACCTGTCGACAGATCTCACAGGTGTGATCTGCCAGAAGACCCATAGTTCAGAAAGTCTTCATCTGTCGACAGATGCCAGATCGGCTGTCGACAGATCTCACAGTCCAGAACATCCAGACTTCTGTCGTTTGCACAAAAGAGGACATCTGTCGACAGATGGTCTTCGACTGTCGACAGATCTCACAGAGCTGAAGATCCATACTTCTGTTTGTTGCAAACTTACTGTCGCCTGTCAACAGATGGCCAAGACCTGTCGACAGACGGAGTATAATTCAAACTACGAAAAGTTTCTAAGTTATCCTAGGAGGTGTTTCCAACTCTCACGTTTCTCCATATGAGAACTCCTATATTTAAACACCTATTTGGAGGAAATTTCGTACAGAAGCAGCCACAACCAAAAACCCTAGAGCTACTCCAAGTTTCACAAGAGTTGCTGCTGCCCTGCTTCAGACTGCTGCACAGAGCCCTAAAGATTCGTCAATCCAGCAGTTCCTGAAGGAAGAACGTCGAGGATTCAACCTTCTCCATCGACTCAAAGCATTCAAGTCGAAGATTGAACTTCCTCCAGGCGTTCTCAGAAGAGTTCTTCACCAGGATTTATTCTCTCACTCAGAACTCTCTCTGTTTTCGTATTTCTACCATCCGTGTGTGTGTTGTGGTGATTCAAGCGATCCTTGTGCTTGAGATCACGTGTGTGTGTTGTTCTGATCGTGGGTGCACATCAGAAAACACGTGTGTGTGAGTTGTAGTCACCGAACTCGCTCATAAGCAGTTTTCTCTGCGTGTGTGTGTGTGCCGTGGACGTAGGATACACGATTTGTGTACTCCGAACCACGTAAATCTTCGTGTCTGTGGTTTGAACGTTTTTCACGTTAGATGCTTGATAGGCACGTTGCATTCACACACTAGATAGATTGCTAACTCACCTACACATCGTCAACACATCTAAGTCTCACGTTGTTTCTACAGAAAATTCAAAAGACTTTGTTGTGATTGAAAAAGGGTTGTTTTCAAACTTTTAATTGGTAGTAATCTATTCAACCCCCCTTCTAGATTACCATATTGGGATTCCGCAAACCTTTCAATTGGTATCAGAGCCGAGTTTCTCCGATTTACTGTCTTGTTTGTTTGATCTTACGGTCAGGAGATTCACGGTCAAATGGAATCTAGCAAGGGATTCATGGCCGAGGGTCACTCAGTGACTAGGCCACCATTTTTTGATGGAACTAATTATCCCTATTGGAAAAATCGCATGCAGGTGTTCCTGAGAGCACAGAACTACGAATTGTGGAAAATTGTCCACAAGGGTGAGTATACCCTTCCTGAAGACGAGAGTACCTGGACCAAGGATCAAATCGCAAAGGGGACACTCAACTGGAGCGCCCTCAATATGATGCAATGCGCGGTCCATCCCAATGAGTACTCGAGAGTTTCCACGTGCACATCGGCAAAGGAGATGTGGGACAAACTCGAGCTCATTTATGAAGGTACGTCTGAGGTAAGGGAAACAAAAGCAAGCATGTTGGTTTCAGAATATGAGATGTTTAAAATGAATTCCACTGAAACCATCTCTGACATGTTTGCAAGATTCATGTTAATAATTAATGGTTTGAAAGGCCTGAAAAAGGAATACTCGGAGAGTGACTTGGTGAGGAAGATTCTTCGGTCTCTTCCATCCTCATGGAACACCAAAGCCACTGTCATTGAGGATTCCAAAGACCTTTCAAAAATGAAATTGGATGAACTCATTGGCTCACTGATGACTTATGAAATAAACATGAAAAGAAAGGAAACTGAAGAAAATCCTAGGAAGCCACTTGCCTTGAAGGCTTCCAGGAAAAATTCCTCAGCTTCCAAGAAGGAAGTCATTCAGGAAAGTAATGAGTCTGAATCGTCTAGTGAGAGTGAGAATGACGAAATGGCCATGCTCACTAGACAATTCAAAAAATTCCTGAAATACAAAAGGAGAGGTTCAGGTAACTCTAAACCTTTCCAAAAGAAAGAATTTTTCAATAAATCTGATGCTAACAAAAAATCTGAGATTGTGTGTTATGAGTGCAAAAAGCAAGGGCACATGAGAGGAGAGTGCCCTGAGCTCAAGAAAAAGCTGAAGAAAGACAAGTTCACCTTCAAGAAAGCCAAGGCAATGTTGGCCACTTGGAGCGATGAAGACGAGGATGACAACAGCCAAGATACCTCCGGAGATGAAGAAGTCCACTGTCTCATGGCGAGAAGTGAAGACTCAAATGAGGTAAACTCTTCCTTTGAAAACTATTCAATTGATGAATGGGAAGAGGCTTATACTGTGTTGTTTGAAAAATTCTGTGAACTAAAATCTGAAAACAAGGCACTCAAAAAGAAAGCTAACCATCTTGCCAACAACACACAAAATGATGAGCAAGTTGCATCATTGATGAAAGACATTGAAATGATGAAAATTGATGAGGAAGCTCACCATGAGGAGATGGATAATTTGAAACTGAAATTCCAAGAGGTTCAAAAAGAAAAAGTTGATTTAATGAACTCCTTTGAAACTCTTCAAGGTGAGCATGAGAAACTGAAAGAAAGATTGGAAAAGACTGAAGAAAATCTAAAAGGGAAATCTGAAGATTTGTCAAGGTTTGTTAAAGGGAAACAAAACCTTGATGCAATCTTGGGGTCAAATGTCTTTGTTCCAAAACATGGGCTTGGGTTTCAACCAGTTAAACAAAAGAAAATTGGTCAGAATTTGATAACATCCTTTGTTGAAACAAGCCCAAGTACAAGTAAGAGTACCCCCTCAAAAACAGCAAAAACAAGGCTAAGGGAATGCAACCCCAAACCAAGGCAAAGAAGCCTAATGCTGGTACAGGTTCAAGATCTGTTGACAGCCCCAAGGAGAGCTGTCGACAGGTCAGGAAAACCAGTCCAAAAGAAAATTGACAAGGCAACAGAAAGGTAAGATGCCCATGCATGCTCCAAAGAACATCAAGCCCACTGTTGTAAACAAACCATCTTCATGCAAAATCTGTAAAAAGATTGGGCACATTGAAAAACAATGCTGGAATAACCCAAATAAACAAAAATTCAAACAAGTTTGGATTCCAAAGCATTTACTGTTTGGCATGAATGATACCTTGGCACCCAAAGTGATTTGGGTACCAAAACCTCTTGTCTAATCCACATGTGCAGGAATGCCTAGCAGCCCACAATCAAAACAAATGGTACTTGGATAGCGGCTGCTCGAGGCACATGACGGGGGACAAAGGAAAATTCTGCATGCTCGTGGAAAAGGACGGAGGTCAGGTTATATTCGGAGGTAACAACAAAGGCCAGATCATCGGCTCAGGTAAGGTCGGTAAGTTTGCCTCTAACTCAATAGATAATGTGCTACTTGTTGATGGCCTTCATCACAATTTGCTCAGCATAAGTCAATTGTGTGATAAGGGTCACAAAATTATCTTTGAATCAATTCATGTCAAATACTTGATAAGGAAACAGGAAGTCTGAAGTTTTCTGGAAAAAAGATAAATAACATCTACATGGTTGACTTAGATGATCCAGAAAATAATGATTTGTGTCTTGTAGCAAACAAACAGGACGAGCTTACATTGTGGCATCGTAGGCTCGGTCATGCTAGCTATAATGTATTGCACAAGATCATGAGGCTTAAATTGGTGAGTGGTCTTCCTGAAATTTCCTTTAACAAGAATGAGAATTTCTGTGATGCATGTGCACAGGGAAAACAAACCCGGAAATCCTTCAAATCAAAGGCACCGGTAAGTACTTCTAAAGCTTATGAACTGTTGCACATGGACCTATTTGGACCTACGAGAACACTTAGTCTCAATGGCAAGCGTTATGGCTTTGTCATTGTAGATGACTTCTCTAGGTTCACTTGGGTAAAATTTCTGGCTCACAAGAATGAAGCTCTAAGTCTTTTTGAAGAATTCTTCAACAAAATTGAGCATGAAAATGTCAATAAAATTTGCTCTATCCGCACTGATCACGGGGGAGAATTTGACAATAATTCCTTCTCCGAATTTTGCAGGAACCAAGGCATAGAACACATGTTCTTCTCCCCAAGAACTCCAGAGCAAAATGGGGTCGTGGAGAGGAAGAATAGAACCTTGGTGGAGATGGCTCGTACGCTTCTGGTCGAGAATCAACTTGCGAGAACTTTTTGGGCAAAAGCGGTAAACACGTCTTGCTACATCCTTAATCGAGCCATGGTAAGACCCGTATTCAAGAAAACTCCTTATGAACTTCTGAAAGGTAAGAAACCCACTATTGTGTACTTTAAAGTGTTTGGTTCAAAGGTGTTCATACATAACAATGATAAAAATGATTTGGACAAGTTTGAAGCCAAAAGCGATCAAGGTATTTTTCTTGGATACTCAGAACACTCTAGAGCCTATAGGGTGTTCAATCTGAAATCTAGAACAGTGGAAGAAACTCCACATGTTGTTTTGATGAAACTCAACTCAAGCCTAACATTTCAAATGCTTACAGGTTTGATGAATCTGAAGGAACAACGTTTGGGGAACTTCAAAGTAAAGGAAAAGAAAAGTCTCAAGCTGGTTCAAAAACTAAGAGTGGATTTCTTCGCAGGTATGATGATGAAGAAGATATTCTTCCGTTCAACAATTCAGAAGATGTACCTGACAAAGATCCACAAGAGGAAGAACAACAACTTGAACCACATCAAGCACTTCCTCCTCCAGAACAACCTCCTCAAATGCAAGATCTTCTAGGGCCTTCAACAGTCATGAATGTGAGGTATTCAAAAGATCATCCTCTTGAGAATGTGATAGGAGATTTAAATGAGTCGGTTCAAACTAGATCTAAGGTTAATCAAATAGTTGAACATGACCATTTAGCTTTTGTCTCTCAAGTGGAACCTAAGAATGTTGAAGAAGCCTTAAAAGAAGATTCATGGATTGATGCTATGCATGAGGAGCTTGGGCAATTCCAAAGAAATAATGTATGGAGTTTAGTTCCTAAAACCCCTGAAATGTCTGTCATAGGTACAAGGTGGGTCTTTAGAAACAAACTCAATGAAGAGGGTAAAGTGGTGAGAAACAAGGCTAGACTGGTTGCAAAGGGATATAATCAGGAATTTGGTGTAGACTTTGAAGAATCCTTTGCACCTGTAGCTAGGCTAGAAGCAGTTAGAATTTTGTTAGCATATGCATGCTCAAACAAATTTAAATTGTATCAAATGGATGTCAAAACTGCTTTCTTGAATGGCTACATAAAAGAGGAAGTCTATGTCTCTCAACCACCGGGCTTTGAAGATCATGAGAAACCTAACCATGTCTATAAATTGCACAAGGCTCTTTATGGTTTGAAACAGGCACCCCGAGCTTGGTACGACAGACTAAGCACATTCCTGGTAAGTAAAAACTACTCAAGAGGTAAAGTAGACCAAACTCTCTTTACAAAGAAAGTTCGCACACATATCATTGTTGTTCAAGTTTATGTGGACGACATTAGTTTTGGATCTACTAACCCTTCACTGTGTGAGGAATTTTCCAAACATATGCACAGTGAATTGTAGATGAGTCTAATGGGGGAGCTTCAATTCTTTCTTGGTTTGCAGGTCAAGCAAATGGAGGATGGCTTCTTCATAAACCAAGAAAAGTATGTCAAAGAGCTATTAAAAAGGTTTCAATTTGAACAATCAAAACCTGCTTCAACACCCATGAGCACAAGTATAAAACTTGAAAAACATGAGAAAGGTAAACCGGTAGATGCCAAACAATTCCGAGGTATGATTGGCTCTCTCCTCTATCTTACTGCAAGTAGACCAGATATTCAGTTCAGTGTTTGCCTCTGTGCTAGATACCAATCTAGTCCAAAGGAAAGCCACTTAATTGCAGTTAAAAAATTTTCAGATATCTCTCAGTACGTTTGATTTGGGTCTTTGGTATCCAGCAGGTAGTAGCTTTGACTTGGTTTCATATTCTGATGCTGACTATGCTGGATGTAAAATTGACAGGAAAAGCACTAGTGGCTATTGCCAAATCCTTGGCAGTTGCATGGTTTCGTGGGCATCCAAGAAGCAACACTCGGTTGCACTCTCCACTGCAGAGGCAGAATATGTTGCTGCAGGGAGTTGTGCGGCACAAGTGTTGTGGATAAAAAGTCAATTGTGTGACTATAACATTGATATTGGATACACACCTATCCTATGTGACAACACCAGTGCAATCAACTTATCAAAGAATCCCATTCAACACTCTAGGACAAAACACATAGAAATCCGTCACCATTTCTTGAGAGATGGTAGCCAACAAAACCTTAGAAATCAGTTTCATATCCACAGAAAAACAATTGGCTGACATCTTTACCAAACCACTAGCTGAAGATAGATTCACCACTTTGAGAAGAGAATTGGGCTTGTGTAAATTGCAGTGAAACTTATCCATATACTGAGCATATGTCTCTTGTGTGCACCAACTATGAGGTATATTAAATAGTGTTTGTGGAAGAACAAGTAAAGCTTGTTTGGAAACTCTCATTATGCGTAGAGGAAAGATCCTCCGCCACGTATCCATAGTTGACATGCATGTAAGGGGTATGTACTTTATATAGGGATGAGTTTCTTTACAATTTGTCTGTTCTCTACTTCAGTGAAACATTGAAAATCTTAACAATCTGTCTTCCTGAAAGCTTGGTGTGCTCACATGGTTGGTCTAGTTGTAATAGTGTGTCTTGAATATTCAATTGCTTGTTTTCACATGAGCACACACTATGGGGGAGCTAGTTTAGGTTAGATGTCCTTCATGAGAGGAGAATCACTCATTCCATGTGTATCTTCAATTCCCTCACTTGTCATGATCATCTCACTCTTCATTCTAACCTTAAACCAGTTTTGCACAGGCATCTGTCGACAGCTCCCACTCCATCTGTCACAGATCAGGCCTCACAGAACTCTAATTCTTCTGTCTGTGCAATCTGTCGACAGACGACACCTTATCTGTCGACAGATCTCACAGGTTCTGCTCTGCCCGAACTGACCTATCTTCTGTCTGTGTGATCTGTCGACAGGCACTTCTCTAGCTGTCGACAGCCACCAACTCTTCAAGCAATTCATGCATATTTCACATCCTACTTATTGAGCAGGTTCATGTACTTTCACTAAGGTGTTTATTGGGTGGATATACATGTTTAACTTCATCATATACACATGATATTGATGCTATCCCCTAAATCACCATGATTTAGACATACTACTCATGCTTGGGTTTATGTTACATCATTCTGAAAACATTGAACTATCTTAGAGGATTAACACCTAAACTCCATTGAATAATTTCCTTGTAGGCACACACCATTCTCAAGACAATTGAAAAATCTTATGGTCATTTACTTTATGTTTTGAACTGAAGGATAATCATATACATTTCCTTGATCTTAAGTTTAAGCTAAAATGGAGAAAAGCTACCTATTTCAGAAAAATATTAAAAAATTGGGATAAAGGTAGAGCTATGATATGTCTTGCTGAGTAACCGGGGAGACGGGCATCACAAATGTCTGCCCTCGTGTCAAAAAGCCAACTCATTATCTCTATACAACGGTATAATGGAAACTTCGACTGAGTAACTGGGGGTACGGACACTTGTCATGTCTATCCTCATGTCAAAAGGTGTGAAGTTATCTTGAATATCACTTTTCCCATTGGATTCTTTTCTTAAAAGTTAAAAAAAAAAAAAAAAAGGAAATAGTGTGAAGCCTCCAAAGTGTCTCCAATCTAAAGGTCATGTAGTGTCTATGGCTATCCAGAAGTTTAGACATTTATTTCAATCATCATTTGATCCTCATAAACTTGGGATAGTGTTGGTCTACAATATCCTTAATCAATCAAGGGTAACGGTGTCTTTTCTCAAAGAATGGAAAATGTTCCCTTAATGATTTAACTTTAAATCCCTTGGGTATTATGTTTGAACCATTTAGGTAAGTGGGAGAGCCTTAAGGTCCATGACAATGATAGGTTACAATATGTGTTTACCCATCTTACACCTTACATATATGCATCATGTAACCATTGCTCCCATTCCTTTCTTAAAAATCCACATCAAAAAATCACTGGCAGAAATTCTGCAGGATCTGTCGACAGATCCCCTGGCATCTGTCGACAGTCGGCGGCAGACCCGGTTTGGGAAGTCCAACGGGCACGCGGTTTGGGGCTTTTTTGGTGGGGCTTGCCTTTTAAACTCCAGCTCCGTATTACAAGACTTCAGATAGAGATGCATGACACTCGTCAAGCTCCAGCTCCGCCTGCAGATGATGCTGCCTAGATAGGCTTTATGTCTAGGAATGGGTCTTCACGTAGTGTCTATGTCTTGTCTTGTCTGAGTCTTCTGGTCTTTTTATTTCACTTTGTGGTCATGTATTTTCTTTCCCTTTCATGTTTACTCTCAGTCAAACAACTTTTTGTACTGTGTACGCCTGCTTCATATCAATGAATTCACAGTGCCATGTTCTATGCTTCTCTATTTGTTTGTCTGATGAATGCTTTTAGATGTTGTCAAAAGGGGGAGAAACCTCAATGTGCATTAATTGATAAATTTTGTCATCATCAAAAAGGGGGAGAATGTTGGGTTTTCATTCTAACATCTATAACAACATGTTTTTTGATGATGAATAACTTCAATTGAGGTTTGATACATGTAACACATGAAAAAGAAACTAATGCAATACTTGATTGTTTATATAATCAAAATACATAACTTTACATGTTTCATCATGTAGGTACAAATGCACAAAGTCAAGCTCTCTCAAAGAAAGTGAAAAAGATCACAAAAAGCAAAAGACAAGGTCACCTGTCGACAGACACAAAAGACCTGTCGACAGATCTCACAGGTGTGATCTGCCAGAAGACCCATAGTTCAGAAAGTCTTCATCTGTCGATAGATGCCAGATCGGCTGTCGACAGATCTCACAGTCCAGAACATCCAGACTTCTGTCGTTTGCACGAAAGAGGACATCTGTCGACAGATGGTCTTCGACTGTCGACAGATCTCACAGAGCTGAAGATCCATACTTCTGTTTGTTGCAAACTTACTGTCGCCTGTCGACAGATGGCCAAGACCTGTCGACAGACGGAGTATAATTCAAACTACGGAAAGTTTCTAAGTTATCCTAGGAGGTGTTTCCAACTCTCACGTTTCTCCATGTGAGAACTCCTATATTTAAACACCTATTGGAGGAAATTTCGTACATAAGCAGCCACAACCAAAAACCCTAGAGCTACTCCAAGTTTCACAAGAGTTGCTGCTGCCCTGCTTCAGACTGCTGCACAGAGCCCTAAAGATCCGTCGATCCAGCAGTTCCTGAAGGAAGAACGTCGAGGATTCAACCTTCTCCATCGACTCAAAGCATACAAGTCGAAGATTGAACTTCCTCTAGGCATTCTCAGAAGAGTTCTTCACTAGGATTCATTCTCTCACTCAGAACTCTCTCTGTTTTCATATTTCTATCATACGTGTGTGTTGTGGTGATTCAAGCGATCCTTGTGCTTGAGATCACGTGTGTGTGTTGTTCTGATCGTGGGTGCACATCAGAAAACACGTGTGTGTGAGTTGTAGTCACCGAACTCGCTCATAAGCAGTTTTCTCTGTGTGTGTGTGTGTGCCGTGGACGTAGGATACATGATTTGTGTACTCCGAACCACGTAAATCTTTGTGTCCTGTGGTTTAAACATTTTTCACGTTAGATGCTTGATAAGCACGTTGCATTCACACACTAGATAGATTGCTAACTCACCTACACATCGTCAACACATCTAAGTCTCACGTTGTTTCTACAGAAAATTCAAAAGACTTTGTTGTGATTGAAAAAGGGTTGTTTTCAAACTTTTAATTGATAGTAATCTATTCAACCCTCCCTTCTAGATTACCATATTGGGATTCCGCAAACCTTTCAGACGGTAAAAAAACTTCCTCTTCACCTTCGCCTGTGGGGAGTAGGGGTGAGCCTCACTAGTCACTGGCTCAGTAGGGAACTCCCCCAACTCGAGCAAACCAAACACAAGTACGGAAGCAGTAAACTATACTAGCAATTTGTAGCACAATCACGCAGATTATTAGAGCAATAAACATGTTTACCATTTTATGACTATATTAAACAAAGTAATAAAATAAACAGAAAAACTCAATCACGTGTACGATCTAAAGTTGAGACCGCCACACTCAAGCCATGTAGACTGGTTCGCGACAATAGAAGCAGACTCGGACAAACAAACACAAGTCTACCTCTCAGTCTCGCAGCCACGGACGAAAGGTCCAGCTGCAGCTCCACGTGGAAAAGTCAAACAACTGTGGAGACCAACTAAACACCACTCCTGCGAACACACAGCCGCAGGCCCATGCCTGGCACCTCTAGGGTCTCTGGCCGGAGCACTCTAGAGTGAGGCACTGGAAAGGACTAGTCGGGGACCAGTGTCGACTACTGGTGTCCGTACCCCCAACTAAGAGCGTGCTAAAAGTGATTAAAAACAAACACAAGAGTCACTGTCCCACTGTCGTCTTTCCCTCAGCCGAACGAACAACTCAAACAAATGAGTGAGGGTGTCTAGGACAGACGACACAGACCTCGACGCTACAACACAAGTACCGGGACAAGCCCCGAACTAACAGTCTGGCTCACAGAGAACCTGGGGCACCCAACTGGAAAGGTAACCATGGTAGGCGTCGTACTACTTGCCACGCACACAGAACCACGTGCACATCACACACAAACCATGTGAAACGTTTCGTAAACCTCAAGTAACAACTGTCCACAACACGTGAACACAACACTGCTTGCGTGAACACCACGCAACTTCACAAAGAACCAGGTAGCTACATAACCGAAGTGCTAGCTTCAAGAGCCATGCACTCCCAGAATGCTACAAGTGCCAATGCACCGCTCGTTATCAGTAAACACATCGCATAACGATATTCAGATAATCCAATCACATAAGCCATGCATGCAAAGACCTCTCGGCTGAAGTCGCGACAGGGTCTTGCGTCGCCTTCAGATAGCGTCAGCCCGATAGGTCGCCTTCAACACATTAACGCGACATACAAAAAAGTCGCATTCACAACTTGAACGCGATGGGTCGGCCCGTCGCCACCTGATCGCGACAGGGGGTTTCGTCGCCTTAGCAGATGGAAACCTTAATCCAGGATCGCCTCCACGGATTACCAACCCACACCATGCAAACCACCCTTAATTAGTGTTTTTCATGCTTTAATGGGTTCCTAGGCATGATATCTATTGTGTAGAAAGCATTAAACTGATCAAACCTTGCATTCCACGCGATTCTCACCCCGGAAACGGAAGGAGTCACCCTACCTCGCAAAGAACACGCGATACGACGCTCCCCCGGCGTTTCTCTCGCTCCACGTGAGTTTTCCACGGCACGATCACGTCGAAATCACGAATTCCTGCAAGAATCGCCGCAGCTCCCCTTCCCCTGGCCGAGCAGAACTCGTTGCAGTTCTGTCTGGATGGGGTTTCTTAAAAATAGCCAGCGGTTGGGAACGCGACGTATCGTCGCGTCCCGACCTGATCACGACGGACATAGGCGTCGCCTTTTTACCTACCGCTCTACGCGTTTACACGTGGCGCACATGCAGACGATCAACGCCAAGGCAGTCACCAGAACGTGACGGCCACCTCTGTCGCGTTCAGAATGCGACACTCCTTCCTGTCGCGATGACAGGCTGAGGACACTGGGGTGCTGCAGGCCCAGACTATCGGCCCAATAAGCCCCTGAAACGCACGCTCACACTGAACACAAGTCACATTGGCCACACATTGGCCTCACAAGCGCTGAACACAAGATCCACAAAGACCCGAAAAATGCGCGACGTTACATTACTATCATCTAAAAAGATATTTTGACCTCGAAATCTATAACACATTCCGAATACATTTAACTTTAAAACATAATTACAAATACTATCATCTAAAAAGATTTAAAATTTTATTCAAATAAGTAAGGATACCCCTTAATCATTTCCTCAGCTAACTCCCAGGTATCCTCACCTCCCAGCCTATTTTCCCATCTGACTTTAACTAACTCAATTATTTATTTCTCAGCTTCTTTGTCTTACGGCCAGTAATCTGCACCGGATACCCTGGCATAGTCATATCTGGTCTCAAGTCACCACCTTGGTAACTTATTATCTACGTTGGATCTTCAATGCACTTTCTTAACATAGAAACATGGAACATATCATGAACATCTGCAAAGTCAGCTGGCAAATCAAGTCTATAAGTTGTTTCCTCAATTCTTTCTAACACCTAAAGGTCCCACATATCTCGGGCTCAACTTTCCGGTCTTGCCAAACCTCATAATACCTTTTGTAGGAGAGACTCTCAGAAAGACAAAGCCTCCAATTTCAAATTGAAGTGGTCTCCTTCGATTATCAGCATAACTTTTCTGCCTGCTTTGAGCTGTCTGCAACTTTTCTTTAATAAACTTTATCATTTCAGTGGTTTGCTGTATCAACTCAGGACCTACCATTTGCCTTTCTCCCACTTCATGCCAATTTAATGGTGTTCTACATGGCCTTCCATACAAAGCTTCATGCGGTGCCATCCCAAGACTGGTATGATAACTATTATTATAAGCAAATTCAACCATACCCAGATGTTGTTCCCAACTAGCACCCCAAACTAAACAACATGATCGGAACATATCTTCAATTGTCTGAATAGTCCTTTCTGTTTGACCATCTGTCTGAGGGTGGTAACCTGAACTATATCTCAACTCAGTGCCAACTACTTTCTGCAAACTCCTCCAAAAACCATAAGTAAACCTGGGATCTCTATCAGATACAATAGACTTTGGAACACCATGCAGTGGAACAATTCTATCAACATAAACCTTTGCTAATCTGTCCACTGACCAGAACATACTTACTGCTATTAACCTGCATACCTTGGTTAGCCTATCAACAAATACCCATATTCCATTATGTCCTGTTGCTGACCTTGGTAAACCTGCTATAAAGTCCATAGCAATATCATCCCATTTCCATTGTGGAATGGGTAATGGTTGCAATAAACCTCCAAGCTTCTGATGCTCTGCCTTGATTTGTTGACAAACTGCACATCTTGAAATAAATTCTTCTATTTCCTTTTTCATATGAGGCCACCAAAAATGCTTCTTCATATCTTGGTACATTTTAGTACTGCCTAGGTGAATAGTGTACCTGGATTTATGGGCCTCTTCTAATACTCTTTCCTTTACTTCTCTTTTTGCTGGCACAAATAACCTGCGTCTGAGCCTGACCACGCAATTATCATCAATGGTAACCTCTTCCATTTTCACAATTTCAGGTAAATTTATATCCGCTCTTTGGGCCTCAACAATTTGCCAATACAGTGACGACTCCACGGCACTACTAGCTAATATTGCCCGTCGTTGACTGCTTGGCACATATAGGGAATTCTCTGCTATTTCCTCACACAACTTCCATTTTTTATCATCATTTGGCTTAAATAGGCATTTCTGCTTAGGGCATCAGCCACCGCATTGGCTTTACCCGGATGGTAAGCCAAACTAAAAACATAATCTTTAAATATTCCACCCATCTACGCTGACGGAGATTCAAGTCTTTCTGGGAAAAGATATACTTAAACTTTATGATTTGTAAAAATTTCAAATCTCTCGCCATAAAGATAATGCCTCCACATCTTTAAGGCAAACACAACTGCTGCTAGCTCTAAATCATGAGTGGGGTAATTCTCTTCTACTGGTTTCAATTGCCTGGACGCATAAGCTATTACCTTGCTATGCTGCATTAGTACTGCGCCAAGCCCTCTTCTAGATGCATCTGTATATACAACAAAACCACCATTACCTGTTGGTAATGTCAACACTGGTGCAGCTGTAAGCCTCTTCTTTAATTCCATGAAACTTCTTTGACATTCACCGGACCATACAAATGGCACACCCTTCCTAGTCAACCTAGTCATGGGTGCCATAATCCTAGAAAAATCTTGAATGAAACGCCTATAATAACCTACTAACCCCAAAAAGCTTCTAATTTCAGTAATTGTTTTAGGCACCTCCCATTTCATCACTACCTCCACTTTACTTGGGTCAACTGCCACTCCCTCGGCTGATATGACATGACCCAAAAACTGAATCTCTTTTAGCCAAAATTCACACTTACTGAATTTGGCGAACAACTGATTATCTCTTAATAACTACAAAGCAAATCTCAAATGCGTTGCATGCTCCTCTTCAGATGCTGAGTAAATCAGAATATCATCTATAAAGACCACAATGAACTGGTCTAAATACAGATGAAAAATCATGTTCATCAGATCCATAAAAGCTGCAGAAGCATTGGTTAGCCCAAATGGCATAACCACAAATTCATAGTGCCCATATCGAGTTCTAAATGTTGTTTTATCAATATCACCCTCTCTAATTCTCAACTGGTGGTACCATGACCTTAAATCAATTTTAGAAAATACCTTAGCTGATTGCAATTGATCAAACAGATCATCAATTCTAGGTAACGAGTACTTATTCTTTATGGTCACCTCATTCAATTTCCTGTAATCAATACACATTCTAAAACTTCCATCTTTCTTTCTTGCAAACAACACCGGCGCCCCCCATGGGGAGTGACTCGGCCTAATGAACCCTTTTTCCAGCAATTCTTCTAACTACTTTTTCAATTCTTTAAGTTCTTCCAGCTCCATCCTATATGGAGCTTTAGAGATTGGCATGGTGCCTGGCAACAACTCAATGGTAAAGTCCACCTCCCTGTGTGGAGCTAAACTCGGCAAATCATCTGGGAAAACATCTGCAAATTCTCTAACCACGGGAACTGCTTCTATTGACGTACCAGCTTCAACCAAACTTACAGAAGCTAAATAAGCTACACATCCCTTATTAACTAATTTTCTAGCTCTAATTGCAGAAATTATAAACTTAGAAGTACGAGAGGGCATATCTTGATATTCAAACACTGCAACATTAGGATGACAAAACCTGATTCTTTTCTTTCTGCAATCTAACATAGCTCCATAAGCTTCTAACCAATCCATACCCAAAATGATATCATAATCAGACAACTGAAGAGCATACAACCGGCCCGGCATCTGATTCCCTTGAACCACAACAAGAGCTTCATCTATGTAACACGAGGTAAGCATAAATTCACCCGAGGGAACCTCCACTACTAATTCACATGATTTCTCTTCTAGAGGATGAGCCATACAATCCAGAAATTCTTCGGAAATGAAAGAATGAGAAGCACCTGAATCAAATAGAACTCCGGCTAAAAAATCATAAAGAGGTATTATACCTTCTATCATGTTCAATGCCTCTACCTAGGCACGGGTGATAGCCATAACCCGGCCTCTACCTCGCTGCTACGGTACACCTCCACCACAACCTGCTAAAGGCTACTGAGACTGCTGCTGAATACCTCTACCATACCCATATTCTCTCGGATAAGGGCAATTGCGGATCAAATGCCCTGGCTGATTACAATTATAACATCTGTAACCTGGTGGAATAGTGGGTTGCCTAGTAGTACTCTGCTGCGATTCTTCTACCTCTGGCGTATAACCACGCCCCTGCTAAAACTGCTGACGACCCCCTCTTCCTCTTCCTTTGCCCTTAAATACTTGCTTCAATTTCTGACCCCACTTACCAAAACCTGAAGAAGAAGGTCCTGCTGGTGCTTTTCCCCTACTAACTCCTGCTGCCTGCTAGGGTAACCGAAAACTTCCTAAACTTGACCCGCTTGCCTGACAAGCGCGAATAGACCTCTCAAGTGTAGCTGCTCTTTGGACTGCCTCCTCAACTGTTCTACAGATTAACGGTATCACCGCATTCTGCAACTCTTCTCTCAAACCCCAAATAAAATACTCAACCATCATAGCGTTATCCGATACTAGATAATGTGCATATCGGCTAAGTGCCATAAACTGCATCTGATATTCTAAAACTGAGGTATTACCTTACTGAAGTGTCCGGAATTGTTCTCTTTTCGCTTGCTGCACTTGAAGTGGAAAGAATGTATCATTGAATGCTTCGAGAAATTTCGGCCAAGTAATAACCTCCTCTGTCCTGCCTGTAAAGGTGGTCTGCATCTTTAATCGCCACCACTGCTGTGCAAAACCTCTCAACTGATATGTTGCTAGCACAACTTTATCTGCTGCTGGACACCTCATGGTCGTAAAGACCCTTTCAATCTCATGAATTCAGTGCTCTGCAGTATCTGGATTCGGCCCTCCTGTATAAGTGGGCGGCTGCAACCTCAGAAATTTTTCAACTTGCATCACTGGCTCTTCTACTGCCATTACTGGTGGTGGTGGTACAGGTGCCACATAGGGTACCTCCACCCTTGGCGGTGGTACAACTGGGGCCACGGGTACTCCAGCATCTGGTGGTACTACTGTTGGAGGTACCGGTGCCTGCTGATCCATCCTCATCCGAATATCTGTGAGGCTTTCCAAATCCTCTCAATCATATGTTGAGTGGACTCTTTAGGGTCCTCGCCTCCACCACCCCAATCCCTTCTATCAGCCATCTCAACTTCCTGCACAAATAACATATGCATTACAAAAAAAAATCGGTCATTACAAAACCAGAGTCAGCTACCAGCAGTGTACAAATGTAGAAATATGGCTATATAATTTCCCAGTTCTTTTATATTTACATGGACCTCGCTCTGATACCAACTGTGATGGAACGCCTCGTTCAAGTCCGTTAAACCAATAACGAACTTGATCCGAGTCCGCCTCCCGCAAACGGGCCGTAGCCTCGCAAGGGATACCACATACGAGTCCGTGAGAACAGAAAGGAACACACTTGATCACATATATGATTCACCATTTCATACATAATGTACAAGATTTACATAGCCAAATTTCAACCAAAAATACAAGAAAGTGCAGTAGCCTCGGGCATATCCTGAGGTAAACTAGTACAACTATGGAAAGAAACTACACTGTTGGAGGCACTGGCCCAACACCGCTGCGATGCGGCCCCGAACTGGAAGACGGTAACGAAACTTCCTCTTCACCTTCGCCTGTGGGGAGTAGGGGTGAGCCTCACTAGTCACTGGCTCTGTAGGGAACTCCCCCAACTCGAGCAAACCAAACACAAGTACGGAAGCAGTAAACTATACTTGCAATTATAGCACAATTATGCAGATTATTAAAGCAATAAACATGCTACCATTTACCGACTATATTAAACAAAGTAATTAAATAAATGGAAAAACTCAATCACGTGTACGATCTAAAGTAGAGACCGCCACACTCGAGCCACGTAGACTGGTTCACAACAATAGAAGCAGACTCGGACAAACAAACACAGGTCTACCTCTCAGTCTCGCAGCCATGGACGAAAGGTCCAGCTGCCGCTCCACGTGGAAAAGTCAAACAACTGTGGAGACCAACTAAACACCACTCCTGCGAACACACAGCCGCAGGCCCATGCCTGGCACCTCTAGGGTCTCTGGCCGGAGCACTCTAGAGTGAGGCACTGGAAAGGACTAGTCGGGGACCAGTGTCGACTATTGGTGTCCGTACCCCCAACTAAGAGCGCGCTAAAAGTGACTAAAAACAAACACAAGAGTCACTGTCCCACTGTCGTCTTTCCCTCAGCCGAACGAACAACTCAAACAAAGGAGTGAGGGTGTCTAGGACAGACGACGCAGACCTCGACGGTACAACACAAGTATGGGACAAGCCCCGAACTAACAGCGTGGCTCACAAAGAACCTGGGGCACCCAACTGGAAAGGTAACCATGGTAGGCGTCGTACTACTTGCCACGCACACAGAACCACGTGCACGTCACATACAAACCACGTGAAACGTTTTGTAAACCTCAAGTAACAACTGTCCACAACACGTGAACACAACACTGCTTGCGTGAACACCACGCAACTACACAAAGAACCAGGTAGCTACACAACCGAAGTGCTAGCTTCAAGAGCCATGCACTCTCAGAATGCTACAAGTGCCAATGCACCGCTCGTTATCAGTAAACACATCGCATAACGATATTCAGATAATCCAATCGCATAAGTCATGCATGCAAAGACCTCTCGGCTGAAGTCACGATAGGGTCTTGCGTCGCCTTCAGATAGCGTGAACCCGATAGGTCACCTTCAACACATTAACGCGACATACAAAAAAGTCGCATTCACAACGTGAACGCGACGGGTCGGCCCGTCGCCACCTGATCGCAATAGGGGGTTCCATCGCCTTAGCAGATGGAAACCTTAATCCGGGATCGCCTCCACGGATTACCAACCCACACCATGCAAACCACCCTTAATTAGTGTTTTTCATGCTTTAATGGGTTCCTAGGCATGATATCTATTGTGTAGAAAGCATTAAACTGATCAAACCTTGCATTCCACGTGATTCTCGCCCCGGAAACGGGAGGAGTCACCCTACCTCGCGAAGAACATGCGATACGACGCTCCCCCGGTGTTTCTCTCACTCCACGTGAATTTTCCACGGCACGATCACGCCGAAATCACGAATTCCCGCAAGAGTCGCCTCAGCTCCCCTTCCCTGGCCGAGCAGAACTCGTTGCAGTTCTGTACGGCTGGGGTTTCTTAAAAACAGCCAGCGGTTGGGAACGCGACGTATCATCACGTCGTGACCTGATCGCTATGGACATAGGCGTCGCCTTCCTGCCTGCCGCTCTGCGCGCTTACACGTGGCGCACATGCAGACGATCAACGCCCCAAGGCAGTCACCAGAACGCGACGGCCACCTCTATCGCGTTCAGAATGCGACACTCCTTCCTGTCACGATGACAGGCTGAGGACACTGGGGTGCTGCAGGCCCCGACTATCGGCCCAATAAGCCCCTGAAACGCACGCTCACACCAAACACGTCACATTGGCCTCACAAGCGCTGAACACGAGATCCACAAAGATTCGAAAAATGCGCGACGTTACAATCCACCAGCAGGACGCCGTGGAAGAGGCCAAGGAAGAGGAGGATGTTCCCCAGCTTCAGCTCTGGAAGAAGAGGAGGCTGGTGAAGGCGGACGAGCAGGTGAGGCCGACGACCCCAGCCGTCATGAGGCCCCCAACGATCGAGGGGATGCTCTCAGAGCTGGGTCTCAGAGGCGAGGACTTGGTCATCATCAGCGATCGTTCGGATGAGGACTTCTTCGAGGAGGTTGTTGGGGCACTAGAGCCCTTGGAGCCCACCATTAATGGTTCCAAGGGGGGAGCGCCGAGGGCATCGAAGTGGGCGCTAGTTGTAGCAGGTGGAGCGCCGAGCTCGGAGTAGCGGAGGAGTCAACCCCCGAGCTGCTACCCAAGCCCACGACGACCTCCAAGACGGCCACTGCTGGGGTCGCTGTAGAGGGGGTGCTGGAGCCTCCACCATCGACTAGCGCCGCAGAAGGGGGGCAGTCGGAAAAGCACGCATCCATGCCTGTCGCTGAGCAATCAACAGACCGTGGCGAGGCAGGATCCTCACGAGGGACACCCGTAAGTGACGCCGAAGGCCAAGAGGTGGCGGTTGCAGAGGTGGCCACCAAGCGAGTGGTCGAAGAGCCTACTGTGGACGCTCCGTTCACCACACCCCGGTGACTATGGATCCTTCGGTGGTTCATGAACGTTGCCGCCCCCTCGTTGGCGTTGAAGGCGAGCTATTTGACTTTGTTAACTCCTCATTGACCACGTTGACCAAAAGGAAAAATAAAGAAAATAGCAAAAGAATAGGAGAGGTTGCGATCGCCAGGGCCTTACCTGTGCCCAAGGAGTGTTGTGATCACGCCGGTGACGTGCCTCGCGCAGCGGACAGTGGTGGGACTTCAACTTCTCCCTCTTCGACCGGCCAAAGAAAGAGAGCTCCACGGTCTTCTTCGATGTGTTCCTGCCACGAAAAGAAACTCTATTAGACTAAAGGAAGTGTGGTAAATGTCCTAAACATAAGAGGAAATCCCAAAAGGAGAGCCCCGTACCGGTTTCAGACTTGAGAAGAGGGGTAGCCAAATGCTATGACCATCCATCTTCTCTTCATTTTTGGTTTGGGAAACCCCTTTCTAGGTGTGTAGGAAGGTGCCCTACGTGCCTAGGGTGTGAGTGTGTGTGTGTTCAACATGCAAAACTAAGGGAGAGAGAGAAGGAAAAGTGAGAAGGAGGAGGGAGATGATCCTCGTTGCTGTGGTTGATGGCTCCTTAGTAGACTCCTCCAGCACTTGATGAAGCCTTCTGGACGTTCAAAGGGTTGAGAGGGAGAGAGGAGACAAGGGTTGGAAGCTTTTAGTGGATTTTCTCTCTCTTCTCTCCAAGTATCATGGCCTGGACGTCCTGCATCTCCCCCCCCCCCTCCCTCACTTAGAAGGCCAGAGGGTGAGTTAATATAGACTGTAGGGTCAGAGGTAGGGTGCCTAGGATGCTCAAGTGTGAAGAAACACACTTGTACACTTGGCAATCCATGTGTTTAGGCTCCAACCAATGAGAGGGGGCCAAGTAAGATTTTTACTGGGTCAAGGGGGTTCCAAGGTCGCTCATATACCCGTTGGGAACGGCTACATACGTTGCATGGCTGAGAGAATGGCGCTAGTGGGCTGGAATCTCGGGCAGTTGCGCAGACTAGGTAAACCAGGTTGACGTCAAACGATGCTGCCACCAACCCCATGCAGACGTCCACATAGGTGGACACCAACTAGAGTCGACGTCCAGGGAGCTTACCGCCAACATGTAGTTAGTGGCAGTCGATGCTGTCGTCTACATGGGATCTGAGGCAAGTCAACAAATGGTCAAACGGGCCTTATTGGGCCATGGAACCGCACGGGGATGGGCCAAATCTCGCATCTACAGATGCCCCTCCGAGACATCTGGTCTTGTAGGGGAGTTGAGCAGACTGAAAGGTTGGTGTCTCGGTAAACAAAGGACGCAGAGATTAATGGAAGGGCGATCTCCGAGGATAAGAATTCTAGCAAGCCATACAAATGGGTTAGGCTAGAAACAAATGACGAATTGTCTGAGAGACAAATGAGGATAAGGGGGAGGGTGATCTACCCGTGTAACTACAACTTCAACACAACGTTAGGGTCCCTGGTGTTGCCATGTTGGACTTTGACTAGTTTCTGGTGTGTCTGAGTCAAAGGAGTTGTAATATGACGGTTGAATCGAGGGGGTCTCATAACCGGAGCTCGTGTGGGCTCACTGACCTAATTAGGACGTCTGTCCAGATTTAGGGGGTTGTGGAGACAAGGGATTGATTGATCTCTCAAAGGACTATCAAAAGATTCTAACTGAAATCAATGTTTGGAAAGCTGGAAGTCCTGAAATAAGCTCATGACTGGCGAAGGTTCACGTGGACTCAACAAGGCTGCCTGATTACTTATGATATGCACGGTGGGACAAGTGGAAAAGGGGGGACAACAAAGATCCGAGAACGACTCAAATATTCAAGAAAGAGGTGCTGACCCGGTAGGCCACCTGAATTGGGGAGCCATAGAGTGATTGAGGAACATCTCCATTTTTTTTTTTGAGTTAGCAAGAAAGCGGTTAGCAGTGCATGCTGGTGTGGGTTTCCTATCTAAAATGCAAGTTAGAACTAGAGGAAAATTCTAAGGCCAACAAATAACTGAGAGATCCCAAACCCATCATGGTTTTTGGTAAAGGGGAACTCGGGGTTCACAGTCGCCAAGTTATTCGCCTCTGGTGGGATCTTATGTTAGACATACTTGTGTAACACTCACGGTCGTATGAGTGTTCCGAAGTTGAAGCACGGCTTGTGCTTAAGTATTGCAAGACAACTTGAAGCACAAGATATAGAAATAATAACCATATGGAACAATATAGCTTTGAAAATTCTGAAATATTAGCGTCCAGATCGTATGCCGCCAACACTCTGTTGACGTCAGCATTATGCGCCGTCAACATGAATAGGCATCCACATATGCCGCCGTCAATAGAAACCTGACGGCAACCGATCTTGACGTTTACAAACCAGTGGATTAAACCGAAAAAACAGCTATTGGAAGGCCATAAGGACTCTTCCTTCTCTTTCCTTCATCCCCTCCTTCATCAACTGCGAGCCAGAGGGCTTTGGGACGAACTGAAGCAGCAGGATGGCCTCCTCATCGACCGGAGCATCCATGAGCATGAACCCGGGAATTCTGAGCGAGGTTTGGGGCACTTAAGCACCCAATTGGCCAATGGGGAGGTACGTATTGCCTATTTCTGCCCTACTTCTTGCTGAAAACACCCCAAAATGCTTTCTCATGATATTCATGGATGTGCAAGAGGTGCCTGCCTTTCCGAGCCAGGGTCAAGTACGGGCCTTCTCCTGGCTCGTGAACTTGATGACCGCAATAACCTTGGATATGAGGAGTTTCATCGGGGCATGGAATCTGAGTTTTATGGTGGTGTTGGCGAAGAACATGAAGGAGATGTGGTGGAGCTTTGACTCCCTGGGAGCACTCGTAGAGCGGTGGCATCCACACACACACACGTTCGTGTTCCAGGGGTTCGAAGCGAGCGTGCTACTAGAAGAGGTGGAGTTGTTTCTAGGGTGGAGGCACTGCTTGGGGTACGATGTGACGACTCCTCTTCTCCCGTGGGAAGAGATCCTCGTGGACATCATACAGGACAAGAAGGAGGTGCTGAGGATGATGAACAAGCATGGGATTTTCCTGGACCGACTGGCCTGGTGGTTGATCCAGCATGCAAGAGAGATTGGCGGAGAGAGGGCGACCTGAGGACTGACACTCTATCTAGCTGGCGTCTTCCTATTCCCCACCAGTGGCGACTTCCTCCTCTACGAGCACGTGGGAGTCCTATCTCTACTATGGCGTGGGCCGTCACTTGCCCCTGCAGTGCTGACGCACCTTTACAGCTCCCTGACCATGATGAGCTTAGGCGAATGCACATGCGGGAGCTTGTTCCTGCTTCAATTATGGATGGAAGCTCATTTGAAGTTTGATTTTGTTGAGAAGCAACCTACCCCCTCCAGAATCTTCCTTCGGAGTTCAGTGCACTGCAGCAGGGCATGGTATGAGCCAGAGGACGAGATCAAGTGTATAACAGCACACTTGAAGAGCAGAGATGCCTAGAGAGACTATCTGGGGTACTTCCCAGTGGAGGACTTCATAGTGAGGCCACTATTCATGAGGACTATTGAGTTCAGGGTTCGCACCAGGGAGGACAGAGATTTGTGGCTGGTTGGGGCAGATCAAATGGTGGTGTACCAACCACATCGGTGCCATTGTCAGCTCGGAATACCACGGGGAATTCCAGCTTTATCCTATTGCACCAACATGATCATGTCCGGAAGAAATGAGAAGCTGATGAAGAAAGCAAAGAAGACATGGGATAAATACACAGTGAGTAAGAAGGTGGGACAGGCAGTGCAGGAGAGCTGGGAGGATATATGGAAGTATGAGGAGTACATTGACACTATTCGCCCTATTTCTTGTGATTTCTTCATGGCTCGTAGAGCGAAATGATGTACTTTCCTACTTTCAATAAGTGTGACACAAGTTAGAATGAATAAATAATGAGTTGCACTGTGTTCAATTGTCTTGAATTGCTTGAATATGTGGAATTGAGTGAATTGGGCCTTGAATTGTGTTGAACTGTGTGTTCTATGAAGACTCAGTGTGCACAAGTTGGCGTCCACATCGACCGCCGCCAACCACAAATAGACAGCCAGACTCTCGCCGCTAACAAGCAAACAGTGGATTAGACGGCCATCTCGATGGCTATCAACCTTATATAGGCGACAATAAGGCGGTCGTTGACTGAAATTCTAGGACACCTTGGGGCCAGAGATAAACGGCAACAATGTTGGCGCCAAGAGAAATGAACAGCCACACGACGGACGTCAAAAGGGATCTAGACATCCCCAACATTGTCGTCAACTTTAAAAACCTGCTTTTTTTTTCAAACCGATGCGTCCCCAGCGCCCATTCACATCTAAACGGTCGGGAACCGTCTTTTCCTTCCTCTTCTCTCACACTCTCACTTTCCTAACTTCTTCGCTTTCTCAACCTTCTCCTTCTAATCTTCTACTACTCTTGGATTGTGCTTCGCCCAATGGCGAGGAACCGGATGATGCTCTGGACACGTCGCCAACCGAGGGAGGAAGAAGGGGAGCAGGAGATTGGCACTGTGGAAGAGAACACGGGAGAGGAAGACACGGGGGAAGAGGAGGAGATGGCCACTGTGGCCGGGGAAAGCATGTCGGAGGGGGAATCGGACGGCGATGGTGATGACGGTGAGGGCGAGGAGACGGAGATGGAAGGGGCCAGGAGACATCCACACTAGCCAAAGGTAGGCCAATCGAACCTAAACCCTGTGGATGATTGAATGTAGAAAGTGGAAAAGAAGGGATAAACAGGGGGGAGTCCGTCAGGTCAACCAAAAAATTGACGGCAGCATCGGTAGCCGTCGAGTTCCTGTAGATGTCCAAGACTTTGCCGTTAGTGTGAACTTGACGGCAAGGACATGGACGTTAGAGTTGAACTCAACGGCTACCCCATGGACGCCAATATTTTGTAAACGGCCTGACCCATGCCATCAACTTTACTTTAACGGCAATCGATACTGACGTTGACTTTTCTGTGTTTTTGCAGGGAAAAGGCAGAATGAGGAGCAGGGTGACGTGGGACTTGTGGGCTTCGTACCGAACGCTACCGAAGGCCCAGCAGACGAGGATAGTGCGGATGGGATTTGGACATCTGCTGGCAGTGCGTCCCTTCCACGTGGATGTGTCGTACCTTGAGGCGTTGAGGGAGAGGTGGGAGGAGGATTGCAAGGCATTCATCATGCCTTGGGGACATATGATACCTACGTTGGAGGACGTGGCGTATCTGACTAGACTACCAGTTCAGGGAGAGCCAGTGGTTGGACAGGAGAGGAGGGACTACTACGACGACGTAGTAGAGTTGCTCGGGCCAGAGTTCGTGGCCGAGAGGAGGAGACCGATCCGAAGCATCCTGCTCGGATCACTGTCAGAGGCGGTAGGGTTGAGAGGGGGGAGGAGAGGACCCCTAGAGAATTTGGATGAGTTCTACACCGGTGTTCGGAGGTCAATCTAGCTAGGAGACAGGAGCGAGGAGCGATCGGTGCAGATCTTCGTCGCTTATCTCTTCGGACGGCTCCTGTTCACGACGCAGTCATCTTAGATGAATTGCAAGTTTGTGCTTCTTCTCCGAGACCTAGGGAAGGCAGAGTGGTACACTTGGGGTGCCGCGATGCTGGGGCATCTCTTCTCACTACTCCCCAGCAGCTCGCGGCATTCTCAAAGCACCGGAGGCTTCACCCCCTTTCTTCAGGTACGCAGTTTTCTTTCATTTAATGCTCATCATTGAATTAATTTGATAAACTGCCTGACTAACATTTCTTCTTCTCTTGCAAATCTGGGGATACACTTGTTTCCCCATGGGATGCGGAGTACAGAGGGAGGGGAGTCAGTCCATGGTCCCCATGATGGCCCGGTGGGAGGTGGCGCCGGATCCGAGGGTGGCAGACCGGCGTGCGGAGGATGTGCGGGCTGCACTTGACCACTACCCCCACAACCAGGTACACATTTCAACTAGCTCTCCTTCTTCCTTTCAATTACTCTTTTGATGTGACTAACCAGTTCCTCTCCTTGCAGGTGGTTTGGACTCCCTACTTGGGAGAGGCAGAGGCATCCCACCCGGCAGTGGCAGTGGGTCGTCCACTGTTTGACCGCCACCTCCTCCTTCTCTGTCTAGGGATGTGCAAGCCCCTCTACCTAGAGTTTGTAGTACGCACTCTAGGCTGGCACCAGCCGGCCGTAGAGGTACCTTCTCTAGGTAGAGAGGGGCACTCCCGCCGACGGTTCTTCGTCGAGGACCGCGGCTAGGGCGAGGAGCATGGGAGCACAGTCGCCTACTGGCGAGAGGGAGGAGAGTGGGTGCTTCGACAGACGGACCTCCAGGACAGCTCTACGTACCTGGAGAGCTACTGGACACGCTACGCCGGGCGACTCCGGCTAGACCGGCGAGTGGTAAGTGAATTCTAACTCTAAGCCTTGCCATTTAATTGATTAAATTCTAACCTTGAAGTGTGAATGACAGATGTCGGAGTCCCATGCGGTGCGCCTCCTCGAGGGGAGGTTGGCGGGGCAGGCTGTGGAGCTAGAGAGGCTCCGCGCAGAGATACGGATGCTGGTAAGCCACATCTTTGAAATTATTTGATTTGATTTCTGACCAAGGTATGGTGAATGTAGAAGGGGGAGCTAGCGAGGGTGCAGGCGAGCAGAGACGTGGGGGCGAGCTCATCTGCACAGCCAGCCAGAGGGGACCTGGCGGTCCGATTACAAGAGGCCCTGGACCAGGCGTAGGCGAGGGTCCCGGAGCTCGAGGCGAGGACTCAGGAGCTGGAGTCAGAGGTGAGATACTGAATCACTACCTTTTCTGCACATGATTTGTTTGACCTGACATGTTTGCTCATTTATGTGCGGTGACAGGGAGGAGTGGCCCCGCTCTAGGCGCAGATGGAGAGTCTGCGACTGGAGTTGTCGAGGGTGGAGGGTCGCCTGCTCGAGGCAAGGGAGCAGGAGAAGGAGGCAAGGGAGCGAGAGAGAGATGCAGAGAGGGCTCGGGCAGAGATCGCCATGAGCTATGAGATTCTGAAGGACCGGGTGCTGAAGAAGCGCCGGGAGCAGTAGCGGCAGGCTCAGCAGGAGGCGCAAGGGAGGACGGGGTCGGCCTTCGCATCACTTGACGACATTGTGTCCTTAGGGGACCCATCAGTGGTGTGAGGAGGGCTACGACCCGAGGCATCGGCGGCGACGAGACCTCCTCTCCCAGACCGGCGTCAGGAGAGAGAGGAGGAGGAGGTGAGCAGCTCACGTAGGCAGAGGCCTAGTGAGGGAGAGAGGAGAGAGGAGTGAGTTGTACCACCAGGGGTATGCCCCTGTCATGATATGTACAGATCTTTATCCTTTATAGTGGACTTTTGTGGACACTTAAAGAAAAAAAAAAGTTAGTGTAGATCTATCTTTAGCCCCTTGCCTAAAAGATGTACCTTTCTTGAGATCTGGTCAATGGGCTAATTTCTAATTAAAGATAGAACGTAAATAAAACAGCGAAGGGAAATATGCACATACTTTTTTTTAATAAGGAAAACGTTAGTATATATACATGATACCACTAATTTTTTTTAGATTTTGAATTTTCCTGATTTTTTTTACTGATTTAAAATAAGAGGAAAGATATGTACATGGTAAAACTATTTACATCGTGAGACTCTTTCTATCTTTTGGTCCTATTTCATTTTCCACTTTTTTGGATTTTTTTTTTTTGGACTCTAAGACACATATTCATCACAAGTCAAGATATAGGGTCCTCATAACCTACTTAGCCACATAGGCCATGAGCAAGGAGGATCGTGCATGAAATCTTTGATATTGGAGATTGCCCTTAGCCTTCTTGATATTTTCCACTATGGAGGTTCTTATAAGGTCAAGTTGCCCCTAAAGGGAGAAATTGGAAGAAATAAATAGAAGGTCATGTGAGGATTTGGTTCAAACCACTTTTTGTTCCCAAACCAATATTTCACACTAAAAAACTTGGTCAATAATCATTTTCAGGGGTATTTTTCATTTCATTTTATTTCATTTTTGGGGTGGAGGCACGTACTATTTGCTACCTCCTTGATTTGGTCAGCCTTTTTCTGGGTACGTACTTTTTGCTACCCTTTTTTGACCTTCTTGGCTTTTCTTTACCCCTTTTAGGCTTGATTTATCATTTTGCCCTTTTGCATTTTGTTGATTTCCCTTGCTTATGGTGACCTTGTCTCTTGGGTGAGAGTGGGTGGTCCCCTACTCATGGTTTACCCCTTTTCCAAACTTGACCGAGTAAGAAGAGAATAGGGTTATATTTACCAAATTAGACCGTCCAAGTGTATTTATGATTTTCCAGCTAAAGAACAGTAATCCAACATCGTGTGGTGTGTGAGGGGACCCTATCTTGCTAATGACCAAGTGAAAAGTAGAGTCTCAGACCCACGACATCGACAAGTGATGAATAACAGACTTGACCGACTGACAAACTAAGGGTAGAACTTCTTGAGGTAGACTACATTCCAAGGATATGTCAACTCAACTCCCTCGGAGTCTACTAACCTATAAGTGTTTCCCGAGTACGCTTCTTTGACAACGAATGGACATTCCCAATTTTCTTGCAATTTACTCCTGGGACCTGGTGCCTTAATGATTTTGCGCTTTAGGACCAATTCACCCACTTCAAAATTTCTCTCAAGAACTCTTTTAGCATAAAAAACGTGCAATTCTTTGGTGATAAACTTGTGCATGGTCAGCCGTATCATTCGCCTTTCATCTAAGAGTTCAAGTTGTGCCAACAAGGCCTCCCGACATTGATCAGGGTCAAGCTCAGAATCCAATTGAACTCGAAGTGAAGGGATGAAGATCTCATATGGGAGTATCGCATCTGATCCGTATGTCAAAGCATAGGGGGTTTGCCCCGTAGGAGTTCGAACCGAGGTGCAATAAGCCCAAAGAGCCTCAACTAAGCGGTCTGGCCAGTCAGCATTGTTATGAGATTTGCAAGTTTTCTTTATGATTTTAATGAGAGTTTTATTAGTAGCTTCTGCTTGTCCATTGCCTTGTGGATAATATGGGGATGAATGATGCAAATTAATGCCATATTTACCACACATGTCGCGAAGCTCCTGTGAAGTGCATTGCGGTCCATTGTCGGTGACGATGTCCCGAGGCATGCCGAATCTTGCAAGAATGTTGCACTTGATGAACTGGACGACTGTTGAAGCTTTGACTTCTATGAATGCTTCCGCTTCAGCCCACTTTGTGAAGTATTCGGTGGCGGTCAGAATGAAGGACTTCTTACGGATTTCTCCAGTTCTGTTCGTGAGTGGACCGACCACATCGAATGCCCACATGGCGAAAGGCCATGGAGCAACGAGAGGGTGAAGAGAAGAGGAAGGAGCATGGATTTTGTCACCATGCAATTGGCATTTAGCACAATGACGGACAAAGTGACGGCAATCTTCTTCCATGGTAGGCCAATAATAGTGTCTTAGCAACTTTTGGGCAATTGCTCTACCATGACATGGCCACCACATTCACTGGAGTGAGCGGCTTCAACAATGCTTTGAGATTCGATCTCATCGAGGCAATGAAGATAGACCCCGTTGAGGGATTTCTTGTAAAGAATGCCGCCTATGATTTTGTATCACTCAGAGACACGACGAATGGCCCATCTATCAGAAGAGGTGGCATAATCGGGAAAGGATCCATCTTTGAGATAGTTTTCGATGTCAAAGTACCAAAGATAGCCATCTTCGAGGTCGATTTCTGGCTCTTTTGAGAGGGCATGGACTCGAAGGGAGGGAGACTTGAGTTGAATGAACCAAGGATCAATATGAGAAGGGACTTTCAACCTTTGGACGGAGACAGTTTCAGAAGACCTCCCTAGCGGAATAGGGATGGAAGAGGCTAGGGAGGCAAGTGAATCTGCCAGAATGTTCTGAGCCCTAGGAGTGTGGACTAGAGTGAGCTTCTTAAACTGTAAACTGCCGGACTACCTTTCCTAACAACTCTTGGTATGGTTTCAACTTGGGATCCCGGGTTTGGTACTTGCTAAGAGATTTCCAGAGTATCAACTGCGAATCTCCAATAATCCTTAACTCCTTGACTCCGAGCAGTAATGCCATTTTCAGCCCAACTAGGAGTGCCTCATACTCGGCCACATTATTTGTGGCGGGGAAGGTTAATTGATAGGCATGCGGAATGACTACTCCTTCCGGTGAGAGGAGGACTGCCCCTATTCCACGCCCTTTGGAATTGAGAGCTCCGTCGAAGTAAAGTATCCATGAAGGTTCACCATCGATAATGGCTCCCAACTCTTCATCCGGAAAGCTTTCATCGACAGGAGAGTATGAAGGTAAGGGGTGGTGGGCCAAATGCTCAGCAATAGCATGCCCCTTGATTGACTTTTGGTTAACATGGGTGACATCAAATTGATTGAGGAAACTTTGTCACCTCATCAACTGCTCAGTCAGGACAGGCTTCTCGAGCAGGTACCGAATTGGGTCCATGCGTGCCAGAAGTTTCACCTCATGTGCTAGGAAATAATGCTTTAACTTCTAGGCAACCCAGACGACGGCCACACACGTTCTTTCCATGGCAGTGTACTTTTTCTCGGCCTCATTGAACAACTTGGATAGGTAGTACACCGCTCTCTCCTTATCTCGTCATCATATTGGGTCAGGACTACTCCAGTTGAGTCTTCAGTGGTTAACACATAGAGCAATAAAGGTCGACCCGGGACTGGAGGAGCGAGAACAGGGGTGTTGAACAGATAAATCTTCAATTCTTCAAAGGCCTTTTGACATTTATCGTTCCAATCAAACTTAGCCTCTCCTTTAAGCATCTCGTAGAAGGGCTTGCAACGGATAGAATGCTGAGAGATAAATCTCCTAATAAATTGAAGTCTGCCAATTAGCCCTCTAACTTCTCTGATATTCCTAGGAGGAGGCATGTCGATTATTGCTTTGGCCTTGTTGGGGTCAATCTCAATTCCCCACTTGCTAACTATGAACCCAAGCAACTTCCCAGAAGATACTCCAAAGACACATTTCTTGGGGTTCATTTTGAGCTTATGTTCTCTAGACCGCTGGAGAACTGCCGGAGGACCTCAGCATGGCCATGTCGAGTCTTTGATTTAACCAAGACATCGTCCAAATAGACCTCTATGTGCACATGCATCATGTCGTGAAAAATTGCCATCATTGCCCTTTGATAAGTTGCTCCTGCATTCTTCAATCCGAAGGGCATCACAACATAACAATAGGTCCCCCAAGGTGTTTTGAAAGAAGTTTTCTCCTGATCTTCCTCGGCCAGACGGATCTGGTTATACCCAGAGAAACCATCCATGAATGACAACATCTCAAAGCCGGCAGTATTGTCCACTAGGACATCTATGTGTGGAAGAGGGAAATCATCCTTTGGGCAAGCACGATTAAGGTCACGGAAATCTATACAGATCCTAACCTTACCGTCCTTCTTCATCACAGGGATGATATTAGCTTCTCATTGTGGATAAAGCACATCTCGAATGAATTTGGCTTTATGCAACTTGTCAACCACCTCTTTGATCTTGAGTGCAAGCTTTGGATGTAGCCTCCTTAGCTTTTGTTTAACGGCTTTTGTGTCGGCTTTTAAGACCAACCGGTGCTCGACCAAAGAGGTGTCAAGTCCAGGCATGTCCTCGTAGGACCAAGCAAAACTGTTGGAGAATTCTTTAAGGATGGCTACAATAGCTTCTTCTTCTTCTACACTCAAGTTGGCACTAATCAAGACTACCTTCGGAGATTCTTCGGTGCCAAGGTTGACCTCTTTGGTTGGCTCGTCGAACCTTTTTGTGCCATCCACATAAGAGCTCACTGGATCCTCTTCTTCCGACCCAAATCTCTCGGCTCATCTTTTTCATCGAAATCTAGCAGATAGACTCCTAAACCATCGTCTACAGAATCGCCTTCTTCAAAATCGACCTCTACAAGGGCAAGTTCCTCAAGAAACTCTGGGATTTGACTCAACTTAGCACACATCTCAGCTAAGGCCATGACATAACGGGCAGGGACTTTCCTACCCTTCTCCTTATGAACACATGGCTGAGAGGGACTAGACTCTTCTAAACTTAAACCCGACTCTAGACTTGACTCTAACCCCGACTTTAAACTAGAATCTAGACTACTATGTACAGAACTGCTATGCACAAAACTATGTACAGGGGAAGTGCCCCTAGGTGGGTGAGAGTGAGAATTCAAGCTGGAAAGCGTCGGCCCCTGGCCGATCGGAAGAGGCTCCAAAGAAGAACGGTATTCGATGAAGACCTCGCATTCCCACCTTTCAAAATTGGCATTTTTTTTTTTAAAGTCAAGGCTTAAAACCATGAGTTGCTGACTCAAGGCTGCCCCAACTGGTCAGGTGAGGAATGGAGAAAGGACAGGCGGAGAAAGAAGTGGTCGGAGAAAGAAGTGGTTGGAGAAAGAGAGTCGTGTGCCAAACACACTTCGGTTGTGGGAGACTGGGAAGGAGATGGGGGGGATGAAGGTGATGAGGAGGGAGATGGAGAGTCAGAACCAAAGAGCGAAAGAAGGCCAAAGTCCTCGCAGACTTCCTTAAATTCAGCAGCTTCCTTTTCTTCTTCGCTCTCGGGGTCGAACAACTCTTCTATCACGGGCTCGCGAGTTCCCGGTTGGAGGGGTCCCTGAATGAAGTGCTCCTTCAGGGTCCAGGTGAGAGGGGTATAGGGGATGAAAGGATCCGGATGAACGGGGTCCGGATGAAAGCCTAAACCAGCCCTATCTAACAACCTCCTTGTCTGGACACTATGGACAGGACCCTGCTCATTCCTACCCAACCCTCGGCCATGAATATAGCCGATCTTGGCCATCACTTCCCAACCTTTCCCTTGGGGACATGGGATTTGCTCAAATTGATCGTCATCCAAAAGGGGAGGTTGGTTCAGATCAATGGGCAAAGGGAAATCAAAGATGGACATGACAGGCTTCTTCCCCTTGTCCGGAATAAAAAGGTGCGGCATCTGCTCCGAAGTGATAGAATTAAGGGTTTCCAAGGTAGGAATGCTCTTGATTTTGATGACCCGCCCATTGAATGGAAATTTGAAACATTGGCGGGTAGTGGAAGGGACCCCTAGAGTTTGTTCTAGCCAAGGACGACCAAGGATGGCCTTGAAGGTCGGATCGACATCCAAAACTAGAAACTCGGATGACATGGTAACAGGTCCAATCCCTAGTTGGAGAGCAAGTTTACCTTTGGTAACCCTTTTGGAGTTATCATAGGTGGCTATTGTGGAGCAGATCTTCTCCAGATTATCCTCCCCCAAACCCAATTCTTTGAGAGTCTTCATCGGACACACGTTAATGGATGCCCTAGTGTCAATGAGAGTGGAGTCTACCGACACCCCATTGAGGGTAAAGGTGAGGCAAAGGGGAAGAGAACGACACTCGGGGGCAGCAAGATCCTTTTCCAAGAAAGAAATCGAGGGTCCTTGAGAGAGGGAGAGGATGGCATTGGTTACCCCACTGGGAGGAAGGTCGTCACTGACCATGATTTTCTGGAGGAATTGAAGGAGGGTGGACTGATGGGACGGCGATCTCCGAATCAATTCTAAAATAGATACCCTTGCGGGCATCTTATCCAAATGTTGCAGAATATCATATTTGGTACCGGCAGGTGGTGGAGGTTCATTGTCCTCCTCATCTTGAGTTGGCCGTGGAGGTGGAGGAATAATCCGATTCCGGTGTGTGACATGAACGTCCTCCTGAGATTTAGGGAGAATGAGTTGGAGGGGTTTGGTGCCATGGGTGGACGACTCATAGGCAGGAGAAACGGATATGGAAGGGTAGGACTCCTGAGGAGCAGGTCGGATGAGAACCAAGGGCCGCTCTTCTAAAATGGCATCTACGGTGATGGAGGGCTCCTGGGACTCTACAGAGGGCCCAAGTCAGCCTGCGAGTGCTCGTAGGTGAGAGGACTCACTCAACCAAGGGGGGAACCTGAACAGATGGGATGAATGGCGTATGCACGGGACCGAGAGGCCCGAAATGTATGCAAGAATGAAGGTGAGGAGCAAACATGGTGACAAAACAAGTCCTCGGGCAGAGTCACGGCGACCGTATACGCCGCGACCCAATCGCGACAGCGCGGGCTGCCACGATACTGACAGAGGCCCGAAAACCCAACAAGTCACCAACTAAACTCAAGCAGACTACCCTACCAAAATGAGAAACAGAAAAAGGCACTAAATCAGTACAACATGGGTCAGGAAGGACATAGAAACCGATTCATGGATAAAAACAGTAACATACAAAGCAAACCTGATAACGTGACGTCTTGCCAAGACGCGACCTGTGCGCGTCCTCTCCGGCTGCCGCGATAGGAACCGAAAACTTACAAATAAAAATAAAAGGAAAATCCGAACCTTGACAGGATTCTAACAGACAAAAACACGAGAACACATGATATAGGCAATGGAACAAGGATGCATGATCTCATGGGCATTGGATAAAGTGAACATGGGAGTAAAAAGCACTGACCTGAGAATGCGTCTCCCCGTTGCGACGCGACAAGGTCGCGTCGCCGCGATCTGGCGCGACAATAACAGAGCAGAAAAGGATGCAGAAAATAAAGAACAAAAGACTAACAAGACACTAAAGAGACAAACAAGGAAGAAAGTATGGCAAGCAAGCAGTTAAAATCCACGAGGGTGGCAGTGAAGGTCCCACAGTGATCGCCAAAAGGTGTAATCACATGGATTGTGCTCCCCTCGACACACGAACGTGTACTAAAACTAGTAGTGTGGAAATATGTGTGTGTGATCGCCACCTAGCAAGTCGCCTAAGAATAGGAATAAGATAATGGCTGACTTAAACTAGGAAAAGGAAAGAGAACAAAAACGGACCTGGTGTCACGGTTGCCATGACCGCCGTGATAGATGGTATCGCGTCAGCTTACGTTGACGCGTCTAAGGTCGCGTCACCCTCGGCCGTCGCGTTCTCTGAATGCGGGAGAATCGGGGTATGGACCTGCTTCTCGTCCTCCAGCCGGCCAGAGAACTAGAGCTTCCCATAGATTTCACTTGCTTGCCTGCCAATCAAAGATAAACACAAAGAAAACACCCCATTAGAATATGTTAAGCACAGTATCTATTCTAAAGATGAAAGAAAGTGGGGGATCATGGTGGGAACGCACCTGGGGTGGTTTTAAACCCCTATGGGTGTGGGAAAACATGGGTGGATAGTAAGTGTGCTCTATCTAGGAATAACATAAAAATGCATGTAGAAATAGGAGGAAGGAAGGAGGAAGAAGATGAGCCCCATTAGGGCGACTCCCTGGCATGGGTACAGCTCCAAAGATATGAAAATGCTCGAGGAGATTGTTGGGGTCGCCCTCTTCACGCTCCGTGCTCCATTGATGGTGAAAAGAGTAGCTTTGGTGAGTGGAATGTGAAGGGAAATGGTGAGAATGGGTGGCTGCGAGACTAAGTATGATCAAGAGGAAATTTCGGCAGCCCTTTGGGGTCGTAATGAGGCTCTCCCATTCTGGAGGAGGGGCCTTGTTTATATAGAGCTTGGAGTGAGAATAAATGACATTATCTCCTTAAAATGGCTCAGAAACTAAAAATGGGAGATAAAGCCTCATTCAAACCGAGTAGAGAGTCCTTAGGGATGCCAAAGGAGAGTTCCTAGGTCCGAAATCTCGCCCCAAGTGGTGGAGATAATCCCTAGGGATTAAGCTAGATTCATAAGAGGATAAATAGGGGGCAGTTATGGTGGCCAGAGGGTTCGGTCATTGTCGCGGCATATCGTAGGACTGCGACTGGAAACGCGACGGGGCGGGCCGACGCGACAGTATTATCTACGTGCATGGATAATGCATGGGCTGTCGCGGCTGCTAGAACCGTCGCGACTAGAGACGCGGTGCCACGATGCGTCGCGACAATAAATCTGAATTATTTGAGAATTATCAGCCAACCACATGGTAAGATGAGAGTTATTATCCCCCAAGGACTCTCTCAAGGTGATAATGTGCAGGATTTCAAGGCATTTGAAAGGTTTAATGGGCTCAAAACAAGGCTAATGATGGACTCAAGGTGAGTGACCAATTAGGGGCCCACTAGGGTAACAAGAAATGTGGTTCAACCCATTAGTCACAATCGGGTGTCTACAGATTTGCCCCTCCTTGGCTTCCACTTTGTAGGGGAGCAAAGCGGAAGTGGAGTGGAGATGTCATGTAGTGACGGCGGAACAGAAGTGATGCTAAGCGAACTGAAAAGTGGAAGCCAAGGTTAAGAGACACCCGGTCTAACCAATGTGCAATTGGAATCTTCATGAAAGCCCCGAGTCAACTCGAGCAGAATGCAAAGAAGAGCACAAGTCTGGACGAGAGGGAGAAAAGAAAAGGACGATCAACCCCTCGATTGAGAGGTACCCTAGCCAAATGGCCTACAGGTTTCGTTTTGGAGGGACATGTGCATGCCAGGCAGGTAACTCATGACTCTGTCCTGGGAGCGGTTCACAACCAAAACGGATCAAAGGAGTAGGACGAATAATTGGATAGGGAATCCAGACAGGGAAATTCTTGTCAATCAGACGGGAACAACTCACTCGGAGGCAAACCTTCCGATTCGGAGTGGAATTGAGATTTCTTGTTTTGGAATATGAAAATGATTGGGCACTCAACAAGGGCTCATCAAAAGTCTAAAATGAGTCAGGAGAGCTCAAAGTCCTACATGATGCATGCTGGGCTAAAATAAAAGAAATCATCAAAACAAATGCAAAAGAAAGGAAAAAATAGAAAATATATCAAGGATAATATTGCCAAGCCAAATAAGGACGGGTCAAGAGACCACCTGTAACCGCAGTACAGACCTGAACCCATCGTTCCTGTACTTATTTAACCTAACGGCATGTCCGACGATTAGCAATGTGCACCTAGATTATCACTGTTTTTGGTAAAGGGGAACTCAAATCCCAGAGCACATTGAGAACCAGCCGGTCCTTGAAGTGATATAATAAGTAGAATATCATATAGTAATGCGAGGAGTAGGGAAAGAAATACAATACCTGACTTACCTGTGATGATATCTCTTTTTTTTTGTGTTGATTTTCTAATTTTTTTGATATTTTGATATTGACAAAAATGAGGTAACAAACAAATTGAAAAACAATCAAACAACACAACACAAACATGAAAACGAACCCCTCGGGTAGAAAGGCGACTCCGTAGACGACCGCGACCGAGTCGCGTCGCACCGCCCTGCCGCGACAAGGTCGCGTCAGATCGTGGTGTCGCGACTCGGACAGAGCCCAAAAAGACAGAAAAACGGGGGTTTATCCTTATCCTAGGACTCTTAGACTAACACTAGGACTCCTAAACTTCTTCTAATCTCATCCTAACACCTAGCTGCGGGATTAGAATGGGTTTATGACTCTTAAGACTTTATAAGTAAAGGGGGTGGGGGTGCTAATCCCGCAGCTAATCCCCTTTCTCCTCTTTTTTTCAGATTGCCCTATTTTGCAAGCATGAAGAGGGGTTACTCTGCTTTCCAGGAGGAGATACCTCCCTACTCCGGCCCACAGGCTGCAAGGGAGTCCCATGCAGATCTCCAACAGCTGAGCACCATCCCGGGACACATTTGCATGCGCCCGGACCTCCAAGTAAGTGCATTTTTTTTTTGTTTTCTTGTTCTACTATTTCTGCACTTTTGGTTCTGTTTTGCTCTGTTTTGTTCTTCCCGTTCTTAAACTCTCATTTTCTTCTCCCCTTCAGATTTTGCCTGGTCAAAGGAGATTCTCTAGGCCACCATGGCTTTCCCCTATGCTGGAACTACTCCCTCAAGCTTCCATCAGTCACTTAAAAGAGTGGGGTTTGTGCACCGTTCTAGTGCTTGCTAAGAAGTATGTCAAAATTATACACGTGTGGGATAGCGTTACAGCGCTAGCAGAGTTGTGGCATCCGCAAACCCACATGTTCCCTTTTCCAACGTTTGAAGCTACCATCCTTCTGGAGGAGTTGAGGTCATGCTCGGCCTCCCGCGATACCAACAGGGTAAAGAAATAACAATCTCCTATACCGTGAAGCCAATCAATTCCTGGAGCATCCTCTCGGAGATCACCATGAGGAAAGAGGATTTACATCCTATGACAAGCGGGACACATGCTCACCTCCTACCCATCGCACAGTGGATCACTTCGCAATGTAAGAGTAAAACGTGCAATTATCAGGCCATTGCTAAAGCGGCTGCAATCTGCATATGCGGGGTCATCCTTTTCCCCATGACGGACGGGGCCATCTCCTTTTCAAATCTCAGCATCGTGGATTCCCTTTCTGAAGGTATGAATATTGGGCAATTGGTCTTGGGATTCCTTTACGCCGGCTTGTCTTCCGCTACCATGGGAGGTCCCTTCTTTGGCTCTATTGTTGCCCTCGAGCTGTGGATGGGGGTTCACATTCAATTCCGGGCGATGGATGTTCTGGCCACGGAGTGCAAATCGATGCTCAATCACCCATTGGCCTACGTAGGTGGCCCTCTCCATATGTCTACCTGGGTTTGGTGCAAGACCGCGCATGTGAAGGGGTTGAAAGCTTGGCGTGATTATTTTAGGAGACTCACTGTGGTGGGGTTTGATATGCGCCCCCGCTTCATGCATGGCCGGATAGTCCACCTTCCTCAGCACACTGGGCTGGCCTTGAAGTTGATAGGCAATGAAGCGCTAGTTCTGTACAATCCGGATCGATGCTGCCTCCAATGCGGTGCGGCCCGCACGGTGGTCCCCATTCTCTCACATTATCTGCCTATCCAAGAGAGGAAGAGGGGTGACAAGCAGGACGAGCGCGACGTGCGCAGTGCCATCGTCCATTGGGAAGTAAGCATGACGAGCCCTCTCCAAGTCGAGGTAGAGGAAGACGAGGATGTGACTAAAGAGTACCTCGAGGCGTTGAATGAGATTCAACTGGCAGCGGGGAGCATTTGATTTGACTTGATTTGATTTGACCTGATTTGATCTGTAGGCAAGATGGTAGTTAGGAAAGAATTTGTAGTTTTTTTGTCTGATGCTTAGAATGAATTAAAGCGTGTAATGATTCACATTTGAAATGAATAAAGCTAAATTTTCCTGAAACGCATTGGGCTCTGTTGATGTCGCGACGGTAGTGGGTGTCGCCTTAATGTCGCGGCCAAGCGGGGCGTCGCGACTATGTAGCGACGGCCTCGGGTGTCGCGATATTAACGCGACCGCCCGCTACGTCACGTCAAGGACCGATTCTTTTAAAACCCAAACGGCTCTTTCTTCCTCCTTTCCGGCTACCAACTTCCCAAAACCCCCAAACCTTCTAACCCTATTGCAACCCCCCTCACCCTTTGCTCACTTCTTGACCCTCTCTTTGTCTCCCAAACTCAAAGATCACCCGAGATTGTAATGGAGGGAGGAAAAGACTCAGGCGAGGGCTCATCCTGCAGGAAGAGACAGGCGGAGCGTCGGAGCTCCCGGCGCCGGGTGGCGGATCCTCCGGTCGAGGAGGAAGTGCCCGAGGTCGAGATGGAGGAGGAAGCGGATGTGGACGCTCCGATGATGAACGTGGAGGAGGAGCGGAAGAAACGAGCCAAAGCCATGAAATCGGTAAATAATTCAACCCTAGACCCTTGAATGATCGTAGAATAGAGGTAGACGAAGCCCCTAGAGGGTGTATGTAGGGCGAAAAGCCCGAGAAAAAAGGATCAAACAAAGAAGGCTCCGGCCGGTTTGGTTCTGAGAACGCGTCAGCCCGACCCACCGTGACATCGTGTCGCGGTGGGGCGGGGTGTCGCGACGCCCCAGGTCGACGCGACCTTATCGCGGCCTTGTTGGCCGACGCGATAAGGTCGCGGTGGCCCGCTTTGACGCGACATGGTCGCGGCTGCCATGGCTGCCGCGATCCCAACCGAACTCACAAAAAAAAAGTTTTAATTGAACTTGAATGCATCTGCAGGGTGAGATGAGGGCCCGAGTATCGTGGATTGTAGTGTTGGCTGTTTTCCTGGCATTCCCCCCTTTCCAGAAAGAGAGGGTAGAGGAGATGGGGTTCGGAGAGATTCTCAGGATGGATAGGATGAGGGCAGATCCGGCCCTTACTCAGGCTCTGCGGAGCAGGTGGGACGCGGAGGCGACCGCCTTTACATTCCCATGGGGACATATGATCCCCAGCCTCGAGGATGTGAGCCGGATTACAGGGCTCAGGATCTACGGGCGGGCTGTGAGCGGATATACCTACCCTTGCTACCACGACTTGTCCGAGAGACTTTTAGATTTACCCGTGGAGCGTAGGTCTTCCCTAGTTCCTAGGGTACCCCTCCAGGAGAGCCTAGGTCTGTTCGATGTAGGGAAGGTAGCGGGGGAGAGTGACGATGAGCACCTAGACAGGCTGACCCGAGTGAGTTGGAGGGAGTTAGCCAGTGAGCCTGGGGCGCAGGCAGACTTGGACCTGCGTCGTTTCCTCGTGCTCTTCCTTGGCAAACTTCTGTTTGCCACGAGGGGCGACGCAGTCCACTGCCGGTTCCTGCCGTTGCTAGAGGAGCTGAGTGAGGTAGGGGGGTATGCCTGGGGAGCAGCCTTCCTAGTACATCAGTTCGATAGCTTGGGCGCCTCGGAGCGACAGACGTCGACCAGCGGATTCTTTCCCTTCCTCCAGGTACGCACTTTCTCCTTAACCCTTGATTTGAAGTGCACCTAGGCATAAACTACCATCTAACTTGATTCTTATCTTGCAGGTATGGGCCTATCTACACCTCCCAGCTTTGAGGAGGGGAGAGCTTGTACGGCCGGGTCTGGTACCCATCGCACGCCGTTGGGGCCCCATCCGGGATTCCCTCAGCCTTGGGGACCAACTTGAGCGTCTCCAGGAGGCGATAGACAGTTACCCCTACTTGGATGTAAGTACCCTTAATCTCTTCCCTTTTGCATGAATTACTTGCTTGATTCAATTGCCTGATGACTGATCAGATTTGCCCTTTTTTGCAGGTGGTTTGGCAGCCATACCTGGGGGAGAGTGACGAGGGACAGCCCTGGTTAGTGCAGGCCCACCCCTACTTCGGTAGGTCAGTGTGGTTGCATGCGCTAAACCTTGTGCTACCTCTTCATTTGCACCTTTGCCAGCGTTCCCTCAGACTTCGACAGAGTGCCGTGGAGTTCCCTGTCCGGGACCGCTTCCGCCGACCGGGTCGGAGCTTCTGGGGGCTTCACGACACGACAGGCTGGTGTGAGCGGGCGAAGGAGCAGATCAGCAACTGGGAGTGCAAGGGAAAGGCTGTCAAGTCAGATGCGACTACCGACGATGCCTACCTCCAGGCGTACGCCTTGAAGTATGGCGGCAAGGTATACAAGAGTGCCCGACACCAGGTACAACTCCTAAACCACGACTCAATAAGTTTAGAAATTATGGAATTGAGCTGATGATTTGAAAATGCATTGCACGTGGATGTAACTGGTGAAATTGCATCGCTCCAAGCCCTGCTTTACTCAGCAGTGCAAGATCAGGAGGTAGCACAGAGGCAGACAGCAGAGCTGGTAAGTACCTACCTCAACTTCAGCCTATAATTTAAGCAGATTTTGGAAACTGACATGCTTTTGTGTGCAGCGGAGAGAGTTGGAGAAAGTGAGGAACACCGGAGCAGGCGGTGCTTCTTCTTCTCGAGGTGCAGGGGGCTCTCCATCGCTTCTGGAGCCCCGGCTGGCGGGGGCGGTGCTGAGGGCTGAGGAGGCTCAAAGGCACCTAGAGGAGCGGGTAAGTGTAAAGGAATTTTTGATTGATTATTCTTTTTAGCAATTGATTATTGACTGTTTTTTTTTATGCAGGAGAGAGATTTGCAGCTCACCACGGAGCACGCCATGGATCTCCAGGGTCAGAGGGACCAGCTCCGGGGAGAGAGGGACCAGCTGCGCACCCGGGCGGAGACGGCTGAGGCGCAGGTCGCGGAGGTGACGAGGGAGCTGGCGGCGCTGCGGGTGCAGAGGCCACCTGGAGACCAGGAGGAGATCACCCGATTGCGCATGGAGCTGCTGGCGCAGCAGACGGTGGCACGGAGCCTCCAACAGATCGTGACGGACATAGGCCGTTCACGTAGCAGGAGCCGGAGCGGTGCGAGGGTCAGCAGGGCGACCGGCGCCTCCGTTGGACAGTACTTAGCAGGTTCCTCCAGTTGACGGAGGAACGAGGAGGAGGAGAGGCGCCGCCAGGGTGAGGGTAGTGCCTAGGATGGCAGAGGTGGTGGCGAGATGCTGCCACCTCTGGATAGGCAGGAGGGATCCGGGGAGAGTGGCGGTGGACAATGAGGAGTTTGTGAGCCACCCCCCTTTATCTTATGTACATGTCGTTCAAATTCGTACATCTTTACCTTTTATGTCAATATTTGTGATAAATGAGTGGTTTGTGATTGACACGAGTGTGAGGTGAGTTTCAAACAAGCGAGAGGGATAGAGAGTTCTGAGTGCGACGCAGTACTCCCTTTGAAATGTCTGTTCCTACACACACTTAAAAGAACAAGTTAGATCTGTTCTTAGGCTCAGCCCCTTGCACTGAAATGATAAAAATTTAACTCTGTAATTGTCAAGGAGCAGAGCCTTATTAAATAAGCGAAAAGAAAACGAAACTAATGTATGCTAAAGAAAAGTGATATGAACACACATTTTTTTCTTTTTTTTTTTCTTTTTTGAAAGATTTCTGAAGAAAAAAAAATGGATTTTTGAAAGGTTTCTAATTTTCTGGATTTTGAAGATCTTTTGATTTTTTTGAGTTTTGGGGATCTTTTGATTTTTTTTAGTTTTGAATTTTTAATTTTTTTTTTTAGGATTTTTTGATTTTTGAGTTTTGAGGATCTTTTGATTTTTTTTTGTTTTGAGGATCTTTTGATTTTTTGTGTTTTTTTTATTTCTTTTGATAACAACACCTCTTGATCTTGAGTGATTAGCCATGAGCCTTACCTCCATCTCACTTTGGCGAATAAGGTTTATGTGCAACGTGCATTCGTCTTTGGTTTGCTAAAATTTCTTGCCCCTTGGATATTAATGTTCCAACGCAAACCAAGCGTAGGGATTCTTTGGTCATTTTAGGGAGGAGAGGAAGAATATAAATGTGGTAAGACTTAGTCTCGGGGTCGGGGTTACTGGCTTGTAAAGCTTGCAACGAGTATGTCACATGTGAGATTCATCTGTTGTCCAGGGACTTTAGGGCCACCGTATTTTCTTCTTCGATTGGGGCATGCGTGCGACTGGGCTCAAGGGCGTCCCGCGGGAAACTGTACTGCCACTCTTTTAACATGCCCCTACATTTATCATTTTATCCCTTCATTTTTGTACTATATATTTTTCTCTTAGACTGCCCGTCCCTCTTTGAGACTTCAAACACATGGTTTACACCGTTGCATGGTTATAGGCTAGCCTCCCTCATGCCCCTAGTTCTTGTCCAAGTAAGGAGAGAATTGACCCTTGCTTCCCTGAACGGGGGCTAAGCGGGAACATCATATATGAAGGGGAAATGCGCTTAGGTCACCGTGTTGAGTGCGCGATTGAGCATAAATGTTATTCTGCTAGTAGGAGAGGGAGTGAGACACTTGACGAATGGCTACCTGTCAATTGGTGTTGTTATCAAAAAACTGTTTATTAGAGGTAGAATCTTTTAAGATATAATACATTCCATGGGTGAGAGAGTTCATCGCCATCGGCATTAACTAGCCTATACGCGTTCCCCGGGTACGCTTCCTTAATGACGTACGGCCCTTCCCAGTTTGCTGACAATTTAGACCTTGGACCTCCAGGTTTTATGAAAATACACTTCAAAACCATGTCTCCTTCTTGAAATTTGTGCTCAATCACTTTCTTTTGAAAAGATCTTGAGAGTCTATTTTGATATGAAAGCACATGATCGGCTGCAGCTAGGCGCCGTTCGTCCAAGAGTTCTAGTTGTGTAAGCAACGCCTCCCGACGTTCATCGGGATTAAGTTCCTTGTCTAACTGAATTCTCAGCGAAGGGATGAGGATTTCATATGGACATACCGCTTCCATTCCATAAGTAAGTGAGAAAGGAGTTTGCCCGGTGGGCGTGCGGACGGAGGTGCGGTAGGCCCACAGAGTCTCAATTAGCTTTTCTGGCCAATCAGCGAATTTATTAGACTCACAAGTTTTCTTTAGAATTTTCAAAAGTGTTTTGTTTGTGGCTTCGGCCTGGCCGTTGCCCTGAGGATAATACGGAGACAAATGATGCAGGGAAATGTTGAATCTCTTACATAGGTCTTGAAGCTCTTGGGATATGAACTGGGGTCCATTGTCGGTGACAAGGCTGCCTGGTACTCCAAACCGCGCAATGATGTTCTTCATAATGAATCTACATACGGTCGAACCTTTGATTTCTGCAAATGCTTCTGCTTCGGCCCACTTGGTGAAATACTCAATAGCAGTGAGGATGAAGGATTTTTGTTTTATCTGAGCATTAGGATCACCAAGGGGCCCGATGATATCAAAGGCCCACATGGAGAAAGGCTAAGGAGAGGATAGTGGATGCAGAGAGGAGGAGGGAGCATGGATTTTATCGGCATGGATTTGGCATTTGACACATCTACGAACGTAGGCGGCACAATCTTCTTCTAAGGTTGGCCAGTAGTAGCCCTGCCTAAGAATCTTTTTAACCAACATCTGACCATTCACATGCCCTCCACATTCACCGGAGTGGGATCCTTCCACCACCTTCCAAGCCTCTTTATCTGTCACACATCTAAGGAGCATTCCATTTAGAGCGCGTCTGTAAAGCACTTGACCAATGAGGGTGTACTTTAGCGCTGCCCTACGAATAGCTCACCTATCCTCTGCTTCAGCTTCTTCTGGGAGGGTACCGTCTCTACAATATTGCTCAATCTCATGGTACCACGGCCTTTCTTCTTCTATCAATTCTCCTAATTCAACCAGCAATAACTCCTTCGCCTCCCTTCTCTCTGCCTTCAGAACTAGAGAGCTCCTAAGGTTCAAGAACCAGGGATCCTGAGTGGAGGGAGCTTCTAACCTTTGAACAGTGATAGTCTCAGCACTACGGCTGAGAGGGAAGGAGAGAGATGAGGCTAGTGATGCTAGAGCATCGGCCAAAATGTTCTGAGAGCGAGGAGTATGGATATAGATAAGTTGACGGAATTGCTTGGCCAGGAGCGTGACCAGATCTTGATAAGGCTTGAGCTTAGGGTCACGAGTGCGATAGGTAGAAAGAACTTGCCGAAGGACGAGTTGAGAATCTCCTATGATCTTGAGGTGACGCGCGCCTAGGAGGTCGGCAAGCTTAAGACCGGCTAGGAGAGCCTCATACTCGGAGATATTGTTGGTGGCGTAGAACTGGAGTTGATAAGCCAAAGGAATGGTGACCCCCTCTAGGGTGAGCAAGACAGCACCTATGCTCCGTCCCCTAGAATTGAGAGCTCCATCGAAGTGGAGTGACCAGAAGGGATCATGAGAGACAAGTGATAGGTTTTCATCGGAGAATTCCTCTTGAACCGTATCACTATGAAGAAGGGGGAGGTGGGCAAGGTGCTCAGCAATAGCATACCCTTTATGGCTTTCTGAACAATAAAGGAGATATCAAATTGAGAGAGGAAGCTTTGCCAGCGTGCCAATCTGTCGGCGAGGACTGGCTTTTCCAGGAGATACCTAATAGGGTCCATTCTAGAAATCAAACTCACCTTATGAGCTAGGAAGTAGTGCTTCAATTTCTGCACTACCCAGACTAGCGCTACACAGGTTTTCTCCATTGTGGTGAGTTTGAGCTCGGCAGGATTGTAGAGCCTAGATAGGTAGTAGACTGCCCTTTCTTTGCCGGATTCGTCATGCTGAGCAAGGACAGCTCCTAGGGAGTCCTCAATTGTTGACAGATATAGGATTAAGGGTTTCCCAGGGGTGGGTGCCTGAAGCACGGGCGGATTCATAAGATAACTCTTGAGCTCATCGAAGGCCTCTTGGCACTTGTCGTTCCATTCAAATTGACCCCTCCCCTCAACAGTTCGTAGAAGGGACGGCACCTTTGAGAGTGCTGAGATATGAATCTCCTTATGAACTGCAGTTGACCAATCAAACCTCGAAGTTCAGATATGTTCTTGGGAGGAGGCATCTCATTGATTGCCTTGGCCTTGTGCGGATCTATCTGAATCCCCCGTTTACTAACTATGAAACCTAGCAATTTTCCTGAGGAAACCCCAAACACGCACTTCTTTGGATTCATCTTCAATTGATATTCTTGCACGCGACGGAACACTTTAGCAAGCACGGAGGAATGTTCAGTTCGGGTCCGAGACTTCACCACGATATCATCCACGTAAACCTCAACATCAATATGTATCATGTCGTGGAAGATAGCTAACATTGCTCTTTGATAAGTGGCGCCGGCGTTCTTTAGTCCAAACGGCATGACCACGTAGCAATATGTTCCCCATGGGGTGGTGAAGGAGGTCTTCTCTTAATCCTCTGGGGATAGACGAATCTGATTGTAGCCAGAATACCCATCCATGAATGATAGAGTTTCGAACCCTGCTGTATTATCAATCAAAACATCCAAATGAGGTAGCGGGAAATCATCCTTTGGACATGCCTTATTCAAGTCCTAGAAGTCTATGCAGATACGCACTCTTCCGTCCTTCTTCATCACCGGGACAATGTTCGCCACCCACAAAGGATAGAGGACTACACGGATGAACTTGGCTTTGTGTACTTTATCAATCTCCTCTTTCATTTTCAAAGCTATGTGGGGGAGGAATCTTCTTAGCTTCTGTTTAACGGCAACTGCCCCTGGCTTCAAGATCAACCTATACTCTACCAAGTTGGGGTCAATGCCAGGCATATCATCGTAGGACCAGGCAAATGAATCCTTGAACTCCCTTAATATTTCTATGAGCTCTTCTTCTTCTTTGGGAGGGAGATTAGAGGCTATGGTTAGGAGCCTGGGGTCCTCTTTCGTTCCCACGTTTACCTCTTTGGTGGGTTCATCTACTGCCGAGGTAGGTTCATCGAATTTCCTCATGCCACTTGCATATATTTCGGCAGCATCCTCCATCTCACAATCCCCTTCATCTGATGGGTCATCTTCGGCTAGAATCTCGTATACTCCAAATTCATCGTCTAGCCCTTCCTCCAAATGCAGATCCCCTATATTCAGCACCACTGCCTCCTGGACGAACTCTTCGACAGCTAGAAGAGCGCCACACCTATATACTAAGTCCAACAGATATCTATGGGGTATGCCACTACCCTTCTTCTTCCTAGACGGGGACAGGGACTTGCAAGGATCTACCCCTGGACTTAAACTAGATTTGGTATTTAGAGGAGACTCTGGAGAAGTGTCCAGAGGTTTATTTGAACGGAAAATAAAGGGTGCTGCAGGGCCGCGAAGGTCCTCCGATGGGACTAGAGGAGGAAGCGGGCCACCCGAACTCAGGGCGCCGGCAACGGAATCGGGGTGTAGAGGAACAGGAGGCCCCTCACCCGAATCGCCCGAAATGGCCATGTCTGGCCACCAGGCAAAGGCGCGAATTGAGCGAAGGAAGGACGGCGATCACTGCCGGGGAGCAGGTGTGACGGGGATCTCCGTCGAGAGGAGGGGAGTGAAAGGTGACGGGGATCGCCGTCGGGAGCAGGAGAAAGCAGGGAGGTGACGGGGATCGCCGTCGAGAGGAATAAAAAGGGGGGTGACGGGGATCGCCGTCTGGGGAAAAAGGAAGACACACATTTTTTTTTTTTTTGTTTTTTTTTTTAAGGAAACATTAGACTAACTCGGGAGGCTTCGGGAGAAGGATAGAACCGAGCCATTAAAGAAGATGGTGAAGAAGGTCGAAGGGCGGAGTAACGCTTCCACAGCGTCGGGGGAGAATTGGAAAATGAGGGGAGGAGATAAGGGAATAAAATGGAATTTGCAGATAAAGATGGATGAAACAAAATGACTGGGAAACCGGGAAAACCCTGGCCCGAGCTCCCTTGTTGATTTGGTTGAATTGACCACTTCAATTTCCTCACCAAATCCAAGCAACTGTCGCTCGGTGGTGGTTGCTGATGCTGATACTGCCACTTGAGACTGCGATGTTCCCTCCTTGCTGAACAAGTGGTTGAGACCTTCCATTCCTGGCTCTTCTGTCTCGGCTTCTGGTGCGGGAATGCTGCTATCCTCTTTGAACAACAAACTAAATGCAGAGCTGAATCTTCGATATCTGACTCTTTGGTTTCCGCCTCTACCCTCTTCTTCTTGCCAGGACGCTGTGCTTCTAGGGCTTGATATGCAGAACTTGGCATTTCTTTCACCATAGTGTTATATCCTGGCTGTACAGGTCCTCTGACGAAGTGATCATAAAGTGTCCAAACAAGAGGTTGCTGATCTGACTGTGAATGGGATGAGGATGCTGCCCATACCGCGTACCCCAAACCATGCTTCGTGGATTTCCTCGTGCCAGTGACAGTTCTGACTTGGCCTTGGAGGTGAGCACCCAACCCTTTTCCAATCTGGTAGCCAATTCTGAACATGATATCCCATCCTTTTGCATTTGCTGACCCATCCTTCCTGACTGCTGCTACTGTTGGGGACACAATTGGACGGTTGGAGGAGAAGGTATATGCCCAGGGGTAGTTCACGTCAAGTATAGAAATGACTAGTTTATTGGATGGCCAGACTGAGGGAAAAACTCTTTCGACCGCTTCTATGGTGTGGGTTGTTGTTACACTCTTGACCTTGGCTATCCTTCCTTGAAAGGGAAATTTCAAACATTGATGAGCTGTGGAAGGCACTGCCCCTAGTGACTCGATCCACGGGCGTCCCAGAATGGCCTTATAAGTGTGATCGATGTCCAGCACATAGAATTTGACTGACATAGCAAGTGGCCCCAACTCTGCCTGCAATGTGATGACCCCGTGACAAGCCCGCCGGGAATTGTCATATGCAGCTATTGTAGTGGGGGTAGGTTGCAATTGTCGTTCTGAGATGTTGCAGGTTCTCAGGGTGCTTAGTGGACATACGTTGATGGAAACTCATGTATCCACTAACGCTGCATCAATGGCTACCTTATTTATCGTGAGTGTGACACATAAGGGCATTTTCCTGGCTTCAGGAGCAGCTAATTCGCCATCAGAGAAAGTGATTGTGGGCCCTTTGTTCATAATAGAAAGCACGGAGGGCAGGTTGTCGGGGTTCATGTCCTCACTGACCATGACCCTCTGTAGGAAGGCCCTAAGGGCATCTTGATGAGTCTGTGATCTCTTGATCAGTTCCAAAATAGAGATCTTGGCGGGAGTTTGGTCCAGATGTTTCAAAATATCATATTGGGTCCCCGGGACCGGCTCTACTTCTTCTGTATCTTGCTACTGTTGAGTGCTGGCTAGTTGCACTGGCTGACCTGGCATGGCCACAGACACATTAGGGTACATCCGGTGGAACATTCGTCCGCTCCGCAAGGCAAGGCTGTGGTAGAGGGGAGAAGGTGAGGTGTCCAAAATGGAGGGGTTGGCTAGTAAAGGTGCTGGCGCAGGGGATAGCGGGATGGGTGATATGATTGGGGAGTTGTAGGGTGGTGAGTTGATGGTGGCAATGGTGGGTGTGAAGGAGGGAGGTTCATTAGGTGAGGGCGTGATGTGAGAAATATCCAAAAGCTAGCCCACTTCGTGTTCATCATCAAAGGCCCATTGAGCGTCTGGTGGCGGGTGATGGATAACTGGATTGACTTGTGTGGGTGGAGGAGGCGGTGGAGCAGGCTGAGGGTTTGGAGCTACTGGATGTTGGGGCATGGGATTGCGGATTATTCCAAGGTCATTTGCCGGCTGCTGCGGTTGCTGCAGCTGTTGCTGTTGCTGATGCTGTTGTTGTTGCTGGTGATACTGTTGCTGGAAGGGCTGGTACTGTTGCTGTTGTTGCTGCTGCTGTGGCTGCTGTCGCCTCTGCTGCTGTTGCTGTTGCCTCTGACCCTGCTGGTCTCTTAGTGTCTGGATTAACCTCTTCATCTCTGCCCAATCGATCTGATTCTGCTCATGAAGATCATATATGATGTCCCTGAATTGGAAGCAATCTGACACATTGTGGCCCGGGTGGCGATGATACACACAGTACTTCGTCTGGTCTGCTGCCATATTCCAATTCGGCTTCTCAGGAGGGAGTCGGAGGGCATTCAAAGACATGAGGGTTGCGAAGATATCGGCCAAAGATTCGGGCAGAGGAGGATATTGGGCTCTCTTAGGTCCGTTGGGTTTCCTAGGTGCAAAACCATTCTGGGGTGGAGGGACCTGAGAGTATTGGCGCTGATCTTGGGGAGGATTCTGACCTTGAGGAGGAGGTTGTCTATTGTTGTTCCATGGCTATTGAGGTTGCTGAGGTTGCTGGGATCTACCTATTGGGCCTTGGGGATTACTGACTGTACCCACCTGTTCGTTGGTTTGGATTCCCTCGGTGACTGGACCTTGGGGTTTCTTGGCATAACGGGCTTTAGGGGTCTCGAACATGGAGTGTATAGGCGAGTCTCTGAGTTGGGTCTGGATAAAGCGAGCTCGGCTATACAGCTGGTGCATGGTGGTAATGTCATTCATGGCCAGGATGGCTCGGTAGGTAGGAGTGGCATTGGAGATCAGCAACTTAACTTTCTCCTCTTCCGGCATGGGGCATCGGACTTTAGAAGACAGTGCGCGCCATCGATCAGCATAAGTAGAGAACTCCTCATCAGGCTTCATTTTTTCGGCTACCAAATCCACAAAAGAATATTCGGGTCCAACCTGATCTTGGAATTGCTGCAGGAACCTCTCTTGGACAATTCTGAAATCTTTCGCTTCCTCAGGGGGTAAGGAATAAAGCCATTCTAGAGCTGGACCATCCAGGGATTTTCTGAACAAGTAGGCCATGAGGTGGCGGTCGTACTTGTGAGGTGCAGATTCATAAACAAAATCCTTCAGATGAACATAGGGGTCCCCTATCCCAGAGTATCACCGATAGACAGGGAGCTCTGACTGAGGTGGCACCCGGAGGTATTGGAATGATGGGAGAGCGATGTTGGCTACCTTTCGAGGGTCTATCTGCTTTCTGAGGTCATGGAGCTCCTATTTCATAACGGCCCACTCCGCAAGGAAGTCAGAGGGGGCTTGAACGTGATGTGTAGAGACAATGGAGTGAGGTTGCTCGAAAGTATGAGACCTCTCGTGGGGCAGAAAAGCAGGTTCGGCCGTATAGTAGTTTGAAACTGGAGGGGACCGAGGCCGAACCTCTCGTGCTGGAAGGTAGTCTGGCTCTGAAAAGTGAATGGCCCGAGGACGGAGGGGTGTAGGATCTGCTCCTGAGGAAGGAGGATGGGGTGCTGAGGCAACATGGGCAGAGGAGTCCATCGGCTGAACTGAGTTACGAGCAGACGGAGAGAGGGGCTGCTTGCCTTTGGCAACAGCAATGAACTCCCAAACTTGTTCTGAAGTCATATGAGGAAGTAGCTGACTGAACTGCGAGTGGGGGTCATCTCCCTTTGGAGGGGAAGGAGGACGGGATTGACCCCCAATGATGAGAGGGGACTGAACAGGGGCTGGAAGTACGGCCGTAGTGGATTGGGCCACATCTTCAAGGAGCCCGATAGGCAAGGTATCATCGGCAAGGACATGAAATTGGTCCATATCAAACAAAGGATTATGATAAAAAACAAGGATCGGAGGGGACTGACTCGATCTCCCTAGGCAACGACGCATGCACCTCCCCAACCAATTGGGAGAGTGATGCGGGCACACCTAACCTCTATCACAGCAAGAAAGACTGAGATGAGGAGGGATGGACCAAAGCACTCAAGTTGTCATGTTTAAAGCGCAAATTTCTTAAGGTTTGAACTTGACCTTTTAAATGAATTGATTAAAGGGGTGTCACTCGGTCAAGCGGTCCCTAGTAGGAATGAACTCAAGTGCTTCGGTGTGGCTAAGGGTGGTGTACACTCACATGAGAGGGTGGCTCAAACTATGGGTGCAACGGGTACAACCGGCCCGGTGAACCGCAACGTGCGTACGGTCACAAGGACTTACGGAGGTCCTCGGAAGGTGGGCCCGAGTCAGCCTACGAGTGCTCGTAGGTGAGAGGACTCACTCAACCAAGGGGGAACCTGAACAGATGGTATGAATGGTGTATGCAAGGGACTGAGAGGCCCGAAATGTATGCAAGAATGAAGGTGAAGAGTAAACAGGGTGACAAAACAAGTCCTCGGGCAGAGTCGCAGCGGCCGTATACGCCGCAACCCTATCGTGACAGCGCGGGCTGCCGCGATACTGACAGAGGCCCGAAAACCCAACAAGTCACCAACTCAACTCAAGCAGACTACCCTACCAAAATGAGAAACAGCAAAAGGCACTAAATCAGTACAACATGGGTCAGGAAGGACATAGAAACCGATTCATGGATAAAAATAGTAACATACAAAGCAAACCTGATAACGTTACGTCTTGCCAAGACGCGACCTGTGCGCGTCCTCTCCGGCTGCCGCGATAGGAACCGAAAACTTACAAATGAAAATAAAAGGAAAATCCGAATCTTGACAGGATTCTGACAGACAGAAACACGAGAACACATGATATAGGCAATGGAACAAGGATGCATGATCTCATGGGCATTGGATAAAGTGAACATGGGAGTAAAAAGCACTGACCTGAGAACGCGTCTCCCCGTTGCGACGTGACAAGGTCACGTCGCCGCGATCTGGCGCGACAATAACAGAGCAGAAAAGGATGCAGGAAACAAAGAACAAAAGACTAACAAGACACTAAAGAGACAAACAAGGAAGAAAGTATGGCAAGCAAGCAGTTAAAATCCACGAGGGTGGCAGTGAAGGTCCCACCGTGATCGCCAAAAGGTGTAATCACAGGGATTGTGCTCCCCTCGACACACGAACGTGTACTAAAACTAGTAGTGTGGAAATATGTGTGTGTGATCGCCACCTAGCAAGTCGCCTAAGAATAGGAATAAGATAATGGCTGACTTAAACTAGGAAAAGGAAAGAGAACAAAAACGGACCTGGTGTCGCGGTTGCCATGACCGCCGCGATAGATGGTATCGCGTCAGCTTACGTTGACGTGTCTAAGGTCGCGTCACCCTCGGCCGTCGCGTTCTCTGAATGCGGGAGAATCGGGGTATGGACCTTCTTCTCGTCCTCCAGCCGGCCAGAGAACTAGAGCTTCCCATAGATTTCACTTGCTTGCCTGCCAATCAAAGATAAACACAAAGAAAACACCCCATTAGAATATGTTAAGCACAGTATCTATTCTAAAGATGAAAGAAAGTGGGGGATCATGGTGGGAACGCACCTGGGGTGGTTTTGAACCCCTATGGGTGTGGGAAAACGTGGGTGGATAGTAAGTGTGCTCTATCTAGGAATAACATAAAAATGCATGTAGAAATAGGAGGAAGGAAGGAGGAAGAAGATGAGCCCCATTAGGGCGACTCCCTGGCATGGGTACAGCTCCAAAGATATGCAAATGCTCGAGGAGATTGTTGGGGTCACCCTCTTCATGCTCCGTGCTCCATTGATGGTGAAAAGAGTAGCTTTGGTGAGTGGAATGTGAAGGGAAATGGTGAGAATGGGTGGCTGCGAGACTAAGTATGATCAAGAGGAAATTTCGGCAGCCCTTCGGGGTGGTAATGAGGCTCTCCCGTTCTGGAGGAGGGGCCTTGTTATATAGAGCTTGGAGTGAGAATAAATGACATTATCTCCTGAAAATGGCTCAGAAACTAAAAATGGGAGATAAAGCCTCATTCAAACCGAGTAGAGAGTCCTTAGGGATGCTAAAGGAGAGTTCCTAGGTCCGAAATCTCGCCCCAAGGGGTGGAGATAATCCCTAGGGATTAAGCTAGATTCATAGGAGGATAAATAGGGGGCAGTTATGGTGGCCAGAGGGTTCGGTCATTGTCGCGGCGTATCGTAGGACCGCGACTAGAAACGCGACGGAGCGGGCCGACGCGACAGTATTGTCTACGTGCATGGATAATGCATGGGCTGTCGCAGATGCTAGAACCGTCGCGACTAGAGACGCGGCGCCACGATGCGTCGCGACAATAAATCCGAATTATTTGAGAATTATCAGCCAACCACATGGTAAGATGAGAGTTATTATGCCTCAAGGACTCTCTCAAGGTGATAATGTGCGGGATTTCAAGGCATTTGAAAGGTTTAATGGGCTCAAAACAAGGCTAATGATGGACTCAAGGTGAGTGACCAATTAGGGGCCCACTAGGGTAACAAGAAATGTGGTTCAACCCATTAGTCACAATCAGGTGTCTACAGGGGGGTGTGACGGAAACTGATGAGGATTGGAGGGAGGATTGGAGGGCTTGTTAGGAGGCCTCAACGGCTGACTACAAGCACTGACGGACTCATTGACGGTCACCCCCTCGGTGGTAGGTGCCGCGGGAGCCTTGTGTCCCTTGGGCTTCCCTTTAAAGAAAGGTGGGAGGGAGGAGTCCTTAATCTAATTTTGAACCACCCTAGCTCGGTTGTAGAGGTGTACGAAGGAGGGGAACTCACTAAGCATCAGTATGGATCGGAGCAAAGGAGTGGTGTTGAGAGGGCAGCATACTACTTGTCAAAACTTCTCAACCCCTGTGAGCAAAGGTACGCCGCAATGGAGAAGACATGTGCCGCTCTCGTATGGGTAGTGCAGAAATTAAAGCACTACTTTCTTGTTCATTAGGTTCATCTCATCGCTCGCATGAATCCTATCAAGTTCCTCCTTGAAAAATCCGTTCTCACTGATAGGCTAGCACGTTGGCAAAGCTTCCTATCTCAGTTTGATATCCACTACATTCAGCAGAAATCCATCAAGGGCTATGCCATAGCAGAACATCTCGCTCATCACCCTATTCCACAATTTGATCATGTCTGTTCGGAGTTTTCAGATGAGGAATTAATGTCCCTTAGCCAATTTGATCCTATGTGGACACTATATTTCGATGGAGCTCTGAATTCTCATGGAAAGGGTATCGGGATTGCTCTTCTATCACCTGAGGGTGTCACCTTTCCTCGGGCTTACAAATTGGATTTTCCCGCCACCAATAACATAGCCGAATATGAGGCTTTGTTGGATGGTCTTGAGTATGCCCACTTCTACGGTGTCACCCATCTGTGAATTGTAGGTGATAGTCAACTGGTTTTGCGCCAAGTGCTCACTAAATATCACACACGAGATCCAAAGCTCAAGCCCTATCAAGAACTTGCCTTAGCTTATGCCAAGCTATTCACCAAGCTCGTTTTTGTCCATATCCCTCGTCATCAAAATCTTCTGGCAGATGCCCTCGCCACTATCGGCACAACCATGAACATGAGCTATCTTGGGGATTTTGACAACATTCAATTGAACGCTACAATGTTCCTATCATTCTAGACCCCAGCTTTCTTTGGGTTAAGGATGAGATACTGAAGAGGGCAGAAAGGAAGAGCAAAATTGAAATCATGTTAATGGAGCTGGAAGAGGAATTGGAGGACGAGGAGAAGCCAAGGTAATATAAAATAGCAAGGTATTGTAGAAATCAGACGTACCTGAGGAAGCGACAGCTGATGAGAAGAAGGAGATAAGAAGATTGTCCCAGAAGTACACTTTGGTTGGAAACACACTTTATAGAAGGAGATTTACTGGAGTTTTGCTCAGACACCTGGATGATGATGAAGTTATGAAGGTTGTTGAGTAGTCTCACTCTGGTGTGTGTGTGGGGGCCATGTGAATAGCCAAATGCTTGCCAAGAAGATCCTTAGGCAAGGCTTCTACTGGCCCACCCTAGAGGAGGACTGTTCCATCTTTATCCATTGGTGTGTCAAGTGCCAACTGCACGCCCACAAAATCCATTATCCATCCTCTACACTCCACCCAATATCCTCCCCATGGCCTTTTTCTATGTGGGCTTTCGACATCATTGGTCCCCTTGGTGATCCCAACTCCCAAAACAAAACCAAGTCATACATCCTCACTGCAACAGAGTACTTCATCAAGTGGGCAGAAGCTGAAGCATATGCGGAGATCAAGGCAACAACTGTCTGTAAATTCATCATGAAGAACATCATCACCAGGTTTGGCATTCCAAGAACTATCATCACCGACAACGGATCACAATTCATCTCTCAAGAACTGCGTGACCTCTGCAATAGATATAAAATTGCATTGCACCATTCATCACCATACTATCTGCAAGGCAATGGCCAAGCAGAGGTCACAAACAAAACCTTAATTAAAATCGTCAAGAAAACATGTGAGGCTAACAAGTTCTCAGATTGGCCAGAAAAGCTTGTAGAAGCTCTATGGGCCTACCGCACTTCAATCCGTACTCCCACGGGGCAAACACCGTTCACCCTTACTTATGGAATGGAGGTTGTAGTACCATACGCGATTCTCATTCCCTCACTAAGGATCCAGCTTGATAAGGACTTGTCAATCGATGAGCAGTGTGAATCGCTCCTAGCACAACTGGAACTCCTAGATGAGAAGCGTCTGGTCGCCGCAGAACACATGAAGGTGTATCAACATAGGCTCACGCGTTTTCATCAGAAGAAGGTAATTGAGAGAAAATTCAAAGTCGGTGAAATGGTGGTAAAAAGAATTTGTAAAACCCGGTGGTCCCCGATCTAAACTCCAACCAAACTGGGAAGGGCCATACGTAGTCAAAGAGGCATATCCAGGCAACGCGTATAGGCTAGTGAACGCGGAGAATGAGGAGCTTTCTCATCCTTGGAATAGGCTATATCTTAAGAAGTACTACTCCTAGTTAGGCATTTTGGATTAACATGGTACATGAACCCTAAAGTGAAAAGCTATCATTTTTAATTCATTTCCTATTCTTGGTGAGTTAGCCTGAGGTGTTGACACCCACACACTTACACGCCCACCTTGGAAACTAGAGGCACAGAATCCGAGGAAGATCAATGCCCAACCAAGGGTCTAGGACATTACCCGTTTCTTCCCCACTCGGTCCGCCAATAGAAAGGGAAACCTGAGGGATTGACCTTTTGAATCTGTCCAAAGCTCAATTGGGTGTAGGTCAAGGCCCGATAAGGGGAAAAGAAAGAAAATCAATGCCAAATTCAAAGCAAAAGAGCCAAAACCAGGCAAATCAAACCAAATATAAGAAGCACGTCAAGAGCGGTAAAGTCCCCGTAGAGATCCAAATGGATCTGGTCGTAAGGGTGCTGAAAACCCCACAAGCCAAAAAAGACCGAACTCTATCGAGTGTAGGATAGAAGTCTCCCCGGTTGCCCAAGCTATTGGCAGACTTCCTAAAACTTCTTCTTCCCTTCTCTCCCACGGGTATGTCTTAGGATCAAGGCAAGGCAACGATCAACTGAAGAGGAAGTCGTCAAAAGCCACCTTGGGTGAAGACACTATTTAAGCACGTCCAACCTCTGTCTGGCACACCCAAAAATTGTTAATGAACGTTTAATGATGGTTGAGTAATTGAAGGGTCTAAGTACCAAGTTTTTCCCATTGGAGCGGATCCCCTTCGTTCTGCGCGTCTTTTTAAGAAGGAACTATGCTGGGTTGCGGCCCTTATTCTAAAATCCAAAAAAAATGAATATTTCAAAACCCAAAAATTTTGAAAGGCCAAAAAATTTTGAATATCGCAAAACCCGAAAAAAATTGAATATTTCAAAATCCAAAAAAAAAATATTTCGAAACCCAAAAAAATCGAAAGCCCAAAATTTTTTGAATATTTCAAAAAAAACCAAAAAAATGGATATCCCAAACTCCAAAAAAATCACATGTTTTCAAAAGCAAAAAATTTTAAATACTTCAAAATCCAAAAAAAAATCAGCATACTCCATTTGCTTGAATGCATTAAATGCATGCTCATCTTAATTTTCTGTTAGCATATGCCTGCTTGCGTGTTGCATTTTATCTATGGAATTCTTTTATTTCTACCTTATTTAATAAAGGCTCAACCCCTTGACAAGATCATGAAGCCTAATCCGCCTAATGTGCAGGGGGCTGAGCCAAGACAGACATTTAACTTGTTTGTTCGAGTGTTTTTTAGGCACAATAAAGAGATGAGGCAAAGGTGTGCATATATATATATATCAAAGCTAAAAGGGAGGCCAGCCCCAAAAGTACATCATAAGTGCCCCACTGGGTACACATCATCATGAAAAACCAAAAAAAGTACATGGAAGGTGGACTAGCTCTCGCCACCACTCTCAGCGGGTTGGGGGTGTCGGCTGCTCTCGGCCTCGCCAGGATCTGCTGTCGGACGTGGGGCTGGAGGCCCCATGGAGGCATGAGAACTGGAAGACCCCTGGGTGGCGCGCTCCTCCTAGACATTCCTCTGATACTGGGAGGAAGTCACCAAGTAGCTCCCGAAGTAGGCGCTGGCTCGCCCCTCCCTCACGACGCACTCGCATTCATGCTGGTACTGGTCCTCCGCCTCTCACAGCAGGCACTCGGAGATGCCTAGACTCACGCGTACATCTACAGCCTGCTGAGTCAACCGCTCACGCTCCTGGTCCCAGCGGCTGCGCTCCTGCTCCCACCGGCTGCGCTCCTGCTCACGCTCCACCAACCAACGGCTCTGCTCCCGCTCACGCTCCTGCCGCTCCACAGAGAGCGTCACTCGCAGCTCTGTCGCCTCGTGGGGAAAGTCTGTGTCCTGCTAGGAGACCTGGGTCCACAACTCAGACAGCTGCTGCGACAGCTCGGTCACCTCTGCACTAGTGAGCGTCTCCCGAGTGAAGGCGCTCTGAAGCTTGGCAGACTGCAAACAATCAAGCACAAGTAAGTATAAATCCATTCAACTCTTTTAAATATCTAATCAATTTGCTTACCCGTGCAGTGAGGTCACGCTCTGCCGCCTCCGCCCTAGCCACTGCTGCTGCGAGCTGCTCTCGGAGTGAGGATACCTCCGGGTCAAGCACACTTCGACTCGTGGAGGCACCTGCCGCATCACTGTGCTCCACTGTCTCCTGCGCTGAATATTGTACACATTGAAGATCAAGTTAGCTCATGGTAAGGTAAATAAAGCAAGGGTATGACCTGATTAAACTTACCAGTGCATCCCGTGCCTCTACCAGCTAGGCCTCAGTGCTCGCCAACTGGACCCGCAGTGTGTCGATAAGGCCATCACGAGCATCCTGCACATGCACATACTTGTTAGAAGATCATGCAAATCATATTGATCAAGTCAAAGGTTAGAAGTGCATACCCTTACTGGCCTCATGAAGTCGTGGTCGCCGTACTCCTCCTGGTACTGCTGGAGATAGGCGAGGCTATTCGCAACATCAGACTCCACCGAATATCCCCCGCACTGCCAGTCCGTGAACTGGTCAGGGAAGCGTGGGTGCCAATCCACCCTCTTCGCCTTCCCACGCATCCTCCTCCCAATTTGGTCCGTTAACAACTATGCAAATCAGGCTCAAATTCCCCTCCTCGGATAGCCTCTTGAATCGCGTCCAACACAGTGGCCGCGGTTCAGCTTGAATCACGACTGCTATGTTGGCCATGTTTCATTCTGAAGCGCGTCGACTTAAGCCGTCATGATTTAGCTTCGTGAAACGTGGTGACTGGAGTCGACGCGATTCACCACTGTCCCCTTCCTCCGACAGACGGCACTTCCCCCTCCCTTTCCTCTCAATCCACAAGTCTAGAGTGAAAGGACTACTTACCGTGTCACCCCGTGGAGGTACTTCCCGTCCGAGTCGCCCTTGCCGCCACCTCCTCACCGGCGAATCCTCCTCTTCCTCCTCTGCACCTTCTTCCTCTGCCGCCGGCACCCTTCCCTCCTCTCCCGCCATCACCAGGTCACCACCGACATCCAGAAGCTCGGCCACCATGGCCCGAGCAGAAGTGTTTGGGGTCTCCACCGCAGCCTCTTCCATCTCCCTCGCCGGTGCCGGCGGTGCCTCTTCTTCCACCTCGCCCTGTCGCCGTCGTTTTCTTCATCTTCGGCTAGAGAGAAGAGCTTGAGAGTGATTGGGAGAAAAAAAGAAAGAGAGAGAGAGTCGAGAAGACGAGAGATGGGAGAGGGAAGGAAGTGAGAGAGGCAAAAGAGGAGAGCGGTCGTGCCCTCGGGCATTTTAACGCCTCAGAACGAGTAGAAATCGCATCCGCTCCAGACGACGTGAATTCGGAGCATCCATATTAATTGCGTCAGAGGCCGTTGACGCGATTTAGAATGCGATCATTACCCCGGCACTAACTTTGAGGCACACGATTTTTGAAATTTGAAGTACAATTGAAACGCGTCGGGTCTAGTGGATGCTATTAAGGTTAAGCGCGGCGGCTTTATTAGACGTGGATTAAGAGGAGAAATGCAGAGAATCAGACGCGATTCAAAATGCTCACCTAAGGGTTTATTTTGAGGAGAAAATCAAAATTGTTTGGATGATACAATCACATATAAGGGTGCAATTTGGCCGTATAAAGGATGCAATTTATGTCTTATTGAGGAATTAATTTTGGCGTTTACAAACGACAACCTTGGGCCAGATTTTTAGGAGCTCCCGTACATAAGCCATCCACTCATCCTCCACCTCCTCCACATGTGGGACCGGCCTCCTGTAAGAACAAACCTTCCACAATGCTTTGATAGTGTCCGCCTCTTTGCCGTCATTGTTTGTTCCAATTTCCCGCCTCTTGATTGGTGAAAGGTGAGACGGCCCCTCGAAGTTGCGCCGCGGAAGCCCGAGTTGAGAGAGGCTGCGGTGTGAATTGTAAAGTACGAACTCAGACGCTCCGATCAGTCACAAGTCCATGTCGGGTGCTAGCCGTGTAATGCCCTAACGCGGAATATCGGAGGGGAATTACAATTATTAAATAGTACATAGTGATAAACAAATAACAAATCATTGCACGAATGGAATAATACCAAATAAACTCCAATTTCATTAATAATCCACCATCCTCCATCACAATCACTAATAACTCATCAAACTTCATGAACTAACTATTACATCAACGTAACAGAGCCAAAACTAGGGCTCAGAGTACTTTATTGAAAGCCAAACTATTACATAAGGACTAATTGACTCGTAACTATACTAACTAACTACAAAGCAAATGGTTGCTGAAAGGGGTCACTCCTGGACGTCGTCCTCGTTCCCATCCACGTGAGTGTGGTCATCATCCGACTCACCTAAACACATGAAATAAACACACAGGATGAGCAAATAACACCAGTAGGACTTAATATCTCATGAGAACAAGCATGCTTTAAATAACTAATGTTTTGAATGGCAGGATATCTAGAGAGAATAGTCATGTATAGCAAGTAACGATAACAAGAGAACGATGGCACTAGTACAGGAAAAATAGCATAATGAGAACGATAATAGAATGGCCATGTAACGATAATAGCACATAATGATAGCACTTGTATAGAACTTGACTAGCTTGCACTTGTATTGATAGCACTTTGATTGTCATAGATTAATCTAGATAGTATAATGGCACTGGATGCATGCCATACACATCCTTGATCATTTTAACTCCCATGGGCACTGGCACTTTTCAGGCGCTCCTCCCAGACCAGATCAGGCCCTATTGCACTGGCATTAGTCATTTCTTTATCTTAGACAATCACATGAATGGCCAAGAGAGTACCAAGAAAAGATGAGAGTAGTAGACGAAATAGATGAGAATGTAGAGAGAACGTGAACAGATGAGAGGATATAGATAGTAGACGAGATAGGGACAATATCGTAAAAATAACATAACATTGATAGTAACAGTTGCGCGGCACCAGGTCGGGAACCGGCAGTCTGGTAGAAGTCACAACCGCCCACTAGCCGTGCTGTGAACACGAGCCTAGTGGTCCGACGTAATCACAAGATAAGGAGAGAACACACTAAGGCCATGGATCGTACTGATCCCTAAGGGTGTAACGGGTATTAGGGTACAACCAGCTCGTCGGCTAAGGACGTGCGCCAAAGCCAAGAAAACTTACGGAGGCCTTGACAAGGAGTCCCTAGGCCAGTCAGGAGTCTTCCCGATGGAGAGGTGGTCCATGCCAAGAAAAGTGTGTAGAAACGGGTCCGTCGTGCCTCGAGTGCTCGAAGGCCAAGGGAAAATAGTGACGGTGTGTAAAGCGCACGAGAAAACGAAGACAAGTGTAATTATTTAAAAAAAATAGGGAATTTAGTAATTTATTTCGCTAAATTACCAGATACATTATTGCGTAATTTAATAGGGTTTAATGGAAAACCTGGCAGTTATGTGTGTGCAAGTGTAAGAAATCGAAGAGCAAGTATAGTTGTGTATATAGCTTTTAAATTAATAATTTTCATGTAATTAATACTCATTATTAATTAACAAGTTATTATCTAGCATGTCAGCACTTAAACAGGGTCAAATTGACATAAAGATAGGGTTAAATTTGTAAATCTTATTTTCTGGTTGCATTACTGAGGTCGCGACGTCAGCCTCTATCGCGTTCAGGTCGCGACAGGGCTAACCGGCGCGTTCAGGGATCAAGTCACGATAGGGCTAACCGGCGCGTTCAGGGATCAGGTCGCGATAGGGTCAATGGTCGCATTCAGGTCGCACCACCAGGACCAGTCGCGTTCTGCTGAGCCGGGCGCTAGGGTGAACCGGAGGGCAGGTCGAGACCAGTCGACCTGTCGCATTCAGATCGCGACGGGTCCTGGTGTCGCGACCCCTCTGAGGTCGTGGCGGATCGAGCCGTCGCGACACCAGAAGGTGGCCCGAACCCAGAAAATGGGTTTTGCCCTTTTTTCCAGGTGGGTCTACATGATATAGGGCTATTCAAAATTTGTTATAAAATCACACAGTGATCCAAAAAGCACGAAACCAATTTTAAACGAGAGTTGACATGGAGATCTATCACTGGAAATAAACAATTAGAAATCAGTCATGTATAGAACATGTTTTGACTGGGTTATATTTCATTGACCTAATCATGCACAGATCTAGGAAAAGATTTAATTCGCAAGGCATGCTCAATGGAATTTGGGCAAACTGGGCTCATTAGAACCCTTACTATAAGCAACATTTTTGGTAATTTTATCAAGGCATAGGCATGAGTAGATTTGAGGTTACAAGCAAAACATGAAGGTTTGGGCAAGACATATCAACAGAGATTGGGGCATTTAATTCACCCTCATGCAAGCACGAAATAGGGCGAAACAAGAGGGCTTTTGAAAGGGATCATGCTACCAAGGGTAATTTTTACATGAATTTAGCTTGAGTGATTGTCTACCTTTTTGCGTTGACAAGAAAACTAGGGCTTGATGACGAAAGAGGAAGAAGAATCTCCTTAGATCCAAGCCTTCCCTCCTTGCTCCTTCATCCACATCCTCCTCTCCTCGTCTCCCAAGGGTCTTAGTATGCAAATGAGGGTTGATAGGGCCGAATTAGGGTGTTTTGATAGCTAATAGAGTCCTAACCATTCTAAGAGTCCTCCTTTTCCTTAAACTCCGAAAATCCCTAATTATCTCTATTAATTCTAGCATTTATCCATCTAATTGGGTAAGGAAGAGGCCTAATCTCGTGGCCAAAGGGTTAGGATGGAATAAGGGCTCTTTATTATAGGTAAACATGGGTTATTTAGTATTTATCTTAGACCTTACTATTTATTAATTAATTATTTCCAAAATTGGGATAATTATTCCACATCCCATGATGGGCTCCTCTTTATTAGGCCCATTATTTTGTATTTGAGCTAACTACACAACCCCTTATTGATTTAACTTAATGGGCTTGGTTTAATTCCCTTTTATTTCACTTATTTCTCATTTATTTAGTTAAATCTATTTATCTCATTTATTAAATAAAAATTTTATTTTATTTAGATTTTAAAAATCAAGGGTGCTACAAGCCGTGTCCATAGGTCCCTGGTAAGAAGAGGCGCCGGAGTGCAAGTGAACGCGTTCCTGGGCATGCTTCGGAGATGATCACGCCAATCAGCCCCCGTCTTGAGTTGTAGCACTCGGTTAGCCACGCGCCCTTCCAAGCCCACTAGATTGTCCATATGTCGGAGCGGACTCTTGGAGAAGATCCAGGACGAGCTAGGGACTTCATTGCTCAAATCAAACTTGAAGTGCAGGTCAGTCCAACAAGTGAATAATAACATAGAACCATAAGGAGGCCTACCCAAGCTCGCTACCGTCAGTCCGCTGTAGAGGAAGGCTAGCACCACTGGTCCCAATCCCTCTTCCTCCCATATGCCACATACTGCGCTCAATTGGTCCTCCTCCAAGACATTGTCAATTGAGGGGAAGAGGTGTGCACCCGCCACACAGATGGCGAATCCTCTCATTACCTTTTCCAGTCTTGCGTCATCCTTCGATCTTGGTATCTCCCTCGTTGTCCAAGCTGCCAATTTTTTCAAGTTTATACCTTTGTCAATATGGATGTCTTGGGCCACCCTTGCATCCATGAAGACTTCAAGTACCGCCTTGCTTGTATAGCTCCTCGGCATGATCGCCATCTCATCTTCTTCGCCTAGTTTCATCCGCTTCAAGCCTAGCAATAGTTCAACCTCTTCCAATAGGATAGTGGCTTCAAAGGTCTTGAAGAGGAAAGTGTGGGTTTGAGGGTGCCACAGCTCTACCAATGCCCCTATAGCCGCCCAATCTAGATGGATTTTGTGGTATCTTTTGGTGTGGACAGGAAGGTTGTTAATTCCCCACCTTTTAAGGATGGTAGCCATGTTTAGACTAATGGAAGTAGTCAATTTTTGAAGCCATGGGAGACGTATATAGCGTCAGTTGCCCAGGAAAAGTGGATAATCCTGTGGAAGGTTGACATGGATAGGTATGTGCATGGATGATATGGCCATGAGGGAGGGGCGCATGGTGCATAGGGCATGCTCATGGTGACATTGGTGCACGGGTCATGAGTGTATGGTCATGGGGATGATGGTTGCATGGGAGTATGGCCATGGTATGGGGATGACAATTGGGTCATGGGGATAGCATGTTCGGTCATGGCATTGGGAAGAGAGGAAGAGAGAAAAGGGGGGGGGGGGGGGGGAAACGGGAAAAAGAGAGAACAAGAAGAGCAAGAACAATAAGCACATCATGAACACACCATAAACACATCATATTCAAGTCAAATCAATCAAATGAACTTACCAGTTTTGCTTGAATCAGCCTGCATATGTGTCCCTCCACCTTGCTCAATCATTGAAAACCTTCAATTCTTGGTCTCTTGGATGGGGGAGCATCACCATGCTCCATTTCTTCAAAGCTTTAAATCTTCTCCTTTTCCTTCTCTTCTTGCTTCAATGGTTGAATTCTGTACTTTGGGGAGGGAGAGAACATGAAAAGAGCTTGGGGAGAGGTGCTTTTAAGCCTCCCAAGTCACACAAGCCCGGAGACAAGCCACCAAAGATAGGAAAGGAATGAAAACAGGCAATAAAATCAAGCCTCGAATGGAAGGTTAAAATCACATCCAACGCAGCCAATGCGATTAAAGGCGCCTACTCCAACTTCATGTAATAATTCGACCGTTCGGATCCGGGTTATTGGGTTTATGTGTGGTGCTCTTGACCAAGAGATGGTCAATGGGCTGTGTTTGTGGTTTGTGTGCACAGGGTGAGCAGTGTGGGCCGGATCTGCCAGCCCAATTGCACTGCTGGTTCACTGTTTTGAAATGCGATGGAGCCAGGCGACGCGATTCGAAAGCGTCGGCCGTACCCGTCGCGATTCAGAGAACCAACTCTGTGACGCGTGTCGTGAGGTTGCTTTGTGGCGTCGGCTAGGGTGGACGCGTTTAAAGAGGTTAAACGCGGCATCTAACCCGGACGCAATTTCGATCAGAGGTTTAAGTTCATCGTTTCGCCTAAACAGAGCAGGGAATGCTCTGTCCGGTGCAGGGGAGATGCTATGGAGCTTCTCCAGTGAAATTCTGGCGGTTTTGACTCCGGGTGGCTCGTGCGGCATGGGAACCACACGAGGACGGCATTCAGAGCGTGGGCGTACCGTCGACGAGGAGGTTTTGGGCGTTCTTCGGCGTCTTCTTCCGGTAGGGAGACTTCCTACCCTATTTACTGTTTAAAGGCATGTTTGGATTGGGTTTAAGAGTTGGAGCATGTGAGGGTGGTTTTCCTTTGTTGAGCTTTATTCGTTTTTAGCTTTCAATGGAATGAATGTTTGGATTTGTGGTTAGTTCTCCCATAGGGAGAGTGGGTTCGGCCTATGAGCTGAGCTCACTGTCGAGCTGGGATCGCGTCGGGGTTATTGGGTTGAGTGTGTTTTGGAATTTCCTAAAGTTGTATTTTAATGATGACCAATGAACATCACTCATACTTTGATTTTGATGATGACATATTGTGATTTTAATGATGACATATTGTGATTTTAATGATGACATATTGTGATTTTATTGATGACATATTGTGATTTTGATGATGACAAGTTGAACATGTTATACATTTTATACATATCACAATAATGCTCAAACAACATATTTTTGATGTTTAATATCTCATATTTTAATGATAATATCTTGTATTAATGGTTTACACTTTATATTTTTAGGTTTACACAAATTTGTCTCAGTGGTGTCGACACAGTCCACCTGTGTGTTGACATGGTCTGCCTGTGTGTTGACACGGTCTGCCTGTGTGTTGACACAGTCTGCCAGTCATGTCGACACACTCAATGGTCAGGTCAACACTAGTTCCAGCTTCCAGGAAACATGTTCTCATGTTTGGGATAGTATGTCGACACACTCCCAGGTGGTGTCGACACAGTCCAGCTGAAACTCAAAAACGTGAATTTTTCTGGACACGTGGCCGCTTGGGGATCAAGGGAATCTACCTAGGTTTCCGTGCCCATGTACCCCAAGGCACTTTATGGACATATGGGGCTATAAATACCCATGTTCCTTGTACCCCAAAAGGCAAAAGAGCCTTCCAGAAAAAGCCTTTTGGCGGCAAGAAGAGGTCTCTCCCGCTCCTGCTCTCCATGGTGCTGCTGTGACTCATCTCCATCCTTACGAAGCACAAGAAGGTGAAGATTGATCTCTGAAGAAGAGGTGAGATCACTTCCCAAGAGAGTAGATCCAGTTGAAGCAAGCAATTGAGGAGAATTCAAGGAAGATCCAGAGCAACTATTGCAGAGCATCGTCCAGTGACTTCAAGCTTCAAGAATTTCCTCAATTCAGCCTTCTCCAAGGGAGTTCTTCTGAAGAACATGTTTTCTACTTAATTGTATCAACTTTCAAATTGTTCTTCTGAGTCATTCTTGAGATCGTGCATGGAACTGTTGCACAAGTCTCTATGAATGAATTCATTCTAGATCAGATCACTGCTAGATGATCTGATTCTCATTATTTTTGATCTAGCTGGTCGTTTGTGAGCCCTTGTGCTCGGTTGTATTGAGTTGAACACTCAATGTGTGGTTGAGCAGGTGTGCTCAAGTATCTAGAGTGGCTGTGCTCTAGAGATTGTGTGTGAGTTGTCTAACACAGTGTGTTGGAGTTGTCAAGCTCCAATGTGTGTTGTACTCAGGTTAAGTAGTGGAGCCTCACTGTGTGAGGGGTGGATGTAGTAATCACTGGTGTGATTTCCGAACCACCTAAAAATCTTCTGTGCAGTGGTTTGATTTGTGGTTTGATTTCACTATGCACTAGATGCATACATATGATTTTCGCTCACACTACTGATTGATCTGATCACACACTCTACTCACTCAATTCACACACTCACACATCAGATCTGTGAATTGCAACTCTGATTTGATCTCTGATTCAAAGTATTTTTTCAATTGGTTAAGCTTCCGCAGTAATTGGTCTAGATCTATTCAACCCCCCCCCCCCCTTCTAGATCTATCATATATTCAATCCTACAATTGGTATCAGAGCAGGTTAATATCTGTTTCTGATCTGATTTGATTGCTTCTGTTTGATCTCTGTGTTAATTGCTTGAATTGTTTGCTTGCTCTTTTACTATATCATTTTAATTGATGGATTCTCAAGGATTTGTAGCTGAAGGCCATTCCATTAATAGACCACCATTTTTCAATGGGTCTGATTACTTTTACTGGAAAAATCGCATGCAAATCTTTCTTAGGGCTCAGAATTATGAAATCTGAAGGATAGTTGAAGTGGGCCCTTATGAAAATCAAGGAGATGAAGAAACTTGGACTAGAGAACAGATTAGGAGAGCAACTCTTAATTACAGTGCCATGAACATGCTTCAGTGTGCAGTCCACCCTAAAGAATATTCAAGAATATCCATGTGTAAATCTACTAAAGAGATGTGAGATAAACTTGAATTAATGTATGAGGGAACATCTCAAGTTAGGGAAATCAAAGCAAACATACTTGTTTCTGAATATGAATTGTTTATGATGAAATCTGACGAATCAATTTCTGAAATGTTTGCTAGGTTTATAACAATTGTCAATGGACTGAAGGCACTAGGTAAGGAATACACTAAGCTGATCTGGTAAGAAAAATCTTGCGCTCTCTATCATCTATTTGGCACACAAAGGCTACAGTGATTGAAGATTCTAAGGATTTATCCAAAATTTCTTTGGATGAACTCATAGGATCTTTAATGACTTATGAAATAAATCTGAAAAGAAGTGAAGAACATTTGCTTAAAGCTAAACCAGTAGCAATTAAAGCTTTATCAAGCAATAAAGAGAAAAGTCAAGAAAAATCAAGTTCTGACGAGTCTGAGTCTAATGAGGATGAACTTGCCCTCATGACTAGGCAATTCAAAAAATTTTAAAATCAAGAAGAGGAAAATTCAATGGAAAGAAAAAATATTCTTCTAGTAAAAGGAATGCTTCTTCTTCAAATTTTAATGCTGGCAGAAATCAAAAAAACTGATGAAGATATTGTTTGCTTCAGGTGCAACAAGACAGGACACATGAAGGATGAGTGCCCTGAGATCAAAAAGGATAAATATAAGAAGAACAACAAAATGAAGAAGCCAAAAGCCATGATAGCAACTTGGTCAGATGAAGACCAAAGTGAGGATGAAGAAGAGAACTCCTCAAGTTCAGTAAATGAGGAGTTATGCTTTATGGTCAATAGCAGTGATGGAAAGGATTCACAAAGAAAAGGAGCAAAAAAAATTCAAAAGTGCTTAATGGCAAAGAAGAGCTTCAATGAATCCAGAAAATCAACAATTCAAAAAACTTTGGGTCTAACAGCACATTCCATAAGCTCAGAGCATTCTTCATCCTCTTCAGAACACAAGAGTTCAAATGGGTCTACAAGGTTAGGTAAATCAATTCCAGATCCATTTATGTATTCTAATTCTGATTCTGATGCAGATGAAGGCATGTCTTATGTTGAATTGATTGAATTCTGTGAAAAGATGCAAAATCTTAATGCAAAGCTGAACACTAAAAATAAAGATTTGAAAAAGACTTTAAACCATTGCCACAAAGAGAGTGAAAAAATGAAAAATACACTTGAATTGCTCCAGAACAATGATAAAGATCCTTCACAAGAAAATGAGAATTTGAAAATTGAAGTTCAGAAACTGAATTCTAAAAAAGAAAGTTTGAAAGATAAAATCAAAATTTATGAAAACAAGTTGTCCAAGTTGAAAGAAAATCATGATCAGTTGGAATACGAAAATCTTGATTTGAAAGATGAAAATGAAAAATTGATTGATCTCAATGAAAACTTCAAATTTGATAATGATCAATTAAACAAACAGATTTCTAACATGGCTCATGATCATCAAATAAATGAAAGATGCAAACAACTTGTTGAAAAAAATTGTCACTTAAAGAGAAAGATTGAATGCTTGTTACATGACAAACCATTAGATAATGATTGTAGCAGTGTCATAATAAAATTGCTGATATGGAAAAACAAATTGCTCAATTTGAAAATGAAAAGAACAAGATGAAAAATGGTTTGGATGACATGCTAAACAAGCTTCAAATTTCAGAAGAAAAAAAAAAGTTGTTACATTAAAAGCTGAAAAACAGAAGCTTCAACATGAATTGAAAAATACTAAATACACAAGTCTTACTTCTGTGAGAGATAAGAAAAATGAAAATAAAATAAAATTAACATTTTTAAAGCTGCTGCGAACAAGAACTCTGCTAATTCTAATGAAAAACTAGTGAAAGTTCTTGTTCAGAAACAGACAGAGAAAAAGAAGAATGCTACTGTCAAGAAGATTCATCTACTTCCTCCATCAGTCCAAAAAGCTCCAAGACAAGTTCCAAGTTCGCATCATGCCAAGAGCCACCAAAAGGTACCTCATTCTCTTCATGGTAAGCCTCCTCACATGAAAAGGAGATTTCAGCAAATGCATACATGCCAAGGTAAGTACCAGGTAAGAAATGCTCTCATTTGCTTTAACTGTAATAAACCTGGTCATCTTGTCAAACATTGTTGGATTAGAAATCAAATTTTCAATAAACATGCCAAATCAGTCCAATGCTTTCATTGTTATAAAATTGGTCATATTTCTAGGGACTGTTGGTACAGAAATGATTTTGTTGTGCATGCTCAGAAATTCCAGTCTAATGCATATGCTCATACACATAGGAATAAATATCATGTTCATATTGAAAATGTTCAGAAATTCCATGTGTATAGGCATAGAAATGTTGCACAAAATCATTCTGTTTCTGCTTATATTAAAAATCCAAAAATTAGAAAACTTCATGAAAACATAGATGCATTGAGCAAGGCAAAAAAAAAAATCTGGAACTAATTCTGCTCATAATTCTATCAATGAAAGAAATGCATCTATACCAAAAATAAAATCACTTTGGATTCAGAAATCTTTATTGCACTCTAACATTGACTTCATTTCAGGACCCAAGCAAGTGTGGGTCCCAAACCTAGCTTGATCAGCAAGCTGAGGAGTCTTGCAGTCATACATTGTAAATGGATTCAAGATGTTGACTGTGCAAGGCAAGAAATGATTGGAGAACACAGATAAAATCTTTGAAAAAGCAATTAAAGTCCATTCAGGTAAAACTTCTTTATCATTTCAAATTTGATTTGCCTGAATTGAAATGATGTTTGGTTTTTTTTTTTTTAATTGACCCGCCGCGATTCTGCTAAACGCGTCTCATCGCTTCGACGTGTTTCTGTTTTCGTTGTTACTGTTAAGTCGGTTGCATGAACGCAACCATGTGGTCCGTCGCGTTACTGTTAAACGTGGCGACATGGTCAGACGTAATTTAAAGAAATGATTATTGCTTTCTTATTTATGTCGTATAGTGTGGACGTAGTTTATCTGTCTGACTTAAAGGCGTCGAGTCGGGTCGTTGTGACTTGGTCGCGACAGCGTGCCCTGTCGCGTTGAGTTGATGTCACGTCGGGAATGGTCGATGCGATTTGAAGCACGGCGTCTATGTCCGACACGTTTCAGGTTCCGTGGCCGAGTTGTGCTGGCTGGGCAGTGAGGTTCTGGTGTGAACTTAGCCCAGGCCTTGTGGTTACTGTTAAGTATGGTTTATTACGGTTGATCTGCTCAGTATTTGTATGTTGTTAGTATGCTTATGATTTATGTTAAGCATGCTTATGTATTAAGATGTGTGTTTAGTGATTAATGAGTATAGTATGATGTGTGGTCTTGACGGTCATGTGATGACTCAGTAGACTGTGTTATATTGTGATTTGTGAACGGTTGTGTGTAGGATAGCTTAAGGGTTACAGGGTGACCGATGAAAAGCTATTCCTTACACTTGTGTACTGTGAGTTGTACATAAAGGTTGTATAAGTATGTATAATGTGGTTTGTGAGCTTACCGAGTCTGGTGGTCCGGCGCCTATTCCGTAATACCTCTTCAGTCGGGTACCCCAGGTTCCTAGGAGTGCCAGGCACGTGTGTTGTGCTCAGGGCATGTCCTAGTACGTATGTACCTTTGAGGTCTGAGTCATCTTCCTGGACACCCTCACTCCAGAGTTTGAGTTGTACGTCCGGCTGAGAGAAAGACGACTGAGGGACAGCGACTTGTGTTTGTGGGTGTGCAGTCACTTGTAGCGCGCTCGTGGCTAGGGGACGGACACCAGTAGATGTCACTGGTCCCCAGCTAGTCCTGTGTTCCAGTGCCTCACTTTAGGGAGCTCGGGCCAGAGTCCCTAAAGGTGCCAGGCATGGACTTGTAGCTGTGTGGTCTGCAGGTGTGGTGTTAGTTGGACTCCACTGTTCTTGGTTTTTGTAGTGGAGCGGCAGTTGGACCTTCCATCTGCGACTGCGAGACTAAGAGGTAGTTCTTGTGTTTTGTTGTCTGGGTTGGATACTGGCGTCATGAACCAGTAGTCTGTTCCCATGTAGTGGCGTCGTTTCCGTTCCAACTCGTGTTTGGCCACTAGTTGTGGTTTGTGTGTAACTCACTGGTTAAGGTTGTAACCGTTGAGGTGTGCCCTAGAGGTGGCACGGTTTTATGGTTTAGTGTTGTACCTCGTGGTAGTAGGTACATGTACCCCTCGTGGGTAGAGTTATGTTGTGGTACGTGTGTCTCGTCCTCAGCTGGTGATGAGGTGAGACCGTGCGTACTGTGGAGATCTTGTGATGTGACTCTCCACGTGTTAAATAGATTGGTTTCCGATTATGGTTTGGTATACGGGTGCTGGCTGGTTGACGTCAATCCTGATACTCTGTGTGGCTGGTTTGCCTGTGAGACTGTAGCCTAGGCAGTGGTTTGCCGGTGAGGCTTGTGGTCGAGGTGTTTCGGTTGAAGGGTGGACTAGTGGTGCTAAGCTAGTCTTGTGTTTCCCTTTACTTTCTGAGGACTGGGTTTATCCGGTGTGTTTATGATTAGTTGTTGTTTAACATGCTTGTGTGTGCATGTTATGCATCGGTTTCCAGTGTTTCTAGTGAGACCCTTTGGGGTTGTGGTCTCTTCATGTGGTTGTTGTTTCTTTGTGGGAGGTCCCTACTGAGCCGGTGACTTGTCGAGGCTCACTCCCTTACAGTTTGTTTCAGGTGTTGGCCGACTCTGACGGATGTTGGTCGACTTTGGCGTGGTTTACGCAGGATTAGTGCAGACTTGTACCACCAGCAGTAGAGTAGTTGAGTCTTGTGAGCTTGTGCTCCCTCGGGGTATGCCCCAGGTAGTTGTACTCTTTCATTGGACATGTAATATTGTAGTGGGACTTTTGTACATTGTTGTTTACAGTTATAAGCACTGGTACTTTCTGTGTCTTATATTGTACTTGTGGTCTTTTCTATTCGTACTGGACACGTGTTAGAGATATCCCTTGTGAGACTTCGGTCCGTTCGCGGGAGACAGATCTGGATATGGACCCTTATTGGGTATAAATATCCAGGGCCGTTACAGTTGGTATCAGAGCAATGGTCCAGTTAAAATATGAAAAGACATTGAGGGTACAATGTCCCAATACATGGTTTACTGTCCACTGCTGGTAGTAAGTCTGCAGTTTTATGTGATTTAAAATGGTTTTCACGTAAGGTTTTGGTTATGTGAATTGTGTGTTTGTTTTTATATAAGTGTGGCAGTTACTAGTAATGCCTAAGAGAAGATGTGGTTAGAAGAAACCCAGTTTGTGAGATGGATATGATTGTTTGCACACGTGACAGTTGTTAGACATTGCAGAAAAATGACAGCATTAGAGATAAAATGTTAGTGTGTCAAAGGCAGTGGAAGTAAGGTTGTGTAAAGAATCCACAGTCATGAAATTGGACATATTAGGGATTTTAGATATGAAATCTAGGAAGAATGTTTTAGTGAGATATAGAATTGGCAGAGACATGTAGAAAGTAAGATATGATGAAATAGCAAAGGAAACAAAATTATAATGAGGAATAGAGTAGTATGTGATAAAGATGATTAAGTGTGCATTAGTGGTTGAGAACCTTAGTAGAGGTGACCATTATGTTGGAGGTTTGAGCTAGTTGATGATAAGGAATAGTTTGGCGAATAGTGTGATTGGTGTTAAGGAACGATTTGTCATAAATGTATAAAGTGGATTAACCCCATATGAGAAAATGGTAAGCAGTGGCACAAGAATTGTGGCAGCTATACTACATCAGTGTGTGAGTAGCAATGGTTGCATCCGCAAGTTCGGGAATAATGAGTTGTTATGAATAGTGATGGAGTGAAGAAATTGAGATGATAGAGATTTGTGTAAGGATGTGCCGAGGTGAATAGTTGAGTAAAGAAAGAGTAAACAGAGATCAGTACACAGTAGGGTTTTTCTGAGAATTTTAAAAGAAAGATATCTGTTTGGCAGATGATCGTTTGTGGAGATTCTGCAAAAGATTTTATTGAAGACTGCAGAATTAGTGATGGTTAAAAGCTGTGCTCAGTTATGAAATAATGAGACTAGACAGAGCAGGTTGTTGAAAGAGATCAATATCAGAGTTTAGCTAGGGAAGAACTATGGTGGAAAGATGATTAAATAGTAGTAAGAATTACAGTGTAAAGGGTGCATTAAGATTAGTCAGATGGTAGAGTGATTCAGAGAAATATTTTGCAGAAACAATATTATGTATAAGGCAGTTGGCAGGATATTGACTAGAGGAAGAAAGAGTAAAGCAAACTATGAAAAGAATGGAAACAGACGAGTTAGAAAGTGATCAGAAAAGATTTGCAGGTCAGTGTACAGTAAATAAATTTTAAATTGAGCAGAGATATTTGTGGAAGATATTTCTGAAGTAATGTAAAAGAAAGAAGTAGATCAGTTAAAGAATAGTGAATATAGCACAGTATAGCAGAATAGAGTAGAAAGAGAGTAAAAGTTATACAGATAATTGGAATGGTTAAGCACAGAAAGAAATATGGTGATCAGTTGATCGGTGAAAAAGAGTTGAGCAAGATGGCACTCGATGGAAAAAGAGTTTAGTAAAGATAAATATGGAATCTATGCAGAATGGATAGCGCAGTATTATATGAGATAAGAAAGTGCAGAGTTGAAGCAATGAGAGCAACATATTGAAATAATGAAGAGGCAGTGTGAAAATCAGCTCGAGAATCCGATTTACAGATAAGAAAGGTACAAGGTGAGCAAGTTGTGCCGACAGTTATGTGTTAGAATGCAGAATATAAAGATGAAGCACAAATAGATTTGATATATTGAGAAAAGCATATCAGCAAATTTCAGTGTGCCAGTTCAGTGTTAGTTGGTTGAGTAGGATAAATTGAGAAGTAAGTGAAATGAGAATTGAGTTCAGCTGGGATTCGAGTAAAAGTGAAAATGGAAAGCAACTAAAAGCAGTGACAGAAGCAGAATTTACAAAAGATTATGCCAAGTGTTCAGCATAATCATAGTAGCGCAGTGGAAGTGTGGTGGGGCTATACCCCACAGGTTCACCTATTTGAAAGGAGATTTGTGGATTTTGGCACAGTTGGGATAGAGGACGAGTTATTTAAGAAACATGAGTTAAAGAAATGAGAGCAGAACAACATGAAAAGGTAGAAATTCAGAAATGATAATGAATTTTTCCTTAAGAAAGCCAGCAGTTGAGAGAAGAAAGAAAAAGAAAATAGAGAAGAGTTGACAGTCATGCGTAGAGAAAGAAATGGCGTTGCAGAATGTGAGGAAATTAAGATGGTTTTAAATGGCAAAAAGCTAAAGAGTGGTATTTATGATAAAGAAATTCCAGTATGAGAAGTGGCAAAGAAAAGAATGTTACAAACACAGCCGGAAAAAGGTGGGAATCAGTTGAGTCCAAGGAGATGAAACGCCAATAGCAAGGTCAGACGCAATTTAAAGAAATGATTATTGTTTTCTTATTTGTGTCGTATGGTGTGGACACAGTTTATCTACCTGACTTAAAGGCATCGAGTCGGGTCGTCGCGACTTGGTCGTGACAGCGTGCCCTGTCGCGTTGAGTTGATGTTGCGTTGGGAATGGTCGACGCGATTTGAAGTGCGGCGTTTGTGTCCGACACGTTTCAGGTTCCGTGGCCGAGTTGTGCTGGCTGGGCAGTGAGGTTCTGGTGTGAACTTAGCCCAGGCCTTGTGGTTACTATTAAGTATGGTTTATTACGGTTGATCTGCTCAGTATTTGTATGTTGTTAGTATGCTTATGATTTATGTTAAGCATGCTTATGTATTAAGATGTGTGTTTAGTGATTAATGAGTATAGTATGATGTGTGGTCTTGACGGTCATGTGATGACTCAGTAGACTATGTTATATTGTGATTTGTGAACGGTTGTGTGTAGGATGGCTTGAGGGTCAGAGGGTGACCGATGAAAAGCTATTCCTTACACTTGTGTACTGTGAGTTGTACATAAAGGTTGTATAAGTATGTATATCGTGGTTTGTGTGCTTACCGAGTCTGGTGGTCCGGTGCCTATTCCGGAATACCTCTCCAGTCGGGTACCCCAAGTTCCTAGGAGAGCGAGGCACGTGTGTTGTGCTTGGGGCATGTCCTAGTACGTGTGTACCTTTGAGGTCTGAGTCGTCTTCCTGGACACCCTCACTCCAAAGTTTGAGTTATACGTTCGGCTGAGGGAAAGACGACTGAGGGGTGTGTTTGTGGGTGTGCAATCACTTGTAGCACCCTCGTGGCTGGGGGACGGACACCAGTAGATGTCACTGGTCCCCAGCTAGTCCTATGTTCCAGTGCCTCACTTCAGGGAGCTCGGGCCGGAGTCCCTAAAGGTGTCAGGCATGGACCTGCAGCTGTGTGGTCTGCAAGTGTGGTGTTAGTTGGACTCCATTGTTCTTGGTTTGTTGTAGTGGAGCGGCAGTTGGACCTTCCGTCCGTGACTGCGAGACTAAGAGGTAGTTCTTGTGCTTTGTTGTCCGGGTTGGATACTGGCATCATGAACCAGTAGTCCGTTCTCGTGTAGTGGCGTTGTTTCTGTTCCGACTCATGTTTGGCCACTGGTTGTGGTTTGTGTGTAACTCGCTGGTTAAGGTTGTAACTGTTGTGGTGTGCCCTGGAGGTGGCACGGTTCTGTGGTTTAGTGTTGTACCTCGTGGTAGTAGGTACATGTACCCCTCGTGGGTAGAGTTGTGTTGTGGTACGTGTGTCTCGTCCTTAGCTGGTGATGAGGTGAGACTGTGCGTACTATGGAGATCTTGTGGTGTGACTCTCCATGTGTTAAATAGATTCGTTTCTGATTATGGTTTGGTATACGGGTGTTTGCTGGTTGACGTCAATCCTGATACTCTGTGCGGTTGGTTTGCCTATGAGACTGTAGCCTAGGTAGTGGTTTGCCGGTGAGGCTTGTGGTTGAGATGTTTCGGTTGAAGGGTGGACTAGCGGTGCTAAGCTAGTCTTGTGTTTCCCTTTACTTTCTGAGGACTAGGTTTAGCCGGTGTGTTTGTGATTAGTTGTTGTTTAACATGCTTGTGTGTGTATGTTATGCATCTGTTGCCGGTGTTGCCAGTGAGACCCTTTGGGGTTGAGGTCTCTTCGTGTGGTTGTTGTTTTTTGTGGGAGGTCCCTACTGAGCCAGTGACTTGTAGAGGCTCACTCCCTTACAGTTTGTTTCAGGTGTTGGCCGACTCTGACGGATGTTGGTCAACTTTGGCGTGGTTTATGCAGGAGTAGCACAGACTTGTACTACCAGCAGTAGAGTAGTTGATGATGATCAGTTTATCCACATGTAATTTAAATAAATTACATATCTATTTTGGTGATTAACAAAACTATGATAAAGGTTACTAACATACCTTCTATGAAGTCTAATAACAGGAAATAAACCAAGGGAAAACAAGCCAATCAAGTAAGTATTCATCACACCACAACAGTAAGAGTTCAAAGCATCAATATTTGTCTAAGTACACATCAATTTCCACTATAGGTCATAACGATTTCCTTAGCTTCATAACGATTTTATACTTACAAGGATTCTATGTGTTAAATCGTTAAGTGATCGCAACGATTTGCCCTCACAATGATTCGTTAAGTGATCGCAACGATTTGCCCTCACAACGATTCGTTAAGAGATCGCAAAGACTTGCCCTCACAACGATTCATTAAGTGGTTCGTAACGATTTGTTCTTGTAACGATTTCTTTAGCATCGTAACGATTTGCTCACGTAACGATTTCTTCAGTCATCGTAACAACTTGCTCTCATAACGATTTCTTTAGTCATCGTAACGATTTGCTCTCGTAACGATTTCTTTAGTCATCGTAACGATTTGTTCTAGTCATCGTAACGATTTACTCTCGTAACAATTTCTTTAGTCATAGTAACGATTTGCTCTCGTAACGATTCCTTTAGTCATTGTAACGATTTGCTCTCGTAACGATTTCTTTAGTCATTGTAACGACTTGATTTCATAATGATTCATTAAGTAATTTACAAAGATTTGTACATCGATTTGCTTATAAAGTCATAATGATTTGTACATCGACTTGCTTATAACGTCACAACGATTTACACATCGATTTGTTCATAACGTCATAACGATTTGTACATCAATTTGCTGATAAGTCACAATGATTTGTACATCGATTTGCTTATAAAGTCATAACGATTTGTACATCGATTTGCTTATAACGTCACAACGATTTGTACATCGATTTGCTTATATAGTCATAACGATTTGTACATCGATTTGCTTATAAATTCACAACGATTCGTACATCGATTTGTTTATGACTTCATAACGATTTGATTACTAATGCATATAACAATTTGTGTATGCATCTGTTTACTCATTTGCATAATGATTTCATAAGTCATGCATATAACGATTTCATGGAAAACAACGATTCGATTTTCGAACTAATCCTTGAAAACTTTGAAAAGTCAAAGTCTTCACGTATATCCTTTTGACAAGCCATGCATTTATTACAATAGTATGTATCACTGCATGCATGCAGACAATATCTTCCATTATTGTATCTTCTCTGTAAACATATTTTAGAACAACAAAATGGCATTACTATTTTGATGAACATTCATTCTGACGTTGACTGACAACAAGGAACAGCTTAGCTCTCTACTGTTCAAGCTTTAAATATGTGCAGGTCTCTAATAGCATCCGTCATACAACGTTGGACAAAATAGAAGCCAAAGAAGATTACAGAAGATCCTCTCTCTCTCTCTCTCTCTCTCTCTCTCTCTCTCTCTCTCTCTCTCTCTCTCTCTCTCTCTCTCTCTCTCTCTCTCTCTCTCTCTCTCTCTCTCTCTCTCTCTCTCTCTCTCTCTCTTGCGTGCATGAAAAGATAAAGGACTGTTGACTAGAAGCTTCCAAGTATCAAGCAGTCTAACGTACACTTATGCATAGAGACAACGGGCACTTCAACGTTCGAATTTCAAAAGATGATATATGAAGTTCTTGAAGTGTCAAGAAGTAGAAGTATTTGTTTTAACAACAAGCTATAACGCCCTCAACCTTCTGCAAGCTTTTCCTAGAGCCAAGCAAAAATTCCCATCAGTCTTAGCTCTTGCTCTCTGTGCTAAGTTCAGATATGTGAGAGACCCTTTTTGTCTGAGAAGAGTCCTTGATTGTAGATCTCTTCTTCTCAGTCCTTGCTTCAGATCAAGCAGTGTTCTATAAGCTTGATCTAGGGGCATCATCTTCTTGATCACATTCCCTTGTGTTGTTCTCTTCTGTTGTGAAGGAAGACCTGGTGGGGTATCCAGGCTGTTGTTCCCTTCTGTTGTGAAGGAAGACCTGGTGGGGTATCCAGGGTGTTGTTCCCTTCTGTTGTGAAGGAAGACCTGGTGGGGTATCCAGGGTGTCGTTCCCTTCGGTTGAAGAAAGACCAGCTGAGGTGCTGGGTGTTGTAGTGTCCTTAAGGGGGACTGTACCCTTGTTAGTGAAATCTTGAGATATTGCTCAGGAACTGGACGTAGGACTCCTAAGGAGAGGAGATCAGAACCAGGATAATTCTCTGTGTCGTGAGATTGCTTTTGTGTGTTTGATCTTTCGATTCATAATACTAACAATCTGCAAAGTGGTTTTGTGTGACTATTTTGTGAACAGGTTTTGAGTCTTAAATAATTTTTAAGAATCCCATTCACCCCCCATCTGGACTTGCTAGCTGGGCAACAGTTGAGTCGTGTGAGCTTGTGCTCTTTCGGGGTATGCCCTAGGTAGTTGTACTCTTTCATTAGACATGTAATATTGTAGTGGGACTTTTGTACATTATTGTTTACAATTATAAGCACTGGTACTTTCCTGTGTCTTATACTGTACTTGTGGTCTTTTCTATTCGTACTGGACACGTGTTAAAAATATCCCTTGCGAGACTTCGGTCCGTTCGCGAGAGACGGATCTGGATATGGACCCTTATTGGGTATAAATATCCAGGGCCGTTACACTTCCACTCCGACTTCAAATCACGACCGACTAAGCCGATGTGATTCAGGTAAATCAAAAGGCGTCCATATTTCCTGCCGTGATTTTCAAGCAACGTTATTTTCATGTTTTGCCCTATCATCTGTCGCTTGTCAATACTGATCAATCTTTGAGCATAGATTATGGACACGCTTCTCGTCGTACATTTCATGATCACCTTCGGCGATCCCCAATCTGGTGTTGTATACATATTGCATCTTACTATATGGTATACTTTATTAGAGCGTATCAAGGACCTTGAGGCTCTGATGAATCTGGAATTTGAGTTCTCCTCCTCCACAAAAAATAGTGATAATTCCAGAGGATTCTTATGACTTAAGGATGGGTCGTTACGTTGCAAGAAGGACGACAGGTTCCATCTGATCTCTTGACTTCGGCACCGTAGCAATATTATCCTTTATTATTTTTTATTTTATTTTGTTTTAATCTTTTTTCTTTTAGTCCAGCATGCATCATGTAGGACTTTGAGCATAATTCTGGATAATCACTCTCGTGCTTAACTGCAGAGAGCCACTTATTCCTCAATGCCAATTAACATGAAATATTCCACTCCGAGTCAAGTATTCAGTTCACTTTGTTGATGTTTGAAGATCATTTATTGAGAAACTCTCTATTTTGGATTCCTTTATCAATTCATCTATTTTCCCTAAGATCCACCAGAGGCAGTGGCAGACACCCCCAATGGTGCAACCTAACGGATTGTGTCCTTAGGTACTTCCCCAACACTAGAAGTTGATCTTTCTCCCCTTCGTGCCCACGTGCACATCTTTTCCCTTCGTCCAAGCATTGAGTTTTCTCTTAAGACTTTCTACAAGCCGCTTCATTTTGAATTGACGAACAACTCCTGTCATATGTTGTTGAGGCGCATCTCATCACACCTTGGCGTCTACTTTTTAGTAACTCCACTTCATTCCACCTCAATTCACACCATTCCATTGCTTTCATTTCGTGTCATTTTGCTCCATTTCCTGGCAAAGCAGACGCCAAGGCGAGGCAGCTATAGACACGCCATTTCGGCAACATATTGAGCAAATTTCATGTTACACCGCGATGCCTCAAAGTGACTCTCTTTAATTAACCTCTTGAGTGATTTTCCTATTTTTCAGATTTTTTTTAGGATTTTTAGGGATTTTTTTAAGGGGTCCAAAGGGGTCTGTTGAACTCAAGTGATTCGCGTCTAATACAGTGGACGTCGTTTAATAGGATTGATCTACGGCGGGTAAAACCGACGCGTATCACACTTCTTTTTCTAGTGCTTACCATGTTTTGAATCACGTCCTATAAAGCCGCCGCGATTAAAAGTTTCCATTTTTGAATTATGGTAATTTCTAAAATCATTTTTGGAAAGATTTTGTTGCTGATTCGAATTGTGTCCACATATTCCGATGCATTTAACCTTCCTCTGAATAAAGATCGATTTCTATCAAAGAATGATTATGTTCAAATATGCGGCGGCATTTGACGACGCGATTCAATATTTCTATTTTTAATATTTGGAAAGAATTGTTTCAAACGGGAAGTGTTAGAAACACGGCAGCCTTGGCCGACGTGATTCTTAAAAGGGCTATAATCAATGTTTGGAAGGGCTTAATCGTAACAAGTGAATCTTGGAAATCGTGGCAGCTTAATTGGACGCGGTTCACTAAGATAGACGTCCACTGTAGCGAACGCAATTTTGGAATTTTTCCCCTATAAATAGACCCCGAGGCCACTGTTTTGAGCATCACTCACGCACTACGGCGAAGCCCTGCGGAATTGAAGACTCAACTCCGAGCTAAACCTCCTACTTAAGTCATCCATTGGAGTTCGGAGCTTCATCACTCTCACGTGCATTGAAGCGGGATGGAAGGAGCTTCTTCCTCTTCTTCCACTTTGTCCATTGCAGCAACAAGCTCACATCGCCACTTCTTCTTTCCCTTTCACTTTATTTTCTCCATTTTTTTACTTATTGCATTCATCACTTCTTCACACAGACAACGCATCATTTTCCCTCATACCTACACATTTTTAGGAGTTTAACACCACCCCACGAGGTGTGTTAATGCCTATGTCATTGTGTTTTACTGCATTTCATTTGATTTTGATACCGCACTTCAAAGTCTAATCCTCTCTTTCACTTGTTTGCTTATCTTTCTTTTTGCAAGGTAACCATCGGAGCTAAATCTTCTTTTGCCGGCCAGCCGGTGGAAGAAGTAGAAGCAACCCGCACCACTCTCCCACGATCTTGGGTGAAGGTAAGTACCCTCCTAGTCTTCCTCTTCGCCCGTCTCCTTCGGTACCTACATGTACCTGGTGATCACACCTCATTTATTGTGCACACACGCACATTTCTTTTCCGCCTTTCCATCCATCATCGCCATTTTCATTTTATTTCTTCTTTTTTTAATCATTCTCTTTGTGGGAGTGTTTTGAAAAAAAAAACACGCCTACAGTCGGGACGACTCCGCCTGTTGCTCCGATGGTGGGGGACCGTCGGGGCTGGCTGCCTCGCCAACTAAGTCTGGAGTCCCTGACAGACCCCCATCAATTGCTGCAACTGTCCCCGGAGATCGGCTACCTCCTAGGCCAAAACTGGGGTTTCGACCGCAGGTCCGTTGGTAGTTGCTCTGGAGGGGACAGTGTTGTCGACAAGAGGAGCTTGGTCATGCGAGTCCTCGAGCGACTGACGAGATCGCATTGCCTTGCTACCGAGATTCTGGTGGGAGGATCGTCTGCGAGCCATAGCAGTCGTTGCTTCCCACAGACGGTGCCAAAAATGTGGTGGGGTTTCCTGTTCAATAGTGGGCCGTATGGGCCTCCACTAAAAGAGAGGGAACGATCGGTCGCCGGTGCAGACGAAGGCCTGCAAGACCAGAAAGGACATCAGGGGGTCCCAGTCATAGACTCGAGGAAACCCTCCGATGCCTTAGTCAGGTCTAACTATCTAGAGATGGCAGGAAAGGAAGGTTCATTGGTGTGTAGATTCGCATATGAGCGATTGTGTGTGAGAGATAGGGTTGCAAACGAACCAATACACTCGACGAGCAGCTCGATATTCGGCTCGATAAAAATTCGACTCGACTCGTTTATTAAACTAACGAGCAGAGCTTGAACAAAAAAATAAGCTCGGTTCATAAACGAGCCGAGCTTGAACAAAGGTATGCTCGACTCGATTATGTTCGCGAGTAGCTCGTTAAGATACTCGATAAATACTCGTTAAGATACTCGATAAATTACATGTTAATATATTCGATTAATACTCGTTAATATGTTTGTTAAATTACTCATTCTGTCACTTCATATAAATTAGATAAATTACTTGTTAAGTATAAAGATACAAATATATTTATATATTTTTATAAATTTATTGTTGAATTATAAAATACTATGAGAACTTATATGTAATTATGTAAATGAATACTAGACAAGGACATAAACACAAAAGTTAGTGTTTCAAGGTGCCTCCGTATATCCACCATCTTCTTCCTCCCGAGTCCTCATGCCCCTGTGCAGCCGTGCTACAGATGTGCCCCCGGCGGGGCTGAGGGAGTGAGAGGCGCACGGTGGGCCACTGATGGCCCCGTTGAGCTCGCACCGCTCCGTCGAGCTCGCACGGTGGGCCACTGATGGCACCGTTGAGCTCGTTCCGGCTCCGGGGAAGAGATCCCACCGCTCCACGGAGCGCGCAACGTCTGGGCTGTAGTCGCGGCCGACGCCACTGGCGACGTAGACTTAGTCGCGCCGACCCCGCGGCGCACCATCTCCTGGGGGCGTGGAGCGGGAGGCCCAGGGTCCACCGTGAGGTGGCGGGGTGGAAGACGAGGGGGTGGGCAGGGCAGGGAGGAGGGCATGGGTGGTGGCGGCGAGGAGGACGAGGTGGCCAGCCACGGCAACGGACTGGACGGCTCTGGCAATGCAAATTCCCGGTGCAAATACCCTCCCCACCCCACCCCCTGCTCCCACTCCATCGACTGCCCATAGCGTTTTCACTGCTCTTAGTCCCATATCGGAGAGTAGAAAAAGTTGTTGATGTTATATTCTATAAAACGACCTCCCCACCGAGCTCAAAAGCGCCTGAGCCATTTGGCACTCGTACGGGGTTATAAACTTTTGAGGTTATAGCAACCGATGGGAGGGGAAAAAATGTTTTTAAATATAAACAATTGTAATCTAAATCGAGTACAAACTTGTTAAGTACTCGGTTACGATTTTGAACTCGTTTGAGTAAACGAGTAGCTCGCCCGATTTCAAGCTCGTTTGTGTAAATGAATGGCTCGCCGAGTCGAGTTTGAACACTGTAAATTTTAATCGAGCCGAGTTTGAACACCAATTTTAATACTCGTCGAGTAACGAGCCGAGTTCGAGCTCAATTTTAAATGAACGAGTCGAGTTCGAGCAGAGCCCTACTCGGCTCGGCTCGGATCGTTTGCACCCCTAGTGAGAGATGTCTCGTACCTTTGCATGAAGGTTACCTGTTCTTATATAGGCTAGGACCTGAAGGGTGCGGACGCTTCCTTCTCCAATGATAACTGAAAGGATGCATCGGTCGAGTTCCCAAAGCGGGGGTTGTCCATTTGAGACACCCCTTGGGATCTCGTGCCATTGCCCCAGATCATGGGGAGGCGCATTACGCCATCCCATTAACTGATATGGTAAGCGAAGAGCCGCTCAGCATTGTTGGCCATGGAGGTGCCGAGCAGGGGCTAGTGGGCCTGTTCGGTACGGCTGTTCAGTGCCTGGTGCCCTGACGCTGAAACCGAACAGGGGCTAGTGGGCCGCAAATGGTCCGAACAGGAGCCCTGAGGTCTGTTCGGTCGGCCCCATCCTGCTCGGACAGAGTCGGAGGTGTCTGAAGACTATATTGAAACCCTTAGGCGTTTAGTGGCTAAGGCATGTTCGGAAGCCTACGGCTGGACCCAAGGACACATGGCCAAAGGGCCAAAGCCTGACCGCCTTGCTGGGTCATGATGGGCCTATGGACCTAGGAGGCTGAAAATAACCTCTACAAGTAGCACTAAGATAGGAAGCTAGCTCAGTCCACACTCCACCTCTTATTCTGAGTGACCCTAGCCCAACTTATCCCAACAGTGTATAATTTAGAGTGTACTTACCTTGGCAAACATTTATGTCAACCCAACAAACCTTATCCTAGTAGCACATAGTTCAAAGGATATTTAGTCCTGCAAATCTTTAACCCAACCGTGACCATAGGTCGTTGGTCTGATGAAGTCTTAGCTTGGTGAAAGTGAAACAGCAAACACTCTTGCCTGATATTAAGGTCCAGGGATCCCGCATTGTATGGCAGTTACTCAGAGATAGTAAAATAAAAAAGTATAAGGATGGGATGCCCATGATTGGCACAATTACTACCCACGATCCTCATAGAGGGCATAAAAGCCCATGATAGCCACTATCCAGTGGTTATGTACATGATTATGGCCATAATTGCAGCCAATCGTATGAAACCATTGAGAAGACTTACCACCATAATAAATCCCAGAAGAATCTCTTCGGCTAGAGGTATGCAAAAATCTACACCCATTCTACTATGGGGTGCGATGTTAAATCACTCACCCTCCTGTTATAGCTCTAGTATGTTTTTGACATAGGTATCAAAAAAATTCCCTAGATCTCAATCTCAAGAATAATCATCTTCCCTTCTTACAAAACCTCTCTCAGACATCCACAATCAACATCCAATTTTCCAAATCTCACAGCTATCCAATGATCAACTACCGATTCGAGATTGGTCTCTTCAAATTGAATTCACATTAATTTTCTATTTTATTGGAGTCCTTATTTCTAAAAGTGCATTCAACTTTTGGGTTGACCTAAATTAGTCCGGCTTAATTTACTATCTAAATCGATTTGAGTTGGCCCGAACCAATTTCATGTCCGGAAGGCAGTAACGTTATGATACCACACAAGGGTGAGCATGATTTGATTTGGTTCAATTTGAGAGAATTTTTCTCAAACTAAGTTAAATTAAATTAAGGGTTCAACACAAATCAAATTAAATTAAATGACTTTGAATCAAATCAAATTATTTTGATTTGATTTGGCTTCAACCATAATTGATAAATCTCATTAATGAATTTGCATTTGTCAAAGATAATCAACACGCCACTATTTTCTTTATTTTATAAACTCAGTACAAATTGTGTATCTTTACAAGTCAACAAAGTTGAGACAAATTAGTAGTTTAACCACTAAAGCAAGATACTAAGTAACCAAAAAATTATTATTAACCTGACCAATGTTGGAATAATTTAATCAAAATGTAAAACTAATTATTGATTCTTACCTAAGATACAATCAAATATTTTAAAGATTGGAGTTATGCATTTACATAAATTTAATAAAATTACCTTTGAAATTGGGTTATATGGCTCAATTTAATTTTTGAAAAAATAAAATTGAACCAAACTAAAATTTTAATACAATTCAGCTTGAATCTAAATCAAAAATTTTAAATTTTCAACTCAAATTAAATCAAACCAAATTTATCAATTTAATTTAAATTTCGTGTTGAACCCAAATTATGCTCACCCCTAATATCTCACTTTTCTACCATCGTCCTTGTTACTTGTAGTTGGGTGTCTTGATTAACCTTCGTTTCCAGCATAAAATCTAAGTCATTTTTTCTTGTCAGACTGATCATATTAGACAACAACAACAAATATGGCAAGAAAATGACTAGTAAAGGTGCTACTATAGCATTTCTCTTGCTTTCTTGACATTATATATTTTTCAAATAATATTTTTTTAAGTAAAGATGTTTCTAAATCGAAAATTATCGGAAAAGTACTGACTAAAAAGACCTTCCTACAAAAACAAAGTATTAAAACAAGTATTGGAACTCTTCTTATTAATTCCATCGAGGCAGCATGCAACCGTACCATCACCTGAATCATATGAAAAAAAAATTTAAGATAAACTCGGACACCTCTGCGAAGGATTTTTGGACTTTTCACAGGCAGACCTCCTCCAATCCTGATCGTTGCATAGTTTTATATTGCATGCATTGTCCCATCTGAAACACTTATCTGCTTTCTAGCCCCAACAAAATTTAAATTTTCGAATTTTTCGTATTTATACAGATAACTACGCCCCCCATACCATACTCATTACTCGGTCCACAGTTAAGCGCAGCAGCGGACGCGGTCCAATACACCGTATATTCCCGAACTGCGCCCTCATCTGATTGCTGACGTAGACAGAGGTGCGCGCTCGTGTGTGGTGGCGGTGGAGACCGGGGAGATGTCTTAGCTAGATACTGCCTGAAAAAACTTTATATTAATGACAAAAATCTTGGTAGAGCGTAGGAGGAATCGCGAATCCACGTTCCCGGCTCCAGGTTTTGTGGGGGCGTCTACGGTGGGGAAAGCGCGGGCCCCACCCCCCACACTCGGGTCTGTTTTCCTCGGCTCGCCCAGCTCCCGCCAAGTTGGATGGGTTTGGACTTTGGAGCTTCGCGAGTCGCAAGTTGTTCTAACTTCTACATTTAAGATAGGATAATTGTTTAAAAAAAACCTCTCATATATTTATTATAATGTTATTCTTAAACACAGATGCATGAAATAAGCTCGAGTTACAGCCTGCAGGAACTTTGATACATGAGTGGTGCTTATGCAATTATAGATGTTAGAGGATATTTCTGCAATTATATACTTTGCCCTTCCAAATTCGGTGTGCCAGACATTGTGTTTTTTTTTTCCGACAAATATTTCGCATCCGGTGGAAATATCATGTCGTAAATATTTACAGATAGGCGAGTGTAGATCTCGTTGTCATGTTAATAATAAGTCTCATCGACTTGTGTCTGTAGATGAACAAATATTTCTACAATATTTTCTTTTTTATTTTTATGGACTCTTCTTCTGGTTCTAGAATCTTTATCTTTATGTTGACCCCTCCGTCTGATTGAGGAGGCGGCCCCTCCACCAACCCTCCAAGTGGGGGGGAATCCTACAGAAGTAGAGGCACGGGACATGTCCGGACCCTCCTCTCCCACTTGTCCCTAGCTTTTTCCTTACAAATTACAACCCAAGTTTTACGCAGAAAACAATTAAACAAATGCGGGGGCTTTGGCTTTGTGTGTGGAGAAATGAGGGAGGAAGATGCAAGAGTTCAAGCCTTTTAAGTTATATATATTCTTGGGCAGCTTAATTTGATAAGGGGATTGGGGAGTGCAGATTTGCAGATAGGATTTAATCCATCAGGGTTCTTCAAGATCTTTCTACACTTGAATCATCTTCCCATTTTTACCCAAAAGATGAAAATCTTCAGCTGTGAAGGGGGAAAAGAAAACACGAAATTTTGATAAAATTTCCTCACATTTCCAACAAGGAAAAGGACAGTGACAACTTGACATGACAAAGCCAGCAAAGCCCACCACCCTTCCCCATCCTTCGTGTGGATGCTCTCAGTAGTCTAGAGAACCGAACTCAGACAGTCACGTATCCTGAGACACCACGTGTAAAAGAATTTTGAAAATTTAGGGCTCCTTCACCTCTCAGCCGGTTCCTCCTTCACCCCCTCTTCTTTCTCGCCTTCTACCCTCCCAGTGCCTAATTTTATTTTTAAAAAACATAGAAAAATAGAAATAGATCATGATATTTTTTCCTTCTTATATTAATATTTATGTGTAATTTTATTAATATTTATATGTTTTAAATAATAATAAATTTTAAAATATAAATGTTATATATTTTAATAATATTTAACATGTTAACATAAACATAGATAGTAAGATACATCATAACTATTTAAATAAAATCAAATTAATTTATTTATATTTATTAGAGATTATAAATTTATATCTAAACGATTTCCAATCAAGATGAAATTTTAAACACAAGTTAAGTAGAATATAATCAAATTTATGGGGATTTTAATTTTTTGGAATAAAATTTTGTCGGATAAAATTTACTCTAAAAATTATTAAATTGAATTAATCTCATTATTCGTGCACCAATAATTCTCGATAATCTCATATCTAGAATCAACATATTTTTTTGAGAATTATGGTGGTCTTGGATCTTAGTTTCATCACTCAATGTTCGATGACATCTTGCCGGTATGCGTTTGACGCTGGGACAGTCTTGCACATATGAAAAGAGTGTTGTCTGGTGCAGGGACAATCAAAAATCGAATGACCACTTTTGTCGGAACGCCTCGTTCAAGCTCGTTAAACCACTAACGAACTTGATCCGAGTCCACCTCCAGCGAACGGGCCGAAGTCTCGCAAGGGATATCATACACACGTCCGTGAAAACATAAAGGAACACACCTGATCACATATATGATTCACCAACTCATATATAATGTACAAGATTTACATAGCCAAATTTTAACAGAAGTACAAGAAAGTACAGGAGCCTGGGGCATACCCCGAGGTAAACTAGTACAACTGAGAAAAGAAACTACACTACTGGAGGCGCTGGCCCAACACCGCTGCGACGCGGCTCCGAATTGGACGACGGTAACGAAACATCCTCCTCGCCCTCACCTGTGGGGTGTAGGGGTGAGCCTTTCTAGTCACTGGCTCAGTAGGGAACTCCCCCAACACCGAGCAAACCAAAACACAGGTACAGAAGAAGTAAACTGTGATAGCAATTTATAGAACAACTAAACAGGATATTAAAGTTGTAAATGTACTCACCGTTTGCCGACTACATAAAGCAATTATAATAAATAAACGGCAAACCCAAACAGGTGTACGAGCTATAGTAGAGACCGCCACACACGAGCCACGTGAACTGGTTCGCGACACCAGTGACTGACTCGAACAAACTAACATAGGTCCACCTCTCAGTCTCGCAGCCACGGACGAAAGTGAAGAGTTATGCGGAATAACACTATATGGTAATCTAGAAGGGGGGGTTGAATAGATTACGACAATTTCTATTTACTGATGGCTTCTTTTCGGTGCTACAGCGATCTTAAAGAAACTTGATTAGAATTCGATTGAGTATAAGAAAGCTTGAGTTGATTTAAATGAAAAAGAGGGTATCAAACGTGCGTATGAACAACGTGCCTACCAATCATCTATCGCAGAACGCGAACAAACCACGGGACACGATGATTTAAGGTGGTTCGGAGTACACAACTCGTGTATCCTACATCCACCGTCCACACACACACGCAGAAACGACTGCTTATGAGCGAGTTCAACACAACAACTCACACACACACACGTTGTCTGATGAACCACGATCAGAACAACCACAAACTCGTGAATCAAGCACAAGGGATGCTTGAAACACAACCACACACACGCAATGGAATGGAAATTGTGAAATGGAGAAGAATTTAGAGTTGGGGAACAAATCCAGTTGGAATTCTTCTCGTGGATCGTCCAGACGCTCTTCAAACTTCGATTGGATGTAGACTGATCGATGTAGAAGGTTGAATTGACGACGATCCGGCTTCAGCTCCGCATAGATGGTGATTCCACGACGATGTGGGAGGAACATTGAAGCAGAGCAGCAAATTGGGGCTTTTCCTCTTGGTCCCTTGGAGGCTCTTGGTTGGGAGGCTGCTCTCTGCGAATTTTACTCCAAAAGGATGCTTATATAGTGTTCGGTAAAGGTGGGGGTCGTGGAGGAAGGAAACACCCAAATGGGGCCGGAGTTGGAATCTCTAAATCTCATGTTTCCGTCGTCTGTCGACAGGTGCACTTGCATCTGTCGACAAATGCACTCAGGCTGAGAACTGGGTTTCAGAAATCTAAATTTCTGAGTGTATCTGTCAACAGGTAATTTGCATCTGTCGACAGATGCACTCAGAGATGAAAAACTGAGTTCGTCTTGAACTGACTGTGTGTATCTGTCGACACATGCCCTGGGCCTGTCGACAGATACACTTCTTTGACAATTTCTTATGTTATTTGCTCATCTCTTCAATGCTCCATCTTTCATGCTTGTGCACCTACATGCAAGTACATTGTTAGTGATATACATTGTATGATTTAACAATGTTTAACATAATCACTTTCATGGTGTTTTTCATGTTAGTTAATACATCAATTTTGCATTAAATCAATGTTCTAGGATATTAATGTGATCATCAAAAACATGATATATTGAAAACCCAACAGAAAGGTCTAGCTACCGCTCCACGTGAAAAAGTCAAACAACTGTGGAGACCAACTAAACACCACTCCTGCGGACACACAACCGCAGGCCCATGCCTAGCACCTCTAGGGTCTCTGGTCGGAGCACTCTAGAGTGAGGCACTAGAAAAGGACTAGTCGGGGACCAGTGTCGACTACTGGTGTCTGTACCCCCAACTAAGAGCGCGCTACAAGTGACTAAAAACAAACTCAAGAGTCATTGTCCCACTGTCGTCTTTTCCTCAGCCGGACGTACAACTCAAACAAAGAAGTGAGGGTGTCCAGGACAGATGACACAGACCTCGACGGTACAGCACAAGTACCGGGGCAAAGCCCCGAGCTAACAGCCTGGCTCACAGAGAACCTGGGGCACCCAACTAGAGAGATAACCACGGTAGGCATCGTACTACTTGCCACGCACACAGAACCACGTGCACGTCTCACACAAACCACGTGAAACGTCACGTAAACCTCAAGTAACAATTGTCCACAACACGTCAACATAGTGCAACTCGTGTGCATACCACGCCAACACACAAACCACTAGCTAGCTACGTAACCAACATACTAGCCTCGAAAACATGCGCTCCCAGAGTGCCACGGGTGCCAATGCACCACATGGTATTACCAAATACATCGAAAAATAACAACCGGATAATCATATCACATAAATCATGCACATTCAGACCACTCGGCTGTGATCGCGACATGGGCCTGTGTCGCCTTTAGAATGCAACAGCCCGATAGGTCGCCTTTAACATATTAACGCGCCATACAAACAAGTCGCGTTCACAACTTAAACGCGACGGGTCGGCCCATCGCCACCTGATCGCGACAGGGGGATCTGTCGCCTTAGCAGACGAAAACCCTAATCTGGGATCCCCTCCACGGATTACCAACCCACACCATGCAAACCACCCTTAATTAGTGTTTTTCATGCTTTAATGGGTTCCTAGGCATGATATCTATTGTGTAGAAAGCATTAAACTGATCAAACCCTGCATTCCACGCGATTCTTGCCCCGAGAACGGGAGGAGTCACCCTACCTCGTGAAGAACACGTGATACGACGCTCCCCCGGCGTTTCTCTCGCTCCACATGAGCTTCCCACCGCACGATCATGCCGAAACCACGAATTCCCGCAAGAATCGCCGCAGCTCCCCTTCCCCTGGCCGAGCAGAACTCGCTGGAGTTCTGTCCGACTAGGGTTTCTTAAAAAAACACCCAGCGGTTGGGAACGCGATGTATCGTCGCGTCGCGACCTGATCGCGACGGACCTGGGTGTCGCCTTCCTGCCTGCCGCTCTACGCGCTACACTTGGCGCACATGCAGACGATCAACGCCCCAAGGCGGTCACCAGAACGCGACAGCCACCTCTGTCGCGTTCAAAACACGACACTCCTCCCTGTCGCGATGATAGGCTGAGGACACTGGGGTGCTGCAGGCCCAGACTTTCGGCCCAATAAGCTCTTGAAACACGCACACGTACCACACACAAACCACATTGGCCTCACGATAGCCATCACAACCACTAAACACAGGATCCACGAGGATCCGAAAAACGCGCGATGTTACATTACTATCATCTAAAAAGAAATTTCGACCTCGAAATTCATAACTTAAATACAAGAAATTTCATCACACATATTTACAAGTACTATCATCTAAAAAGAAATACATAACCTTACTCAAATAAGTAAGGATACCCTTTAGCCATTTCCTCGGCTAATTCCCATGTATCCTCACCACCCAACCTATTTTCCTCATCTCACCTTAACTAATTCAATTTCTTTATTTCTCAGCTTCTTTGTCTTACGGCCAGTAATCTGCACTGGATACTCTGGCATAGTCATATCCGGTCTCAAGTCACCACCTTGGTAACTGATTATCTACGCTGGATCTTCAATGCACTTTCTTAACATAGAAACATGGAAAATATCATGAACATCTGCAAAGTCAGCTGGCAAATCAAGTCTATAAGTTGTTTCCCCAATTTTTTCTAATACCTGAAAGGGTCCTACATATCTTGGGCTCAACTTTCCGATCTTACCAAACCTCATAATACCCTTACTAGGGGAAACTCTTAGAAAAACAAAGTCTCCCACTTCAAACTGAAGTGGTCTTCTCCGATTATCGGCATAACTCTTCTGCCTGCTTTGAGCTGCCTGCAACTTTTCTTTAATGAGCTTCACTATTTCCGTGGTTTGATGAATTAATTCAGGACCCACCATCTGCCTTTCCCCCACTTCATGCCAGTTCAATGGGGTTCTACATGGCCTCCCATATAGAGCTTCATATGGTGCCATCCCAAGACTGGTATGATAACTATTGTTATAGGCAAACTCAACCATACCTAAATGATGCTCCCAGCTACCTCCCCAAACTAAACAACAAGCTCGCAACATGTCTTCAATAGTCTGGATAGTCCTCTCTGTCTAACCATCCGTCTGGGGATGATAAGTAGAGCTATATTTCAATCCAGTGTCAATTACTCTCTGCAGGCTCCTCCAAAAACCAGAAGTAAACCTGGGATCCCTATCATAAACAATAGTCTTCGGAATACCATGCAGTGGAACAATTCTATCAACATAAACCTTCGCTAATCTGTCCACTGTCCAAGACATACTTACTGCCACCAACCTGCATACCTTGGTTAGCCTATCAACAAATACCCATATTCCATTATGTCATGCTGCTGACCTTGGCAAACCTGCTACAAAGTCCATAGCAATATCATCACATTTCCACTGTGGAATGGGCAACGGTTGCAATAGACCTCCAGGCTTCTGATGCATTGCCTTAATCTGTTGACAGATTGCACATCTTGAGACAAATTCTGCTATTTCTTTTTTCATATGAGGCCACCAAAAATGCTTCTTCATATCCTGGTACATTTTGGTACTACCAGGGTGAATAGTGTACCAGGATTTATGGGCCTCTTCTAATACGCTCTGCTTTACTTCTCTTTTTGCTGGCACGAATAACCTGCCTCTGAGCCTGACCATACAGTTATCATCAATGGCAACTCCTTCCATCTTCACAATCTCAGCTAAATTCACATCTTCTTTTTGGGCCTCAATAATTTTTCAATACATCGACGGTTCCACAGCACTACTAGCTAATATTGCCCGTCGTTGATTGCTTGGCACATATAGGGAGTTCTCTGCTATTTCCTCATATAACTTGCATTCCTTGATCATCATTTGACTTAAATAGGCTTTTCTGCTTAGGGCATCAGCCACCACATTGGCCTTACCCGGATGGTAAGCCAAACTAAAATCATAATCTTTTAAATACTCCACCCATCTACGCTGACGGAGATTCAAATCTTTCTGGGAAAAGATATACTTTAAACTTTTATGATCTATAAAAATTTCAAATCTTTCGCCATAAAGATAATGCCTCCATATCTTTAAGGAAAACACAACTGCTGCTAGCTCTAAATCATGAGTGGAGTAATTCTCTTCTGCGGTTTCAATTGTCTGGATGCATAAGCTATTACCTTGCTATGCTGCATTAACACTGCGCCAAGCCCTCTTCTAGATGCATCTGTATATACAACAAAACCACCATTACCTGTTGGTAATGTCAACACAGGTGCCGCTGTAAGCCTCTTCTTTAATTCCATGAAACTTCTTTGACATTCACCAGACCACACAAATGGCACACCCTTTCTAGTCAGTCTAGTCATAGGTGCCGCAATCCTAGAAAAATCTTGAATGAAACACCTATAATAGCCTGCTAACCCCAAAAAGCTTCTAATTTCAGTAATTGTCTTAGGCACTTCCCATTTCATCACTGCTTCCACTTTACTTGGGTCAACTGCCACTCCCTCGGCTGATATGACATGGCCCAAGAACTGAATTTCCTTTAACCAAAATTCACACTTACTGAATTTGGCAAACAACTGATTATCTCTTAATAACTACAAGGCAAATCTCAAATGCACTGCATGCTCCTCTTCAATGCTGAGTAAATCAGAATATCATCTATAAAGACCACAATAAATTGGTCCAAATATGGATGAAAGATTCTATTCATCAGATCCATAAAAGCTGCAGGAGCATTGGTTAGCCCAAACGGCATAACCGCAAACTCATAGTGACCATATCTTGTTCTAAATGATGTTTTATGTATATCTTCCTCCTTAATCCTTAACTGATGGTACCCAGATCTCAAATCAATTTTAGAAAATACCTTTGCTGACTGCAATTGATCAAACAGATCATCTATTCTCGATAATGGGTACGTATTCTTAATGGTCACATCATTCAACTTCCTGTAATCTATGCACATGCGAAAACTACCATCTTTCTTTTTCACGAACAACACCGGTGCTCCCCACGGGGAATGACTCGGTCTAATAAACCATTTCTGCAATAATTCCTCTAATTGCTTTTTCAATTCTTTAAGCTCTGCTGGTGCCATCCGATATGGTGCTTTAGAAATTGGCATGGTACCTGGCAGCAACTCAATAGTAAAGTCCACCTCTCTGTGTGGAGCTAAATCAGGCAAATCTTCTGGAAAAACATCGACAAATTCCCTAACCACGAGAACTGCCTCCACTGACTGACTAGCCTCTATCAGACTCACTGAAGCCAAAAAGGCATACCTTGATATTCAAACACCGCACCATTAGGATGACAAAACCTGATCCTTTTCTTTCTGCAATCTAACATTGCTCCATAGGTCTCAAGCCAATCCATTCCTAAAATAATGTCATAATCTATCAATTGCAGGGCATATAACCGACCCGGCATCTAGTTCCCTCCAATCACAATAGGAGCTTCATCTATGTAGCTCGAAGTGAGCATAAACTCACCAGAAGGAACCTCCACTACCAACTCACAAGACTTTTCTTCCAAAGGATGAATCATACAATTCAAGAATTCTTCGGAAATAAAAGAATGAGAGGCACCCGAATCAAATAAAACTCTTGTTGAATAATCATAAATGGGTATAATACCTTCTATCATATTGATGCCTCCGCCTGGGCACGGGTGATAGCCATAACCCGGCCTCTACCTCACTGTTGTGGTACACCTCCACCACGACCTGCTAAAGGCTGTTGGGGCTGCTGCTGAACACCTCTACCATACCCATATTCTCTTGGATAAGGGCAATTGCAGATCAAATGCCCTGGCTAATTGCAATTATAACATCTATAACCTAGTGGAATAGTGGGCTGCCTGGCAGTACTCTGCTGCGATTCTTCTACCTCTGGCGTATAACCACGCCCCTGCTGAAACTGCTGACGACCCCCTCTTCCTCTTCTTTGCCCTTGAATACTTGCTTTAATTTCTGACCCCACTTACCAAAACGTGAAGAAGAAGGTCCTGTTGGAGCCTTTCCCCTACTAACTCCTGCTGCCTGCTGAGGTAGCCGAAAACTACCCAAACCTGACCCACTTGCCTGATGAGCCCGAATAGACCTCTCAAGAGTAGCTGCTCTCTGGGCTGCTTCCTTAACTGATCTACACATTAACGGTATTACCGCATTCTGCAACTCTTCTCTCAAACCCCGAATAAAATATTCAACCATCATAGCATTATCCGATACTACATAAGGTGCATATCGGCTAAGTGCCATAAATCACATCTAATATTCTAAAACTGAGGTATTACCTTGCTGAAGTGTCCGAAATTGCTCTCTTTTCGCCTGCTGCACTTGAAGTGGAAGGAATGTGTCATTAAATGCCTTGAGAAATTCCAGCCAGGTAATAACCTCCTCTGTCCTGCCTGCAAAGGTGGTCTGCATCTTCAAACGCCACCACTGCTGCGTAAAACCTCTCAACTGGTATGTGGCTAGCACAACTTTATCCGCTACTGGACACCTCATGGTCGTAAAGACCCTTTCAACCTCATGAATCCAGTGCTCTGCTGTATATGGATTTGGCCCTCCTGTATAAGTGGGCGGCTGCAACCTCAAAAACTTTTCAACTTGCATAACTGGCTCTTCTACTGCCATTACTGGTGGTGGTACAGGTGCCACATAGGGTACCTCCACTCTTGGCGGTGGTGCAACAGAGGCCACGGGTACTTCAGCAACTGGTGGTACAGCTGCTGGAGGTACCGGTGCCTGTTGTTCCATCCTCACTCGAATATCAGTGAGGCTTTCCCAAATCCTCTCAATCATACGTTGAGTGGACTCTTCAGGGTCCTCTCCTCCACCACCCCAATCTCTTCTATCAGCCATCTCAACTTCCTGCACAAATAACAACCATTATGAACAAAACCGGTCATTACGAAACCAGAGTCAGCTACCAGCAGTGTACAAATGTAGAAATATGGCTATATAATTTCCCAGTTCCTTTACATTTACACAAACCTCGCTCTGATACCAATTGTGTCGGAACGCCTCGTTCAAGCTCGTTAAACCACTAACGAACTTGATCCGAGTCTGCCTCCCGCGAACGAGCCGAAGCCTCGCAAGGGATATCATACACACGTCCGTGAAAATATAAAGGAACACACCTGATCACATATATGATTCACCAACTCATATATAATGTACAAGATTTACATAGCCAAATTTCAACAGAAGTACAATAAAGTACAGAGCCTGGGGCATACCCCGAGGTAAACTAGTACAACTGAGAAAAGAAACTACACTGCTGGAGGCGCTGGCCCAACACTGCTGCAATGTGGCTCCAAACTGGACGATGATAACGAAACGTCCTCCTCGCCCTCACCTGTGGGGGGTAGGGGTGAGCCTCTCTAGTCAGTGTCTCAGTAGGGAACTCCCCCAACACCGAGCAAACCAAAACACAGGTACGGAAGCAGTAAACTGCGCTAGCAATTTATAGAACAACTAAGCAGGATATTAAAGCAGTAAATGTACTCACCATTTTCCGACTACGTAAAGCAATTATAATAAATAAACAGCAAACCCAAACAGGTGTACGAGCTACAGTAGAGACCGCCACACACGAGCCACGTGAACTGGTTCGCGACACCAGTGACTGACTCGGACAAACTAACACAGGTCCACCTCTCAGTCTCGCAGCCATGGACGAAAGGTCCAGCTGCCGCTCCACGTGAAAAAGTCAAACAACTATGGAGACCAACTAAACACCACTCTTGCCGACACACAACCGCAGGCCCATGCCTGGCACCTCTATGGTCTCTGGCGGAGCACTCTAGAGTGAGGCACTGGAAAAGGACTAGTCGGGGACCAGTGTCGACTACTGGTGTCCGTACCCCCAACTAAGAGTGCGCTACAAGTGACTAAAAACAAACTCAAGAGTCACTGTCCCACTGTCGTCGTTCCCTCAGCCGGACGTACAACTCAAACAAAGGAGTGAGGGTGTCCATGACAAACGACACAGACCTCGACGGTACAGCACAAGTACCGGGACAAAGCCCCGAGCTAACAGCCTGGCTCACAGAGAACCTGGGGCACCCAACTAGAGAGGTAACCACGGTAGGCGTCATACTACTTGCCACGCACACAGAACCACGTGCACGTCACACACAAACCACGTAAAACGTCACGTAAACCTCAAGTAATAATTGCCCACAACACGTGAACATAGTGCAACTCGCGTGCATACCATGCCAACACACAAACCACTAGCTAGCTACGTAACCAACATACTAGCCTCGAAAACATGCGCTCCCAGAGCGCCACGGGTGCCAATGCACCATACTGTATTACCAAATACATCGAATAATAACAATCGGATAATCATATCACATAAATCATGCACATTCAGACCACTCGGCTGTGATCGCGACATGGGCCTATGTCGCCTTCAGAACGCGACAGCCCGATAGGTCGCCTTCAACACATTAACGCGACATACAAACAAGTCGCGTTCACAACTTAAACGCGACGGGTCGGCCCATCGCCACCTGATCGCGACAGGGGGATCCGTCGCCTTAGCAGACGAAAACCCTAATTCGGGATCCCCTCCACGAATTACCAACCCACACCATGCAAACCACCCTTAATTAGTGTTTTTCATGCTTTAATGGTTCCTAGGCATGATATCTATTGTGTAGAAAGCATTAAACTGATCAAACCCTGCATTCCACGCAATTCTCGCCCCGAAAACGGAGGAGTCACCCTACCTCGCGAAGAACACGCGATACGACACTCCCCCGGCATTTCTCTCGCTCCACGTGAGCTTCCCACGGCACGATCACGCCGAAACCACAAATTCCCGCAAGAATCGCCGCAGCTCCCCTTCCCCTGGCCGAGCAGAACTCGCTGCAGTTCTGTCCGGCTGGGGTTTCTTAAAAAAACACCCAGCGGTTGGGAACGTGATGTATCGTCGCGTCGCGACCTGATCGCGACGGACCTGGGCGTCGCCTTCCTGCCTGCCGCTCTGCGCACTACACGTGGCGCACATGCAGACGATCAACGCCCCAAGGCGGTCACCAGAACACGACAGCCACCTCTGTCGTGTTCAAAACGCGACACTCCTCCCTGTCGCGATGACAGGCTGAGGACACTAAGGTGCTGCAGTCCCAGACTATCGGCCTAATAAGCCCTTGAAACATGCACGCGTACCACACACATACCACATTGGCCTCACGATAGCCATCACAATCACTAAACACAGGATCCATGAGGATCCGAAAAACACGCGACGTTACAACTTTCACATAGTTGGATGACCGATTTTGTTCAGAACACATAGATACATCTATACTCGCCTAAATACACCCATAATCACTAGAATGCAACCATACACAGGAGTCATTCTTGTTGGCTCTTTTGGTACGGCAGCAAGCTAACCTAGAGGGGGGATGAATAGGTTTTTCTAAAATTTGAAATAGAAACTTTAACACAGAAAATTATCACTTGAAATTTGGTTAGCTGAGTGTGATAAGGATAGCAGTGCGGAAGCAAATAAACAATCACACAAAGGACACAAGGAATTTATCCTGGTTCGGCCCTTCCAATACGGAAGTCCTACGTCCAGTCCCCAAGCAATCTCTTGGGATTTTACTAACCAAGGGTACAATCCCCCTCAAGGACAATACAACACCCAACACCCCAGCTGGTCTTCTTCTCTTTCCCGGGCAAGAAGGCAGCTCACTTCTTTTACAGGTCAAGAAGCCAACCTCCTGGTACAAACCCCAGTGCAATTCTGCTAGACTTAAACCCCCCTGTTAGGTTCAACACTGTATACAGTCCTATAACTGGACAGAAGTCTTTCTTATAAAAGAAAGAACAAAGCTGAGAGTTGGAACAAATGAATACCAACTAAAAGAAACTCTCAGCGAAAAGACTCTCTCCCCCATATTACAAAGATGTACACAGAGAGAGTGAAGAGAGGAGAAGGAGCTTGAAGCTTGAGGGCTTCAGATGCTTGAATGCTTCTTCTTGGGCTCGGGCTCTTTCTCTCTTTTCCTTGAGTGTATGTGGCATTTTGGTTCTTCACCAGATGTACACTCCTTGAAAAAATATTCAAGAAAGCTCTCTTGCATTTTCTTCAGCCTTGCTTCACCTTTTATATGAGAGGCTTTGAATAGATTTGTTGAAGTTCTAGTCGTTGCTCATCTTCTCTTTCTTCTGGTATTTTGTGGTCTACGAGGTCTGCAAGCATAGAAGAAAGTGTTTAGATAAAAGAGTGTTTCTGTCAAATTCTCATACCTCTATGTTTCCTGCTGTCATCCAGAAGTGGTAGGTAAGCCCTTTTTGTCTGACAGGAGAGAAGAGATCCTCTATATTTCCTGCTGTCATCCAGAAGTGGTAGGTAAGCCCTTTTTGTCTGACAGGAGAGAAGAGATCCTATGAGATAAAATGATCTTCAGTCAGAAAGATAGAAGATTACACAGAAGAAATATATTTGACTTTTCATTAGGCACCAAAGCATTTGAAACATCTGAGTATAAAGGAAATCGATGTTTAAGTTGAAATCCATGTTGTGCTCAAGTCGTTCTTTAAGTAAGGGCAAATCGATGTTTGCCTTATGAAATCGTTACTATGATCAAATCGTTGTTTGGGTGAAAGCAAATCGTTATACAAATATAGGCAAATCGATGTATGAGCAAACCGTTGTTTTCACTTATCGAATCGTTACAACAATCAAATCGTTGTTTTCTCTTATCAAATCGTTATAAGAGTCAAATCGTTGTTTCACTTATGAAATCGATATGAGACCGAAATCGTTGTTATACTTACGAAATCTTTATGAGACCTCAATCGATGTGAAACCGAAATCGTTGTACTCACTTATCAAATTGTTATAAGATGAAATCGTTGAGCGATCAAATCGTTGTTTAACTTATCGAATCATTACACGATCAAATCGTTGTTTCACTTAACAAATCAGTATGAGTGCGAAATCGATATTTCACTTACGAAATCGTTGTGAGAGTGAAATCGATGTTTCACTAACGAAGTCGATGTGAAAGCGGAATCGATGTGGCACTGTGAACAGAAATCGATGTATATTGAATAGACATCGATTTATCTTTTTAGTGCAAAACACACAGCGATAATTCCATAAATTTATATTTATTGGGGAAACATAATATTAAATATATTTAATAATATTTAGTTAATCATAAGTTTTGTTATCACCAAAATATAAGGGTAAAATATAGAGTGGTTCAACAATCTCCCCCTTTTTGGTGATGACAAAATTTATGAGAATTTTCTGACAAAAATACTTAAAGCATAAAAATACAGAAAATTCATAGATAATGCATACTCTCCCCTTTTTTGTCACTAACCAAAAAGGAAAGATCTTACCATGCATTCTCTCCCCTTTTTGAAAACTTCTTACCATTGAGGGGTTCAATAATGATTGACATTAATGAATAACTCCCCCTTAGTTTGTGCTCCCCCTGAGTGTTTTCTCCCCCTAAGCATAAGGCTCCCCCTGACAAAGAGGGTCCTATTGAGGATTCTTCACTTGTCTGCCGACAGGTGTTTTTTGGTGTGTCGACCTGTTGATCTCTTGAGTCGTCTTGTTGACTGGTTGTCTGTCAAGTCTTCAAGATTTTTATCTGCATAGATCTTAGGAAAAGCTTGCAAACATTGTTAGTAGCAATATAAAATTCAATATTTGTGACTACTCCCTCTTTAGATAAGAGTTGGATGAAGAGTTGACAGTCACCCTAGCCTTGAGCATCCTAGATGCTCCAAGGCTATCCTGCAAACAACTTATTCAGAAGTAGATACCCAAATCTTTTTGGGTCCTTGATGGTTAGATACATAAAAATATCCTTTTGGAATCCATACTAGGTGCCTTGTTGTGCAGGTGTTTACTGTGTGTCCTAGTTTATTGTAATGAGAACAACAATGAATGTAATTTATTTTGCAGTTCTTATTATCTTTGTAATGTCTGTTTAGAACACAAATTTTGGAAACCTTTTCTTTTACAGGGGCCTTTTTCTGAAGCATCTTGGTTTCTTTTACAAATTTTGATAAAGGATATTTTCTAGAATTATGGCTTGTTTTCCTTTTTCCGGAGGTATGTAACCAAACCCTTGTTTATTATTTCCAGATTTTGATCCTTTATGCTAGAGATGTTTTCCCTTTAGTTAATTTTCTAACTGATTCTTTTAAATAAAGATTTTCTTCAGTTAGAGTTTTTAGTTTTCTTCTAACTCTAATTTTCATTGTTCTTGCTTTTTAAGTTTTCATTCAAGAGATGATTGTTATCTTTACTTTCCTTTAATTATTTTTCTAATTGTTCTATTTCGGATTTAAGATCAGAATTGGTGTTATCTAAGTAAGTGATATTATTTTTTAGATTTTTTTATTCTTTTACAACACCTTTATATTTTTCATAAAGTTCATTAAAGATTTATTCTAAGTCTTTAAACTCTGACCCTGAATCAGTGCATGAATCAAAAAATGAGTCAGAATGTACCTCATCTAGTCCTACTATGAGGGTAGACTTGCCTGCTCTTTTTCAGAATCTGAGCTTGATGATTCTGAAGTTGTGGCCTCTTTATTTTCCCAAGCAGATGCAATAGATTTTCTTTTGAATTTCTTGTCCTGCTTCTTAGATTTTTCTGGTTGACTAGTCTTCTTGAGTTTAGGACAATCTGGTCTTAGATGTCCAGGTTTTCTGCATTCATAGCAGACTGGTTCTTTTTCCTTTTTCTCTTTCTTTTGAATTCTTCTTGATCCATTTTCCTTCTTCTTGAGAATTCTCTGAAGTTTGGATAGGACTTCATCCACATCGCTGTCTTCAGAACCTGCATTTCTTGAACTAGAAGAAGAGAAAGAGGTGGAAGGAGTAGCTGCAACTTTAAGAGCATTAGTAAATTTTTTCTTGGATGAGTTTTCAGATAGTCGCTCCATATTGATTTCATGTGCCATGAGAGAACCTATTAAGTTATCAATAGAAAGTTTGGTTAAGTCACGGCTTCTTCATAGCAGTTACTTTAGGTGTCCATGAAAGAGTTAAAGACCTAAGTATCTTTCTAACGGTTTCTTCATTAGAAAGAGTTTTACCAAGAGAATTTAAACCTACTACTATGTTTGAAAATCTATTAACATAGTAGTAATATTTCGTTTGGAAGCATTTTAAATTGTTCGTATTGTGAAACAAGAATATCTATCCTAATTTGTTTTACTTCATCTGTTCCTTCATAAGTTATTTACAGTTTATCCCTGATGATCAGATTATCCACAATGTAATTTAAATAAATTACATATCTATTTTGGTGATTAACAAAACTGTGATAAAGTTTTCTCTAACATAATTTCTATGAGATTTGAGCACATGAAATAAATCAAGGAAATACAAGCAAAATCAGTAAGTATTTATCATCCTGTAGCATTTACAATCAAAGCATGAAATATTCTAAGTACACATCGACTTTCTAGTTGTTGCAACGATTTCCTCAGAATCATAACAATTTCGTCATCCACATCGATTTTTGGTTCTATAACGATTTCATAAGTCATCGTTATTCTATTGAAGTCTATTTCATAACGATTTTCTCTCATAATGATTCGTTAAGTGAGCATAACGACTTCGATATCATAACGATTTGGTCGTCGCATCATTTTCTTAAGTGAGAACTATGATTTGCTCTCACATCGATTTGATCTTTTATAGCGATTCGATAAGTTACACAACGACTTGGTCACTGTAACGATTCGATAAGTTACAACAACGACTTGGTCGCCGTAACAATTCAATACAGCAAACAATGATTTGCTCACTACATCGACTCGATAAGTGAAACAACGACTTGATTATAACGATTTGTTCACAACGATTCGTTTACAACGATTTGATTATAACGACTTGTTCATAATGATTTGCTTATACTATCATAATGATTTGTCTCTACAACGGTTATGTTGATAAAACGATTTGTATATGCATCATTTGTTTATTAGTGTGCAACGATTCGCATAGATAACGACTCATTTGCACAACGATTTCATAAGCCATGCTCAGAACAATTTTATGGTTCATAACGACTTGATATTTTAAATAGGTTGAAAGTCAAAGTCTTCGCACATATCTCTATGACATCCATGCATTTATTATGACTGAACGCATCACTGCAATGCATGCATAGATATCTTCTACTCTCTTGCTTATACTGGAGACATTCTTTTAGAAGAAGCAAAATGGCATTTCTATTTTGATGTATATTTCGTCTAACGTTGACTGACAACAAGAGATAGCATAGCTATCCGTGTTTTAGCATTTAATTTGTGCAGATTTCTGACAAGCACATCTCAATACAACGTTGGACAAATGGAAGAGAAAAGGACATCGAGGAAGATCTTCTCTTTGCATGGTACGTAAAGATCTGTTGAAGACCATGCAGTCTAACGTACACCAGCACTTAGAGACAACGGTTACTTCAACGTTCAATTTTCAAATGGAAAACATATATAGAAGACTGTTGCTCCAGAACAAGATAGCGCTTACAACAATCTTTTACAAACCTTCTGCGAGCATCTAAAAGAGCGACGCTTCACTCTTTTTTTGCTTTGTCTAGCTCTTAGCTCTCTACATTCTTGGTGTTAGCCTTGAGAGCTTTTGTATACTGAGAGTCCTCCTCATTGTAGAACCTTTCCTCTCAGTCTTAGCTTCAGATTGAGCGTTGTTCTATAAGCTTGATCTAGGGGCTTGTCTTCTTGAACACATTTTTGTGTTTGTTTCCCCTTCATGTTGAAGGAAGACCTAGGGATTCCAGGGTGTTTGTTTCCCTTCGTGTTGAAGGAAGACCTGGTGGGATCCAGGGTGTTGTATTTTCTCTTCGGGTTATGAAGAGAAGACCAGTTGTGGCTGGGTGTGTAAGTGTCCTTGTGGGGGACTGTACCCTTAGGTAGTAGAATCCTGAGTGGTTGCTCAGGGACTGGATGTAGGACTCCAGTGGAGAGGAGGTCCAAACCAGAATAAAATCCTATGCAGTGTGTGTGTGCTTGTCTTGTGTTTGGTGTCTTCTTTTTACTAACACTAGCAATCATCGAAGTGTGTTTTGTGTGAACATTTTTGTGAACAGGTTTAGGTATTCAATTTTTTTTTCCATTCACCCCCCCTCTGGGCTTGCTAGCTGGGAAACAAGTGGTATCAAAGCTAGTCTCTTCGACAAAGAAGAAGATCCAATGATCTGAAGAGAAAAGATCAAATGGTAGCCCAAAGTCACTTTGAAGGTCAGTCAGTAAACAGGCCACCACTGCTCGATGCTGAAGACTACACATATTAGAAAATAAGGATGGAGTTCTTTCTACAAAGTCTTGACTATCAGATCTAGTCGATCGTTGAAGAAGGAGATCTCCTGGTGACAAACGAAAAGGATAAATGGACGGAAGATGACAAGAAGAAGATTTCTTTGAACTACAAGGCCAAGAGTATCCTATGTTGTGCCCTTAGCAAAAAGGAATTCAACCGCATATCAGCCTGCAAATCCACTATGGAAATGTGGTAAAATCTAAGGATCACATATGAAGGTACTGACAAGGTTAAGGAAACCAGAATAGACATTCTGGTAACACAGTACGAGAGGTTCCAGATGCAGCAAGGAGGATCCATTACTCAGATGTACAGCAGATTCACCGATATCACAAATGGGTTAGCTGGTCTGGGTAAGATATATCAGATGGGAGACATGGTGAGGAAGATACTCAGATCCCTACCTGCCTCATAGACACCAAAAGTTACAGCAATAGAAGAGGCTAATGACTTGAAGATAATGTCATTAGAGAAGCTCATGGGGTCCCTCATGGCCCATGAGATAAATATGGAAAGGTTGGGAGAATCTTCTAGCAGAAAGAAGCACTCCAACGCACTCAAGGCAGAAGAAGATGAATCAGAAGAAGGCTCATACAGCCAAGAAAGCATGAACAGCAATGAAGATGAAGAAGCAATGATGTCCAGAAGATTACAACAAATATTGGCTATGAAAAAGAAGTATCAGTCTGGGAGAAGATACTTCAAGAAAGGGAAAGACTTCAAAAGGTCTGAAGTCAAAGATTCAAAGAAAAATGAACCAATCTGTTATGAATGCAAGAAGCCTGGACACATCAAGGCAGATTGTCCAAAGCTCAAGAAAAACGAGTTCAAAAAGAAAGACAGTTCTAGAAAACCCAGAAGATTTAAGAAGAAAGCCATGGCAGCAGCGTGGGATAACAGTAGTGACTCGGACAGCGAGTCAAGCTCAAGCAATGAAGAAGAAGAAGAAGCCAACCTGGCATTCATGGCAACATCGACGACAAGGTAACATCAGACTCATCTTTCTCTTCATGTAATAAATCTGATTCTGACAACTTAGAAGAAGCTTTTAATGAACTGTACTGTAAATATAAAGAAGTATGTAAATCACTAAAAGCCAATAAGAAAAATATCGCATGTTTAGAAAATACTAATTCAGACTTAAAATCTGAAAATGAGCAAATGGAAAACAAATTACGGAACTAAAAGAAGAAATGAATTGTTATGTGAAGATTTGAAAAATAAAAATGAACAATTAGCAAGTCTAGAAAACCAAGAAACTATGAATAAATTAAGACAAGAAGTCAATGATTTAACAACAGAAAATAAAAATTGTCAAGCACACTAGAAAAATTTACTAATGGCAAAACAACTTTAATATTAAAAGGTGCTAGACGATCAGGTAAAAAGAAACATAGGTTAGGCTATACTCCTCCCGATAATGAGGAAACAGTAGTATATCCTAAAATATATCCAACTTCTAAATTTGTACCTGAACAGGACAGCATATAAATCAAATTTCAAATACATTCCAGCTAAAACGATAACTAAAATGTCTTGCTGCAGTCATTGTAACAAGTTAGGTCACATTAAAATGACATGTCCAACTAAACACAAAAAATGGATAATTAAAGGAAAATTGATGATACTAACCAACCAGGACCCAAAAGAACTTGGGTACCTAAAGTTTAGTTTTTTTACTACAGGTAAACCTTCGAGCATCCAAGTGGTATTTAGATAGTGGATGCTCAAGGCACATGTCAGGAAATAGGAAGCTATTTTCTCATCTCAAAGCTGAGGAAGGCACAGTCACCTATGGAGATAATGGAAAAGGGACTGTGATAGGCAGTGGATCAGTAGGCAGCAAAGACAAAACAATTATTGAAGATGTGTTATGCGTCAAAGGACCGAGGCACAACCTCATCAGTATCAGCCAGCTGTGCAATAAAGGACATCAGATCAGATTTCAAGAGTCAAAGTGCAGCATTATGAAGGATGGTGCAGTCATCTTTGAAGCTAACAGAGAAAAGAACCTGTATGTACTCTATTTAGAAAATTAAAGGATCAGGACATATGTTTGGCAGCAAGTAAAGAGCAGTCAACTGAACTGTGGCACCGAAGATTAGGCCACTGCAGTCTGGATGGCATGAGAAAATTAATCAAGAGAAGCTTGGTGGAAGGCCTACCCAAAGTAAGTACAAGAATGGATGGTGTCTGTGGGCCATGTGCAAAAGGAAAGCACACCAAGTCATCCTTCAAGTCAAAGACTGTGGTAACAACCTCTAAGCCCTTAGAACTTATACATATGGATTTATTTGGGCTAATGAGAACCACAAGTCTTGGAGGAAAGAATTTTGGTTTTGTTATAGTAGACGATTTCTCCAGATTTACATGGGTATCTTTCTTGGAGCATAAAGATAATACATTTGACAGCTTTGTCAGCTTCAGCAAGAAAGTACAGAAAGATAAAAAACATAGTATTATTGATATTCGATCAGACCATGGAGGAGAATTCCAGAATGAGAAATTTGCCAAGTTCTGTGATGATCAAGGGATAGAGCACAACTTCTCAGCACCAATGACACCACAGCAAAATGGAGTTGCTGAGAGGAAGAATAGAACCCTATTGGACATGGCAAGGACAATGCTATCAGAATATGATTTGCCAAGATATTTTTGGGCCGAAGCAGTCAACACAGCATGTTATATCATCAACCGAGTTATGATTAGGCCAATCTTGAAGAAGACTTTATATGAGCTATACAAAGAGAAGAAGTCGAAGATCAGTCATTTCAGGACATTTGGATGTCCATGTTTCATCCACAACAACGGCAAAAAAGACCTCGGTAAGTTAGATGCTAAATCAGAAGAATGTATCTTCATGGGGTATGCCTCTAAACCTAAATCATATAGAGTATTTAATAAGTGTACCTTGTTAATTGAACAGTCAGTGCATATTATTTTTTATGAAACTAACCCTTCCTTGAAAGAGGAAGAAGATAGTGATATTGATGATGCAGAAAAATTGTCCAAGAAATTAAAGGATACATCCATTAAGGACAAGGAAGATCCACCTTTGGAAGACCTGCAACAAGAACAAATCTCATGATAATCTTCCAAAAGAATGGAGGTATAAGAAAGATCACCCTTTAGACAACATCATTGGTGATCCGTTGGTTGGGTAAGAACCAGAGGTAATGTAATTCTTTGTGACTATCTAGCTTTTGTTTCACAAATAGAGCCTAAGACAGTCAATGAGCTCTCACTGATGAATCTTGGATATTAGCCATGCAAGATGAACTTAACCAGTTCAAGAGAAACCATGTATGGTCACTTGTTCCTAGACTATCAATCATCCAATGATTGGCACCAAATGGGTGTTCAGAAACAAATTGGATGAAGCTGGTGCGATCACAATAAACAAGGCCAGACTGGTAGCTCAAGGTTATTCCCAAGAGGAAGGCATAGATTTCGATGAAACCTATGCACCAGTAGCTAGACTTGAGGCTATGAGAATCTTACTTGCATATGCATCTGCATTAGGTTTAAACCTGTTTCAAATGGATGTTAAATCAGCTTTTCTAAACGGTTACATAAAGGAGAAAGTTTATGTAGAACAACCGCCAGGTTTTAATGATATCGATTTTCCTGATCATGTATTTAAATTGCATAAAGCTTTATATAGTTTGAAACAAGCACCAAGAGCATGGTACAAACGTTTAAGCGCATTTCTATTGAACCATGGTTTTATTAGAGGTCAAGTAGATAGTACATTATTTGTTAAGTCTAAAGTCAAACATATATTACTTGTACAAATTTATATAGATGATATAATATTTGGTTCTACTGACGAATCCCTTTGCAAGTATTTTGAGAAGCTTATGCAGAGAGAATTCAAAATGAGCATGATGGGGGAGCTCAACTACTTCCTCGGATTGCAAATCAAACAAGGAAAAGAAGGGTCACACATTTGTCAAGCCAAGTATACCAAAGAGCTATTAAAGAAATTTGGTTTTGAAAATGCCAAGTCACTGTCAACACCATGAGCACATCAACTAGGTTAGATAGTGATAAAGATGGTAAGAAAGTAGATCAGAAGCTTTATAGAGGTATGATAGGTTCATTACTCTATTTAACTGCAAGTAGACCTGATATATTGTTTAGTGTATGCATGTGTGCTAGGTATCAGGTAGATCCTAGAGAGTCTCACTTAATTTCTGTTAAAAGAATCTTTAGATATTTAGCTAGAACTCATGATCTAGGTCTATGGTATCCCAAATCATGCGAAATTAGTTTAGTAGGGTACTCTGCTGCTGATTACGCTGGATGTAAAATAGATAGAAAAAGCACCAATGGTTGTTGTCAATTTCTTGAAGGATGTCTGGTATCATTGTCTTTAAAGAAGCAAAATTCAGTAGCACTATCCACAGCTGAAGCTGAGTACGTGGCTGCTGGAAGCTGTTGTACACAACTATTGTGGATTAAGCAACAACTTGAGGATTATGGACTTTATATCAAGACAATTCCCCTATTGTGCGACAACACTAGTGCGATAAATCTAACCAAGAATCCAGTTCAGCATTCAAGGACTAAACACATTGAGGTTAGATATCATTTCATTCGTGATCATGTAGCTAATGGTAATATAGACATTTCTTTTATTGATACAAATAATCAGTTACCAGATATCTTCACAAAGGCTTTACCTGAAGAGAGATTTACTTCTCTTAGAAGGGAATTAGGCATGTGCAATTTGTGAAAGACTTATCTGTAAATAACTGAAATAACAACGTATTTCTGAATATCATTATTTTTTCCCTCTGTAGTTAAGCAAAATTTCTTTGAATATTTCTTGTCTCTTATTCCTTTAAGACGGTTAGCTTATTTTAAAGCTCTTAATTCATCTCGAAATCATGTCTGTTTGTCATTTTCTGCCTTTATGGCATCTGCACCTCAAAAGTCGCTTTATCTTTATTCTATATATTCCAAAATCTGTGCTGCAACGATTCACATCCCGCCTTCATCTCTTTCAACTTTCCTGAGACGATAACCCTTTCGACTCCGGCATCCACCTCGCGCGATTTCAAAGCTTTCACTTTTTCCCGCAAGAAATTTCTTGAGGGCTTTTGCTCCAATCATCCAGAACCTTTCCCCATTCAAAACCATGGTCATTTCTGGAATTTTTGTCACTGTTAGGGGCTATGGAGTTACGTTCCTCACAGCTGAGCAGCAGGAAAGATTCGCTACTGTGAAGACCAAGCTGTGTGGGCACAAGGCAGTGGACGTGGCAGATTTGGAGAAGAATGGAATACACAGCATCATCGCAGCCATGGAAAGGATGAGTTGGACGAAGTTGGCAACCCTGTCTGAGGTAAGTTATCCAGATTTGGTCAAAGCTTTCTATGTTTGCTTGAAGTCTGAGGAGGACGGGTCCTTGACATCCACTGTCAAGGGAACCCAGATTAGGATCACTTATGATCTTTTGGCAGTGTTGTTTGGTGTTTGTACCACCGGTCACAGTGGAATACACAATGTTGACATTCAGGCGAAGGGATTAGGGATTGTTGGTCCCGAATAAAAACTGAGGGATGGAAAAATAGACATCAACCAATGGAATGCTTTCAACTGTCTATTGCATTTTATAGTATGCCAGATATTGATTCCCAGGAGTGCTACCTTCTCTACATGCACCAAGGCAGACTCCGATATGATGTTTTGGACTATCCAATATCAGAGTATAAACATAGCAGAGGTGATTTTGGAAAGAATGAAGTTTGCACATGCTCAGGTTTGGGACAAGAAGAGTAAGTTGAATGTGTCCCTACCCTATGCCCATTTATTAACCAAGATTTTCCAGCACTTTGGTGTCAATTTAAGTGGGGCAGTTTCAGAAAAGATGGGCCAAGCCATTCGATCCAGAAATCTTAAGAAGAGTGGTTTTTCGTTGGTTGCTGGAGTATGGACAAAGACCTCAGTGGCTGAGGGTGAGGCCATTATTGGCGAAGCCCAAGAAGTCCAAGAAGAGGTAGCTCCAACAGTGGAAGCAGCAGCAGCACAAATAGTAGAGGCAGAGGCAGCAGCAGCAGATATCAACAGCAGTAGGATTGAGGACATCCCTCTAGAGCTCATTGAACCCGTTGGGCAATCTTCTAAGGTTCGCCCTCCCACTCAGGGGGAGCAAGAACAAGTGTCTGTAGATGCTGGCAGAGAGGATGTGGCACCAGGCCACAATGAGAATTTTGTTTTAGAAGAGACTCCCACTCAAGGGGAGCAAACTGTCTGTGATGATCCAGAAGGTGAAGTTGTAGCATCAGGCCACTCTGGAGTTCAGCTGAGAGACGCTCCTGTCCAGGAGGAGCAAGAAGCAGTTGTGCCAGCTGATATCCCTATGGAGGATGCTCCTGTTGAAGGGGAGAATTTGACTGAAAAGGAAGGTCAGCCTCAGGGGGAGAGTATTGAAAACCCCCCAGTGAATAAATTTCAAGAGGGTGTGATAGCCAGTTCCTCTGATTCAGATGAGCAAGATGACCATGTTGATCATGAGGAGCCCATTGCTAGGGCAAGTGAGAAGGGAAAGGGAGTTACTATAGAGATCCCCCTCCTTACAGAGACACCACATCAGAGGACCAGGCAGCAGAGATTTGTCATTAATCTAAAGCCTGTGATGGATAGGCTAGATGCCCAAGGTGAGATACTCTGCTCTGTGCAATCAGATATTACTTCTATTTTTATGACCCAGAGCTCGGCAGCAAAAGATATGGGCATGGTAAAGAATGCGTTAAGGTGGTTGAACAAAGAAATAGGGAGCATGAAGACCTTATTGTCAGAGATTTTAAAGGAGGTAAGGGCACTAGCACCTCCTGCTCCCACACCACCTACTCCACAGCCCTCTGAGGTAGCTGAAGAAGAGATTGCTAGGCCATTAGGGCCTGGCCATCAAGGCCAGTAGTTGTTGAACAGGTGGCAGCTATAGAATCTGGGCCAACAGGGCTAGCTAAGGATCTATCAGGGCCAACCGGGCCAGTGGTTACTAAGGTTGATCATGTCAGGGCAGAAGAAGAAGCTATAGCTCCTGAGCCCCCAGCTCCTTCTCCCATTCAGACACCAGCCCCTCCTTCTCCACCTTCATCCTCCACAGCACCACCAGCTCCTACATCTTTCAAACAACCACTACCCAGAACCATCTCTTCTCCTACTCCATTTCCTTCACAATCCTCTTCATCCCCTGTCTCTACCACTCACATTCCTCCTCCTCCTCCTTTCTTTGAGGCTCCTCCAGCCTCCTCATCAGCTAGAGCCTCCTCATCCTCTGGTCCCTCTTCTTCTGGACCAGCTGTTATACCTCCCTCCACTTCTCATTCCTTTCTTCATCCCTCTACTCCTCCCTCCTTCATTACTATTATTCCGGAGAGTGCTTAGATTGATGCCCCCTATCTTAGGGACATCAAGGATGAGTTTGAAGAAGCTATTCTCCCATCTATATTGAAGGTTGGAACTCATGTTCATAGGATAGGCTCTTCCAGCCCTGCTCCTAAGAAAGAAAAATAACCTCCACTTCCTCTATCTCTTATGATCCTTGTTATCCACTCATGTGGTTTTCTCTAACAGTGGACAACAAAAATAAACCACTCTATAGAGAATTCCTTCAGAAAGTTGTTTTTGCTACCATCATAAACCTTCCTCATCTCAACCTTACCGATCATCTTAATGTCATTTTGCCTTATACTTCTCTCTCTAAGTCTGAAAAATCAAAAATCTTCTCTCTAGTTGAAGCCAAAACTGAAGAGCAGTGGGCTCGGAGTCATAAAGCTTTATACAATAAGTTTCTTCTTACCTGATCAGCCAGGTTCCATCCCCGGGATCATTCATTGACTTTATCAGAGTGGTTCCAGATCCTTCACAAGGACACCTGGGCTCCTTTCATTCAGAAGGAAATCAAAATGATCAGGCACTATCAGATATTCAATAACTACAGATATCTTAATCATCTTCCTGAGGTTCAGCTTGGTCAGTTCAAGCAGGCTATTGGAGATCTTGGGTCAGTTGAAGCTCACACTGAAGCTATCCAGGTTGACTTTGCCACCCTCCAGTTGCCTAATGTTTCTTCTTCCCCCCTTCATTCTCTGGTCATGGATTCAGCTGTGGCTCAATTATTTTTGAGCGTTTTGCCAGAGTCATGGGAAGAATCAAAGTGCAGAAGGGTCATCTGGTTGCCTTTCACGGATTTTTTGTTTAGAGAGTATCACAAGGGCCATGTCAATGCTGATGTCCTCGCCCCTCTCTTGTCTGAGTGTGAAAGACTATCTTCTTCAAATTGGGCCAGATTTTATCCCCTATCTGCTCAGCAACTTATTGATCTGAATGTCTCCCAAGCCAGAGAAAATAATCCTCCAGTTTCAGCTGCTGAATTTCTAGACATGAACTCCATTCACCTTGTTAATGATCCCTTTCAATCATGGGTTGAAAGATACAAGCTCTACATAGCCATGCGCCTAGAACTGAAGTAGAAGCAACTCTTCTACCCAGTCTCTATTGATCAGTTTCTCTCTTGTGCCGGTTTTGGAAAAGTCAGTTTGTATAAACATTCCCTTGACAGAAATCGCTATGCTGACTTCTTGGAAGATCAATAGATTCTTCATCATCAGAGAATACCTCCCACCATGGGACCTCTTATTCTGTTGCTTGTGGAGTATTTCGTCTTTATTTTGAAGAGCAAAAATCTAAGGCTTGGGAAATCATTTCCCATTATGCCTCTCTTTTTGTCTCCTGCCTTCTACCTCTCTGTACCTCCTCCGAGTAATTCAATATACTCTCCCTTTTTTCCCTCTCTCATTTGTCCTTTCTCTTTTCTTTGTCTCATAGTATATCTTTTTGCTTAATGCCAAAAAGGGGGAGAAATACAGTACTTCTGAAATACATCTCTCATGATATTTTATTCCAATTTATTTAGATTTATTTCAGAACATCTTTGGTTAATGCTATGTTTTATCATCACCGAAAAGGGAGATTGATGATCAGATTATCTCCAATGTAATTTAAATAATTACATATCTATTTTGGTGATTAACAAAACTGTGATAAACTTTACTCTAACATAATTTCTATGAGATTTGAGCACAAGAATAAATCAAGGAAATACAAGCAAAATCAGTAAGTATTTATCATCTTGTAGCATTTACAGTTCAAAGCATGAAATATTCTAAGTACACATCGACTTTCTAGTTGTTGCAACGATTTCCTCAGAATCATAACAATTTCCTCATCACATCGATTTTTGGTTCTATAACGATTTCATAAGTCATCGCTATTCTATTGAAGTCTATTTCATAACGATTTGCTCTCATAACGATTCGTTAAGTGAGCATAACGACTTCGATATCATAACGATTTGGTCGTCACAATCTCGTTTTCTTAGTGAGAACAATGATTTGCTCTCACATCGATTTGATCTTTTATAACAGTTCGATAAGTTACACAACGACTTGGTCACTGTAACAATTCGATAAGTTACAACAACGACTTGGTCGCCGTAACGATTCGATACAGCAAACAACGATTTGCTCACTACATCGACTCGATAAGTGAAACAACGACTTGCTTATAATGATTTGTTCACAACGATTCGTTTACAACGATTTGATTATAACGACTTGTTCATAACGATTTGTTTATACTATCATAACGATTTGTCTCTACAACGATTTGGTTATGATTGGTATAACGATTTGTATATGCATCAATTTATTTATTAGTGTGCAACGATTCGCATAGATAACGACTCATTTGCACAACGATTCATAAGCCATGCTCAGAACAATTTTATGGTTCATAACGACTTGATATTTTAAATAGGTTGAAAGTCAAAGTCTTCGCACATATCTCTATGACATCCATGCATTTATTATGACTGAACGTATCACTGCAATGCATGCATAGATATCTTCTACTCTCTTGCTTATACTGGAGACATCCTTTTAGAAGAAGCAAAATGGCATTTCTATTTTGATGTATATTTCGTCTAACGTTGACTGACAACAAGAGACAGCATAGCTGTCCATGTTTTAGCATTTAATGTGTGCAGATCTCTGACAAGCACATATCAATACAACGTTGGACAAATGGAAGAGAAAAGGACATCGAGGAAGATCTTCTCTTTGCATGGTACGTAAAGATCTGTTGAAGACCATACAGTCTAATGTACACCAGCACTTAGAGACAACGGTTACTTCAACGTTCAATTTTCAAATGGAAAACATATATAGAAGACTGATGCTCCAGAACAAGATAGCACTTACAACAATCTTTTACAAACCTTCTGCGAGCATCTGAAAGAGCGAAGCTTCACTCTTTTTTTGCTTTGTCTAGCTCTTAGCTCTCTGCATTCTTGGTGTTAGCCTTGAGAGCTTTTGTGTACTGAGAGTCCTCCTCATTGTAGAACCTTTCCTCTCAGTCTTAGCTTCAGATTAAGCGTTGTTCTATAAGCTTGATTTAGGGGATTGTCTTCTTGAACACATTTTTGTGTTTGTTTCCCCTTCGTGTTGAAGGAAGACCTGGTGGGATCCAGGGTGTTGTATTTCCTCTTCGGGTTGTGAAGAGAAGAACAGCTACGGTTGGGGGTGTAAGCGTCCTTGAGGGGGACTGTACCTTGGGTAGTAGAATCCTAAGTGGTTGCTCAGGGACTGGATGTAGGACTCCTGTGGAGAGGAGTCCGAACCCGGATAAAATCCTATGCAGTGTGTGTGTGCTTGCCTCGTGTTTGGTGTCTTTCTTTTACTAACACTAAAATCTTGAAGTGTGTTTTTTGTGTGAACATTTTTTGTGAATAGGTTTAGGTATTCAATTTTTTTTTCCATCCCCCCCCTCTGGCTTGCTAGCTGGCAACAATCCCATATTTCTTTAGCAGATTTACATGCGATACTCTACTAAATTTCTTTTTAGATAAGGCACAACGTAAATAGTTCTTAGCCTTAAAGTTTAAAGATAGTTTACTTTTATCAGCTGTTGTAATGGCAGTGGCGCCTTCAGCAGAACAATAACAAAATCACCTACCTCTATTACTTGCCACAGATCAAAATATGTGTCTCGAATGAAGCATTCCATTCTCATTTTCCAATATTGGTAATCCTCTCCATCGAAAAGTGTGCGGTCTGATGACTGATTACCTTCATAAAATCCTTGAGCCGCCATGGATCTTCTCTAAGATCATTAGATCTTCTTGATTGATCAGAGAACCTCACTCTGATACCACTTGTTGGCCCTTTTGATAGGCAGCAAGCTAACCTAGAGAGGGTGTGAATAGGTTTTCTGAAATCTGAAATAGAAACTTTACCACATAAAATTATCACTTGAAATTTGGTTAGTTGAGTGTGATAGAGGATAGCATGCGGAAGCAAATAAACATCACACAAAGGACACAAGGAATTTATCCTGGTTCGGCCCTTCCCACACGGAAGTCCAACATCCAGTCCCTAAGCAATCTCTTGGGATTTACTAACCAAGGGTACTGTCCCCCTCAAGGACCATACAACACCCAGCACCCCCCTGGTCTTCTTCTCTTTTTCCGGGTAAGAAGGCAGCCCACTTCTTTTACAGGTCAAGAAGCCAACCTCCTGGTACAAACCCCAGTGCAATTCTGCTAGACTTAAAGCCCCCTGCTAGGTTCTACACTGTATACAGTCCTATAACTGGACAGAAGTCTTTCTTATAAAAGAAAGAACAAAGCTGAGAGTTGGAACAAATGATAACCAACTAAAAGAAACTCTCAGCAAAAAGACTCTCCCCCCCAGAATTACAAGATGTACACGAGAGAGTGAAGAGAGGAGAAGGAGCTTGAATCTTGAGGGCTTCAGATGCTTGATGCTTCTTCTTGGGCTCGGCTCTTTCTCTCTTTTCCTTGAGTGTATATGGCATTTTAGTTTCTTCACCAGATGTACACTCCTTGAAAAATATTCAGGAAAGCTCACTTGCATTTTCTTCAGCCTTGCTTCACCTTTTATATGAGAGGCTTTGAATAGATCCGTTGAAGTTCTAGCCATTGCTCATCTTCTCTTCTTCTGGTATTTTGTGGTCTACGAGGTCTGCAAGCATAGAAGAAAGTGTTTAGATAAAAAAGTGTTTCTGTCAAAAGCTCATACCTCTATGTTTCCTGCTATCATTCAGAAGTGGTAGGTTAGCCCTTTTTGTCTGATAGGAGAGAAGAAATCCTCTATGTTTCCTGTTGTCATCCAAATGGTAAGTAAGCTCTTTTTGTCTCACAGGAGAGATAGATCCTATGAGATAAAAAGATCTTCCATCAGAAAGATAGAAGATTACGCAGAAGAAATATATTTGACTTTTCATTAGGCGCCAAAGCATTTAAAACATCTGAGTATAAAGGAATCGATGTTTAAGTTGAAATCTATGTTGTGCTTAAGTCATTCTTTAAGTAAGGGCAAATCGATGTTTGCCTTATGAAAATCGTTACTATGATGAAATCGTTATTTGAGTGAAAGCAAATCGTTATACAAATATAGGCAAATCGATGTCTGAGCAAATCGTTGTTTTCACTTATCAAATCGTTACAACAATCAAATCGTTGTTTTCTCTTATCGAATCGTTATAAGAGTCAAATCGTTGTTTTCACTTATGAAATTGATATGAGAGCGAAATCGTTGTTATACTTAAGAAATCGTTATGAGACCAAAATCATGTGAAACTGAAATCGTTGTACTCACTTTCAAATCGTTATAAGATGAAATTGTTGAGCGATCAAATCGTTGTTTAACTTATTGAATCGTTACCGATCAATCGTTGTTTCACTTAACAAATCGGTATGAGTGCGAAATCGATGTTTCACTTACGAAATCGTTGTGAGAGTGAAATCGATGTTTCACTAATGAAGTCGATGTGAAAGCAGAATCGATGTGGCATTGTGAACAGAATCAATGTATATTGAACAGACATCGATTTATCTTTTTAGTGCAAAACACACAGCGATAATTCCATAATTTATATTTATGGAGAAACATAATATTAATATATTTAATAATATTTAGTTAATCATAGTTCTGTTATCACTAAAATATAAGGGTAAACTATAGAGTGGTTCAACATTCTCTATTTGGACACAGAACATATGGATACACCCATAAATCACCTGAATACAGTCATAATCATCTGAATCACCATACACATGAGTTATTCTCTGTTTGAGCACAGAACACCTAGATACACCATAATCACCTGAATACACTCCTAATCACCTAAATCAACCATACGTTATGAGTTTATTCTCTATGTGGACATAGAACACCTCAAAAATGGACGCAGAAATTTTGTTCAGTGGGGTCACTCAATTAATTTTACTATTTATATATTTATATATTATATATAATATAAATAAATAATTTAAAATATATATTTAAAATAAAAATAAATATTTTAATAAAAATAACTTCTTGGGGCTAGACATTGCTGATTTCCCATGGTAAAAATCCCTCAAAATTCACAGTTAAATGGCCATTTCTTAAAAAAAAAAAATCAGTGAGGTCACGTGACCCTATTGGACAGTGCTGTGTCTGTCCATGAAACACTTGATACACCCATAATTAACTTAATGCAACCATAATTATCTGATACAATCATATACATGACTTATTCTCTGTTTGGACATAGAACATCTTAATACACCCATAATCATTTGAATACACTCTAATCACCTGAATACAACCATACCATAAGTAATCTATATTTAGACACAGAACACTTAAATACACTCATTCACCTAAATAATCCATAATCATCTAAATACACACATAATCATCAGAATGCAACCATATATATGAGTTATTCTCTGTTTGGCACAGAACATATAGATACACTCATAATCACTTGAATACACACATAATTACCTGAATACAACATACACATGAATTATGGGTGTAAACATTCTTACATTTGATTTAGAGATACTCTTTTCATACGTATGTTGTAACATCTCGGGCTCTTCCGGCTTTCCGTTTGTGTGTGGATGACTGGCCACTAACGCGTCCGGACTTAGCAACGCGTTAGTGTCGCGACGGAGCACCGTCGCGACAGTCATCCAGGTCGCGACGGGTGGTTGCGTCACATTCTTGTCGCCCCGGTCAACGAGTCGCGACTGCTTTCCACTTTTGGTCGTCTGACGCCTGTCAGAGTGGCAGGCATGGCAGACTAACCTGTCGGGTTGTCGCGGTGCCCGATTGGGTGCGTTCTAGTCGCGGCTGGGGCGGCCGTCGCGATAAGATTGTATCGCGACGCCCCGCTCCGTCGCGTTCTGGGACCGGAGGCTAAAAGCCTTGGCCGGTTCCCCTTTTTCCTCTTTCTCTCCTTTCTCCCTTTCCCTCTCTTCTCCGAGTGGAGAGGTCTCGCTCTCGTCTTCCTCCGGCGATGGAGCTTGGTGCAGCGGCTGGCGGCTCGTGCGGAGCGGGATGGCATCGTGGAGCGAGGAGAGGTGGCGAGCTCGTCGTGAAGGCCCCTTGGGGGTTCGATTTCGTCTAAAGGGTAGGGATCTCTTGTGCCCATACTGTTTGTGTAGATTGAGCCCTCGGGGTTCTTTGCATGCTTTTAAAGTTTTCCCCATGCTCCCCTCCCCGTTGTGGTGTGCTTAGTGCAGTTGTGGCGACCCCAAGATGTAGCATCCCGGCGGTCCGCCTTCCAGCTGATGTCGCGACCACCGAGCGCATCACGACATCAGAGAAGGCGTCGCCTCAGTTGGACACGACCTTATTGCGGCGTGGGTGGCCATCGCGATAAGGGTCGTGTCACGACCCAGTTTTCTAGTCGCGACAAGTTGCTGCCACGGCCTGGTCGGGCCGTCGCGACAGGGTGTCACGACTTGGTTTCCTGTCACGACAGCCCTGTTGTCGCGTCCCGCTTCCCGTCGCAACAGGGTCTTGTCGCGGTGGCCCTGATTGTCGCGATGGTATCGCGATGGCTTAGGGGGCAACGCGGTAGGTTGCCTCCCTGCGTTCAGTGACCGAAGGTGACACCTTCGTGGCCGTGTCATAGCGGCGGTGCTAGGAGACTCGCGTCTGTCTAATAATTGATTATCTGTCTGTCAATAGATTAGAAGAGAGGTGGTTTCTGTTCTTCTGTGGTGTTCCGGTTTCTCGGGCCGTCCCTTGTGTGCGGCGTTGGCGACGGCCCTTCTGGGGTTTCCGGAAGGGGTGTCGTGCGTGCTTGTGCCTGCTGGGCTTATCTTGGTTACAAGCCAACTTCGTTATTTTGTGGTGGTTGCCTTGCCAGTTCTCTCTTCTCCTGGTGCTAGGCACTTGAGGGCTTATCTGCGAGACGTGTTGCTCCAGGCGGCGGGCATGCTCAAGTCACGGACTTGGAGCAGAAGGGGAAAACAGTGGGGATAGTGGCATGAGTCATTTGTAGAGCTCTCTTAGCTGGTCTGGGTCTCCGAGGTGGTTTAGGAGCTCTTCCGGTGTGGACCAGCTAGTCCTTCTCACTGTCTCACTCTGCGTTGGTTCCGGAGCCCGTAGGGGGTCAGGCGTGGGGCCACAGTTCGGCCGAACTGCGGTGTTGTGGTTGTGTTTTTTGCTGTGACTCACTAGCCTCACTCTACCTAGGGAGGTCGTAGGCAAGAGTCAGCGGCTGGCGAGCGAGAGGGGTGGACCATGTGTCCTCTCTTAGCTGCCTGTGGTGGTGGTTGGTGTTGTTCTTGCTGTGACGTTGCTTCACACACTGTTTCCGAGCTTGCGTTCTCGTTGCCCTAGTTTACAGCGGTTGTAGCATAGTCGTGTCTCGCTTCCTTGGGCTTGGTTGGTTTGGCCTCGTGGGTCATGCTTAATGGTTTCCACTCTAAGGGTTCTCGTGGTGCATGCCTAGTGTAGGCACTCGACCGCTAGTTCAGTAACCGTTCCTTGGTGCCGTCCGTGGTGGCACTGTAAGGTGTAGTTCCCTGATCTCGTGGTGTGTCCGAGGTGCAGGGTGGTTCTGCTTGTGGCCCTCGACCTTGTGGAGGTCTGAGGTGGCGTGCCTGGGGTGAGACATTCGTTCTCACTTGGTTGCTTGGTGTCTCTCGGGGTGACACCTGGTTTGTTCCTTCCCGACCTCGTGGAGGTCCGGATGTTGGTGCTTGTGTCGTGAGGATCTGGTCTCACGTGGTTGTTCCGGTGTTTTGTGAGCTCTTTGTCTCGGCGGGTGTGTGCCGAGGTGTTGCTTCCGCATTGGTTTGACTATGCTGGTTCTGCGGGAGTCGTGTTTGGTCCGACCCGGGTTGTGGTCGAGGCGTTTCTATGTTCCGCTGCTTTGTAGTACTCTGTGGTAGGCGTTTCCCGCTTTACTACTTTCTAGAGTAGTTTACTTCTGCTTTGTTGGAGTTTCTGCTGCTCTTGCTGGTAAGGGACTGGTTATCCCTACTAGCCTTGTTCGCGAGGCTCATCCCCCTACTCTCTTCAGGTAGGGTCTCGCTGTCGTAGGAGTTTGTGGTCGGTCGGTCGTGGTGGCAGCTTGTTCGCCATGCGTTGCCAGTAGTGTGAGTTGTGAGCGTGGTGAGCTCTTTGTACCGTGAGTTGAGAGTGGCCTTTTTGCAAGTCTTCAGGGTATGCCCCTTAAGGACTGCACCTTTCTTTTTGTACCTGTACTTTTATTTGGGAGATGTTGTACATAATTCCTTATTAATGTACGAACTTTCTGTTTTACTTATTTGAATTCATTGCTTATCACACTAGACTAAATTCTAACCCTTCCGGGTCTTCGGATCTGTGGGTGGCGACGCCACCTTCGGGGGTCCCTGGCGGGGGGGTCCGGGAGGTCGGGTCGTTACAGTGCGTACTGATAAGACGTCATCGAACTTTGAGTAACGAAACTAAGATCCATGACCGTCATAATTCTCAAAAAAATATGTTGATTCTAGATATGAGATTATCGAGAATTATTGGTGCACGAATAACAAGATTAATTCGATTTAATAATTTTTTGAGTAAATTTTATCCGGGAAAAAAAAATTTATTCCAAAAAAAGTAAAATCACCATAAACTTTATTATATTCTAATTAACTTGTATTTAAAATTTCATTGATTGGACATCGTTTAGATATAAATTTATAATCTCTAATAAATCTAAATGAATTAATTTGATTTTATTTAAATTGTTATGATGTATTTTACTATTTACGTTTCTGCTAACATGTTAAATATTATTAAATTATATAATTTATATTTTTTTAAACTTTATTATTATTTAAAATATAAATTATTAATAAAATTATACATAAATATTTAATAAGAAAAAAAATATCATGACCAATTTCTATTTTTCTTGTTTCTTTTTAAAACAAAGTTAGGCACTGGAGGGGTAGAAGGCGAGAAAGGAGAGGGGGTGAAGGAGGAATTGACTGGGAGATTTCTGTAATCGGGAGATGGAAAGAGTCTCGATTTTTCAAAATTCTTCTACACGTGTAGCCTCAAGATATGTGACTGCCTGAGTGAGTTCGGTTCTCCAAATTACTGAGAGAATATACATTCCATGGACATGGCAACGGCTTCCCATCAATGTGAGCAGGGCCCTCCACCACCCCCAGACCTCTCTCCTTTCAAATTGCTCTACAACTTGGAGTGTTGGGGCAATCAACCAGAAAGCAAAGGAGGAGGTGCATGCACACACTCCCATGCCTCCAAATCTTTCTTTATCGCCACCTTCATCCAAAACCAGACCACCCCCACCCCCCCCTCAAGAATCTAAGGGCCCCCTTCCCTCCACCAACTCCACCTCCATTCCCGGGATTTCTGATCGTGGAAAGAGGTTTGGAAAAACTGGTACTCATTACCGCTAATCCGGGTGTCTTGGAGCATTAAACTATTGGATTTGCATGTGTACTTGATGTTTTGTGTACTGCACATTGAAGGGGAGTTAAAAAAGGAGTGGTGGGTCTTCGTTCCCAGGTCCAGTGGAGGAGCCTCTTGTGGTTTCTGACCATGCCAGCTGCCGAGGTTTCCATGGCGACTGGGTCAGACCAGTAACAGGTCTTGGTGGTCTGGGTTGTAATTTAATGTGCAAGTTTCTGCAGTGGATGGTGTATTCATCCGAGTGCTCACAGTATCCGTACAGTGTACGTAGCTGACTCTATATCTATATGGATTTGCGTCTGGGGCCAGTTAGGATAGTGCTTGTAAGTGTAGATTCAAAGGAACTTATGAAGAGGATTGCTTTATTTTTTTTTTTGAGTTTTCACGTTTCAAGGAGTTCATATATATGTTGGATGGGTAAAGATCGGGATGTGAAGCTTTATCTGGGTCTTTCCTTGGGTTACCCTTAATCTTTTAAAGCTTATTCCAATATGGGTTTCTATGCAATGGTGGTTTTGCTGATATATATTAATGAGGACTAAATTGTACCATAACACCAGCTCTGGTCATCATTGAATGGACACCCTTGTTTCTATGGGCATGGTAAGTCCATCAACCAGGTTTGATCAGGTCCTTGGAGGTTAGTGAGATCATAGATAGTTGGTGGACTCTTCTTTTTTCCTAGTAATTGCATAATAAAGATATTTGAACAAGGCCTGGATCTTCCAAGGTTAAAGAGTAGACTACTTCTTTTTTCTTGTATTGAGGAGGACGTGTTGACAAATGAGACCACCCAGTGGCTGCGGGTCTGGGTCACCTTTGAACACACAGGCCTTGGACTCCATTAAAAGCTTCCCATCAAAGGAAGAGTTGGACGTCCACGGACCTGGAGGAGGCCCACAGAGAAGGCCGTTAAAAGTAGTTGGTCAGAGAGTTGACAGTCAGCTTCTTCTGATAATACCATTAGAAAAATAGACTTGTGTATAGCTTGAATTCAAAATTTCTAGATTTTGGGTGCATATAAAGAAGACAATGTGCCTTGGGTTGTGTATATAATTCTCAATTTATGAGAAAAGTGTGTATATATCCTTGAAAACCATTGTACTCTCTCTCTCTCTCTCTCTCTCTCTTAAATGTCCGAGGGTTTCAGAAACTCCTTTCGCGAGAATACCTTTTCCCTTGCAAGGTTGACCAATCGGGCGGATCAGTTGTACCGGACTTATGTTGGCATGATCCGGTAGTTTCGATTCCGATGATATATTTTTTTAAAAAAAATAACAATATAATAAATAAATAAGATAAAAATAAATATTAAATAATAAAAATAATATTATAATAACCATATTGTATCGATTGTGCCGGAGAAACAGTCCGACTCGATCATGCTACTGCAATCTACAACGACACGGCCAACCATATTCCCTTGTAAGTCACCCTAACTCGGATGCTAGACAACTACATATTTCCTACCTTGAACAACTAAATTAACTATGGAGAGTCGATATCAAGTCTGGTGAGGTCGAGTTAGGCCCCTGAGAGTAAACCGACTTATCAATCTCAATCCGTTGCCCCTCAAATTACTCTCTTTCTCACCTCTAAGAGATAGAAGAATGAGAATCGAACCTCATGTATCCCAAGGTTGAGGGGTCTAGAGTGATTACCCAAAATTTCTGTCAAAGGGAGATAATCTTACAAAAGAATTAGATTTTTTTTAAGGGGAGAAAGCACGAAATATTATATATACATGATTTTTATATAAGTGAATATATATATATATGGTGGCTATTTCTAGCCACCTAGGCTCGTAGGGCCCATCATGGCTCAATACAGTCCTATACGGCACTCCCCGCAGGCGCGGCCCTCCTCGCCAGGCGCCACGCGTCCTCGAACGCAGCCTGCGGACCCCGAGCAGGACCCACGCAGGGCATCTTCAGGCCCCAAGGGTAGTCTCCGGACACCATGTAACCTGTTTTGCCCAAGCACCTCCTACCGAACAGCATTGGCTCGAAGCATGCCTTAGCTTCGTCAACTCTTGCCACCAAGCACCGAGCAGGTGGTCCAGCTACCGAACAGTCCCCTTGCTCGGTACCTCCCGAACAAGAGGAGCAGCAAGGTCTGTCGCCAATTGGCGACGGTACACCCACGACGCGGCACGCACCCCACGATCAAGTGGTGCGTTAACCGCAGGGTCCCTCAACAGGTGCCTCAACGCATAACTCCCCGCCAAGGATGCCAACGGGCGCACCCTTTTCAGTAACGGGGGGACGTTTCGCCTCACCTTTTCGACACCTTCGCCTATAAAAGGCCCAGGTGATCTCAATGCAAAGGTACGTGATCTCCCACACACAGACTCACCCTCGCGCGTGACACACACTGAACCCTCCTCTTCCAGCCTTTCAGTCCGGCTCTAACTTAGGCATCGGAGGGTTCTCCCTGGTTCTTCAAACGGGCCCCCTGATCCTTCCTGGTTTTGCAGGTCACCGTCCGCGCCGGCATTCTTCCCTTCCTCTTCCGTGGAGGCTTGTTTGGTTCAGGTCCAAACAGGAAACGATCTCCACATTCTGGCGCCGTCTGTGGGAACGACTACAGCTATGGCTCGCGGGACGGTCCTCATACCAGAACATCGGCAGTAGGACGACGAGTCGCGATAGTCCCAAGCGGGCTCCCGCGAGAGCGTCCCCCGGTCGATGTCGCCGTAGCCATCGCTGGAGCTGCGGGTGACCCCGACTCCTGCAACCTTACCTGCAACTGCCCTGGAAGTAGCGGAGCTTCGAGGTTAGATGCAACACCTCACAGGGATCTGTCTGGTCTCCAAGCCCAGTTGGCCCGAGCGCCAGCCCAGACCGTTCCCCCACCGCCAGAGCAGCAGGCAGAGTCATCCCACTGACGATCGCATGCTCCTCTGGCACGGGAGGAGCAGCAGGCGGAGTCCCCCCACTGGTCGCGCCGTACACAATCGGCGCATCGAACCCTGGAGGAGCGCGACAATCACCACATAGCTCCGCTGCGCCTCTTCCACGCTCCGTCGTGAGCGCCAACTCCCACAGGTCCAGACATGAGGGATCTGTCCACTCTGATCAGGAGTTGGCCCGACGTCTCTGCCGCGTTGTGGACCTCGAGCGCCATGTCGACGCGATGGTACAGCGGGCAGAGGGCAAGGCTCCAGCCAAAGAGGACCTGAAATATGCTCCCCATTCATTGTGGAGATCCTGGAAGCTCGGGTCTCTCCCAAGCTCCCTCTGCCCACCATCGCGCCGTATGACGGCACCACTGACCCCGCGGACCACATCCATGGGTTTGAGTCGCATATGGTGTTTCATGGGACATCTGATGCGGCCAAGTGCCGGCCTTCCCGGCCTCCTTGAAGGAAACTGCTCGGGCTTGGTCGAAGCCCTTCCTGCAGGTTCCATCTCTTCCTTCCACCAGCTGAAGAAGTCCTTTCGGGACAACTCTTGGGCGGAAGGTCGCAGCCGCGCACCGCCTCCCTTCTCGTTGTTCGGAAAAAGAAGGGAGAAGCACTCTGGGACTACGTCAAGAGGTTCCAGACTGAGGCGCTCCGCATCCCGCGCCTCGACGTTCCGTTAGCCACCAGTGCCCTCATCCAAGGCACTCGCGATGGCTTCCTGCAGAGAACGCTGGGAGTACAGCAGCCATCCACCCTCGCCGAGCTGCTCTCCACCGCCCAGCGTCACGCCGCCTGCGAGGAGAGCCTGGCCGCTGGCCGAGCAGAGCAGGGCGAATCATCGGACAAGAAGAGGCCTTCCGACAACGGTTCCGACCGTGATCGGAAGAAAGGGCAGCGCAACGGGGACTCACCACGCCGACCACTCCCTTCACCGAATACCCCCCCCTTACTGTGGCCTCCGAACAGATCCTGGCTGAAATCCGGGAAGAGCCATATGTTGGGTGGCCACCAAGGATGCGCTCTGACCCTCGCAAGTGCAACCAGGACAAATTTTGTCGCTTCCACCACGACACCTCTGAGTGCCGCCAGCTCAAGGACGAGATTGAGTCCCTCATCAAGCGCGGCTACCTCGGACGGTACGTGCGCCGTAATGATGACCGCCCAAGATGCCGAGAGCGGACTCCCGAGCAGCCGATCAACAACGAGTCCAATGGGTAGGAGATGAACGTCATCACGGGAGGCTTCGGCGCGGGCGGAGAAAGAAATCAAAGCCGACGCGACTACACTCGGCGATGTGCACGCTGTGGACAGGGCCCCGACCCCTCATCCTGCCCCTTATCCCCAAAGTCCACGCACGTGATCCGAGGAGGTTATAACCTTCTCGGACGAAGACCTTTTAGGAGTCGCTACTCCACACACTGATGCGTTGGTCGTTTCGGCCACCATCAACCATTGTAATGTGGGTCGGATCTTGATTGATAATGGAAGTGCACCAGACGTGTTGGCCTATGACTGCTTCCTCCTTATGGGTCTGAAAACCGACCAGCTCACTCCAGTAGAATCGCCTCTGTTTGGCTTCTCTGGGGTTTCAGTACGACCTATGGGACGTGCGTGCCTCCCCATCACACTTGGCACGCCCCCAAAGAACATAACCAAGATGGTGGATTTCTGGTTATTCGGAACATGCCCAGATACAACGCTATCCTCGGCAGGGGTCTGATCGATAGGATCAAGGCCGTACCATCGTCCCTTCATCATAAAATGAAGTTTCCCACTCCGTGTGGCATCGGTGAGGTACTCAGCAGTCAGCACGAGTCGCGACGCAGTTATGTCCTCTCCCTGAGGGACAAACAGCCCGCCGCCCCAGAAGCTACAACTCCGCCAGCTGATCAACCTTCCACTAGCCGTGGAACCTCTGCCGAGGATCTCCTTCCTGTTGGGTGGATGATGACCCCGAGCACGTCCTTTACATTGGAACATTATTTCCGGAAGCCGAACAGCAGCGCTATAAGGCTTTCCTGCTTGCCAACCTAGACGTGTTCGCGTGGGTCGACGAAGAGCTGCTCGGTATCTCCCCGGACGTGATGACGCATCACCTCCATCTGGACCCGAAGGTACCACCGGTCCAGCAGAGGCGACGGCCTGTCAATGTGAACGACAGACTGTGATCCAGGATCACGTTGTTAAAAGTCGAGCAGTCAGTCTTCTCCGGGAGGCTCAGTATCCCAGGTGGATATCCAACGTAGTCCTCGTGCGCAAAGCCAAAGGCAAATGGCGCGTATGCGTGGACTACAAGGATCTCAACAAGGCCACGCCCAAGGACAACTTTCCCTGCCGCACATCGACCAACTGGTGGACGCCACGTCCGGTCATGAGCTTCTTAGCTTCTTGGATGCATACTCTGGTTATCACCAGATCAGTATGCACCCTGCCGACCAGGCTAGGCACCTTGGGGCACTTCGACTCTGGGTCTTCAGTGATTCGCAGTTGGTGGTAGTCAAGTGAACGGGCACTTTGAAGCAAGGGAGCCCCATAAGGCGCAATACCTTCAACAGGTCCAAGAGCCGAACAGAGGGTCTCCTCTACTTCGAAGTTATACACGTTCCACGAGAGGAGAATGCTCGGGCCGATGCGCTCGCCAGGTTGGCATCCTCAGGCGACATCACCCCCTCTCACTCCGTGTTCATAGAAGAGCTTGCCTCGCTGAGCATCGAGGTAGACGTAGCAGCTATTGAGGCTGGTCCCCCAGTACCAAGCTAGATGGACCCCCTCATAGCCCACATGCTTCGAGGAGAGCTTCCTCCCAACCAAGGTGAAGCTCGTAAAATCAGGCTACACTCCCAGAGGTTCATCCTCATCGAAGGCCAGCTATACCGGCGATCCCTGTCAAGGCCTCTTCTCCTATGCCTCAGTCCAGCAGAAGCGACTTCGGCCATCAGAGAAGTCCACGAGGGGTTGTGCGGAAGCCACCTAGGGGGCAGAACGTTGGCACGTAGTACTATTCGAGTAGGATTCTGGTGGCCTTCCTTGCAAAAGGACTGCATGTCCTTCACCAGAAGGTGTCCGGAATGCCAGAAGTTCGGGCAGCTCATTAAGCAGCCAGCCGAACAACTGCATACCCTATTCGAACCACGCCCTTTCGCCAGATGGGGGATTGACATCCTGGGTCCGTTCCCGAGGCCCAGGGGCAAAAGAAGTCCTATTCGGCTATCGACTATTTTACTAAGCGGATCGAAGCAGAACCCGTTGTCGTGATCACCGACCAGGCCGCGTGGAAGTTCCTCTGGAAGAACATCCTCTGCCGGTTTGGAGTTCCAAAGGTGATCACTTCGAACAACGGGAAACAGTTCGACAGCACATACTTCAAGCATAAATGCTCCGAGCTCGGCATCTATAACCACTTCACCACAGTTGCACATCCCCAGGCAAACAGTTTGGTTGAGAATGCCAACCAAACATTGCTACATGGGATACGCACAAGAGTTGAAGCCGCAGGAGGATCATGGATCGAAGAGCTCCCCAACATGCTGTGGTGTCACCGAACTACTGCTCGGGTAGCCACCGGAGAAACTCCTTTTCATCTGGCCTACGCACCGAAGCAGTAGTACCTTTAGAGGTAGCTCTCCCTACCGTCCGAACTGCTCACTTCTACGAAGCCGCCAACAACCAAGCGCTTAGGGAGAACCTAGACATGCTTGGTGAACGACAAAGCGATGCTAGCATCAGACTAGTCTCCTACCAACAGCGGCTTGCTCAATATTACAACTCCCAAGTTCGGGAACGGCGCTTCTTCGAAGGAGATCTTATTCTCCGCCGCTGCTCGGCATCGGACCCCCGAAAAGTAGTAGGCAAACTTGCCCCCAAGTGGGAAGGACCTTATCAGGTCACTCAGGTTCTCGGAAAAGGCTCCTATAAGCTAACTACTCCTAGTGGCAAAGTCATACCCAGAACCTGGCATGTATCCAACTTGAAGGCTTATTATTTATAAAAGTCTTGTGTTTGGAGTTTAAACTTTGCTATTATTCTAATTGGTCTGTCAGAGTTGTTCGGGTACCCCTAGTCAAAGCTTTTCAGCTTGGAACTAGCATGACACCCAAGAAACTCTAGGCGTTAAACGAACCCCAGGTAAGGACTCCGGTCCCTAGGAAACTGTGCAGTATTCGTGAGCCCCATAACGACCAAACGAACCCTGGTTTGAACAAAGCACAGTGAAGACATTGGTACAAAAAGGGTTGTGTTTTCATTCTTGCACAGTTAAAAGTACAAAAGGCTCTGAGGATCAACTTACAAAAAGGGAAAAAAAAAATAGCCTAAGGAGACTTCTCGGGGGGAACTTGTTCGGAGGGACCTGCCGCATTGGTGGGATATCTTCCTACCCGGAAGATGGAGTAGCGAACCCCATCTAGGAGCTCGTCTCCTGTGCAGCAACGACACTCTCGAACGTCTGCGTCGAAGGCTTCTGTGGCATATTCATCCATCGCAGTCGTCGCCCGCGCTCCTCCTCGGCATCCAGTCCGACCTTGTAGCAGAGTGCGCCATACTGCTCCAGGTCCTCCTTGAAATCTGGCCCCCTCTCCTCGGCTTCCGTCAAGACCTTCGAAAGCGCCTCCTTTTCGGCTCGGACCACGATCAGGTCCAATTCGGAAGCCCAGAGTGCCGCTTGAAGCTCGTCAATCTTCTTTGCAAGCTCGGCCTCGCGAGCCTTGTGTTGTGTCTGGAGGTCTTTGCAGGAGGTGAACTCCGCCTCCCGCATCTGTTGGTAGCCTTGTGACCTCAGAGCGAGGTCCTTCAGCACTTTCAACGAACGTGTAACGTCGTCCACCAACGCCACGTCTATCAAGGAATCGTCTGCACCATTTTCCATTTGACAAACCTCCTCGGAGCGCCAGGGAGTCACCTCTGGACTCAGCTCTTGGCACTGCGCCACCCTGTCCAGATAAGACGCGGAAGGGCAGGCGGGGAGGTTCTTGGGTGCACCCCTTTCGAGGCATCCCAATACAGCTTCCAAGGCCGCTGCCGACGGCCCCGCATTATGCCTTGTCGGCGTCGCTTCCAGCTGGAGAGCTCGGTCCCTTTCTTCCTTGGTAGCGGCGCCAGTTGGGGGAACGACAGAGGCCCCTGTGGCGTCAGCGGCCTCATCGGCCACCACATTTGCTGCCGCCTCTCAGTCTGCTACCATGGCGAGGGACGTCAGAGGCCTTCTATCCTATGTCTCCTCCGCCTGCTCGGTTTCCTCCTCATCCGGAACGGCCTACGTACGATGCTCTGCCGTCCCAGAAGAAGAAACAGCAGCCCTGGTCTCTTCCGGATCTCCCGCCACGTGAGTCGCCTCCCCAACAACAGGTATGGCGGCGACCACGATCTCATCTCCTGCTGCGCTTGGTCTGCCAACCGCAGCAAACCGGGGCTTCTTCGGTGACATCCTCCTCTCTTCGGCCCGTGTGGGGCCCTGGGGTGCAGCGGTCTTCATCCGCTCCTCGGATTCTTCCTCGGAGTGGTCGCTCACGGCCACCAAACCCAGCTCTGCGTTCATCCGCTCGGCCATTTGAGGCCTTACAGCGGCGTTGCTCGGCCTCGCCAACAGGAGGAGGAACGGACGAGGGACTGCAAGTTCGCGAGGAAGACGAAGTGCAGTAGGGTTTTGCGAAAGCGTGAAACCCTACTTTCGCCCCGCCTCTTCCTTATAAGGAAAGACGGGCGCGAAAACTGAAAATGCGGAAAGGCAGTTCGATTCAAACTCGCCGTTGCGTGATCACCAAGCAATGTCACCTCCGCGATGATGGTCTCCTCCGTCCTCGAACGCAGCCTGCGGACCCCGAGCAGGAGCCCCACGCAGAGCATCTTCAGGCCCCAAGGGTAGTCTCCGAACACCCTGTAACATGTTTGGCCCATGCACCTCCTGCCGAACAGCATTGGCTCGAAGCATGCCTTAGCTTCGTCAACTCCTTGCCACCAAGCACCGAGCAGGCGGTCCAACTACCGAATAGCCCCCCTGCTCGGTACCTCCCGAACAGAGGAGCAACAAGGTCCGTCGCCAATTGGCGACGGTTACGCCCACGACGCGGCACGCGTCCCACGATCAAGTGGTGCGTTAACCGCAGGGTCCCTCAACGGGCGCCTCAACGCATAACTCCCCGCCAAGGGTGCCAACGGGTGCGCCCTTTCGATAACCTTTGGGAGACATTTCGCCTCACCTTTTCGACACCTTCGCCTATAAAAGGCCCAGGTGATCTCCATGCAAAGGTACGTGATCTCCCACACACAGACTCACCCTCGCGCGCGACACACACTGAACCCTCCTCTTCCAAGCCTTTCAGTCCGGCTCTAACTTAGACATCGGAGGGTTCTCCCAACCGGGCCCCTTTGATCCCTTCCTGGTTTTACAGGTCACCGTCCGCGCCGGCGTTCTTTCCTTCCTCTTCCGTGGAGGCCCGTTTGGTTCAGGTCCAAACAGGAAACGATCTCCACAATATATATAGGATTTTTTTTGTTGCAGTGTATGTGCTATGCATTAGTCTTGTGTTATCGTGTCTCTTCATTTTGTTGTCCCGGTCCAGGAGCAAGTTTAACTAAAATTCTTTTAAAATGTGGTATATCGTTTATGTATTCAGTAAGTCTTTTTCAAGTGGGATGGAATTATTCCGGTTTTCTACCCTCTAGTACCAACCTACCTTACCATTCTCATATTCTTCTTCCATTGGAAGTTTGCAACAACCTCATGTGCATTTCCATCTTCTAAAATTTATCTTACCTGCTCCTCTATCTAAAGTGCGTCTAGTTTTCACCAACTTGATGAAATTATAGCCTGAATCACCTGGTTTATCTCCTCCCTCCTTAATCTAAGCAGGAAGTAATGCCCTGTGGGATGTTTTCAAAAGGCTCACACATCATAGAACAATACCCATTAACAATTGACTTGGGAAACACTAGTTACTATTTTTTCTTTAGGCAAACTAGCCTTTATTTTTGTTGCTAGCTTCTTTGCTGGGAGTTCCTCATATGCTAGCCCCATCAACGGAAACATCCGTGGTCTCCTTATTACATTCTGATGGTCTTCTTTAATTGTTTTAGAAAGATCTGTCCATCTATATTGACGGGAGAGGTTTTGGCTGGTTTGGATGGTGCCGTCATATATGTTATAACAGGTTAATTAGGTCTGCATGAACGCGAATCACAATAGCCACGTCTGATGAAGATCGAACGGTGGAGATTCCAAGCGCCTCTCCCGCGTAACCAGTGTTAAACCTTCACATAACGCCACTCCCATGAACTAATGAACAGAAATTGGAAGGACCCATCATTGGAACGTTTGTTAAGAAGACCACAATAAAATCCATCCACTGCAGCATCCCATATCATTTGGACAAATTTCTTACCACTACTGCAACATCACGTCGATGGAATCCATGCAGGGATCAAAAGGAAATACAAGAACTGGCTATTCAATCATATGGAAACAAGAATATTAGTAAAAATGCATCAACAGCAAAATTAGAGTTCCAACAGAATCCCAAGGGAAGGGAGGAGTGGGTATCAACTACGAAATGGCCACCTCAAGATCTCAGTCTACATGCCACAGCGTCAAGTAGGATCAACATCGTTCGAGCATGTGTTCCCACGGAATGCCATGGTGGTAACGATGTCCTAGCACGGAGATAAAGTTAATAAGGGTAGTGCCCTTGAGAGGGCGGCAAGTTCTGTCCACCGGAGACTAAGTTCTGCCTGCTTGTGGTTTCATAATGCTGGGAAAAGCTCGGTGAAGCAGTCCATTGTGCAGAAGAACCACGCATTTCAAGTGGTGTAGTTCGAGGCAGCAGACAGAGGATCATATAATTTAGCTCTTGTTCCAGATATCTGCAACAGATGTTTAAGAAGATAGCAGGTAAAATGTCAGGTAATGCATCTTTCATATCTGTGAAGGAAGAAATTAAACATATTCAGCGATGCATCTATGTATAGTGGACAAGACTAGCAGACTATAGACAGACAAACTAAAGCTTGTACAACAAACAGATAAGTTGAAGTGCCTGATATTTCCACTCACAAATGCCAAAAACTTTGAGTAAAATTATCCAAGTATGTCAGTAAAGTTGATCAAACATAAAATGGTAGTTGTTTACATGAATATGAACCTGAAAATGACAAATGGCATAGCGATCTCCAACTATAATCTCAGATCGTTATTTCACATGTTTGCACTTTGCGGCGTTAGCTTTCTTCTTTTCAACTATCCAGAACTCCACATAAAAGAGGCAGACGCAAAAGAAGCAATGTTTAGTATACCTGACTGACGCTAGAAATGTAACTCCTATCCCTGGTAAGAATTGAAGATGCTTCACCTCGTGCAATCTTGACCTCGGGAGAGTCATACATATGGTATCTGAAGAAAATAATGCAACAGTACAAGGACCTTTCAATAATGGATATCACTATGTAATCCACTAACATCTAAAACTAAGAGAGTTTTTTATGTACCCCGTGTTAATTGAAGCAACGGATAACTGTTTGCTTCAAGCTTTTGTCCACCACCCTAACAGATGACATGATCCAGAAATCATTCGAATTGTCAAGATAAAATTCCTTTGAAAACTTATCATCATTCATAATTTGTAAATACAGTTCCCATAAACCTACAGATGGGTTCAAAAAAAGCCTTCCACATAAGGAGCAGTTGATACTAAATGGAAGTATGGAACTATATTATAATGCCAACCATCCAAAGGAGTAACACATGCAGTAGAAGAATCATTCAGGGATGTTTACAACTTCGAAGAAAAGACATGAGGACCGTGTTTAATAACTAGCAAATTAACAATCAAAATGGACAAAGTTGCTCTGAGGAGAGTTATTCACATTCATTCGGATCTGGGACTGGATTTTCAATCATAGAAGAGGGAACACAAGAATGCTCATTCTGAAGCACCATGGACAGATGAGACTTAAGAAAGGAAAAGAAAAAAGAAGATAATGCTATCTAACTTACAGAGAACAGAAGTAGTGGGGAATGGCATCACTAACGAGGAATGATCTTGAATTTCTGTCAAAAGCAGGGATGTCATTGCACACATTTATCCCAGCTCTTATACCCAGCAATTTCAACCAGGAGGATATGTGGTAGTATTCCCATTTACACTTCACAAATGTACCAAAAATGTAACTCTGCCCCCGGATGAGGGAGGGGGGTTTGCATCAGGTTGACAGCCAGCAGTAAAATCATGTCAAATCTTTACATGAATTCTGATCTACATATTTGTGTTAATGCTAGGGTGTTCCCTAGAAGCGAGGAGTTACATCGGAACCCGGATGGAATAATAAGTGAGTGAGAGCTAGCTAGGGTGTTCCCCACAAGCGGCGCGCCATAGTGATGTCCGATTGCGGTGTCAAATAGGCAAGGGTTCCCATGTGGGTTGGAGGAACACGGGTAAAAAAGTTAGTCCAAAATTATAGGATCCGTCTAACTACTTGGAATATAGGAACCTTAACGGGCAAGGGTTTAGAGTTGGTTAAGTTAATGAGGGATAGCAGGATTAGCATAGCATGTCTACAAGAAACTAGGTGGAAAGGTTCTAAAGCTAAAGAAATTGATGGACATGAAATTTGGTATACAAGAAATAGTAACTCTAGAAATAATGTGGCTATAATAATAGATAAAGATTTTAAGGCAAGTTTGATAACCAAATAAGTCTTGATAACCCCTGATAAAAGAGGTTTATCAGCCCTGATAACTATTCTGTCAGTTTGGTAAGCTGGATAGCTTATCAGACACTTATCAGTACTTATTGGTGATAAATACTGATAAGTCTAACTCCCATTTTGAGCTGATAAAGTATTTATCACCAATAAGTACTGATAAGTCTAACTCCCATTTTTGAGCTGATAAAGTTATTTGGATTTATAAGGGGCTCAAAACATCTCAAAGTGGAGATAAATCTCATTAATGACCCTGATGTGACATAAAGTGACCTCATTAATGGCCTTTATATGACATAAAATGATCGATGTGACATAAAGTTATCATACTTCCAAATGTTGCACCAAAGCAAGGGGTGGCTATCAGAGGTTTTCTTATCAGCGGATAGCTTATTTGGTTATCAAATCCGCCCTTAAAAGATAAAGTTGTAGAAGCTAATAAATTGGGGAATAGACTTATTTTAATTAAAATCATCTTAGGTGAAGATATTTTAAATATAGTTAGTGCGTATGCACCACAAGCGGGGTTAAAAGAGAAAATTAAAAAGTAATTTTGAGAGGCTATTAGTCGATTGATCCAAAACATCCCTAGTGAAGAGAATTTTTGTCAGAGGGGATCTTAATGACCATGTGGGTAAAAATAATAGAGGATATGAGAGGATTCGTGGAGGATTTAATTTTGGCGATAGAAATGATGTGTACTACTATTCTCAATTCTGCTATGGCCTATGATCTAACAATTGCTAGTACCCTCTTTAAGAAGAGAGACGAACATTTAGTAACATACAAAAGTGGAGCACATAAAAGTCAAACTGACAATTTTCCTATTAGAAAGGTCGATAGAGTTTTGTGTAAACATTGCAAAGTTATATCTGGAAAGAGTTTAGCCCCACAACATAAATTGCTAGTAATGGATGTCCTTATCCAAAAATCAAAAGAAAATTCATCATAAATAATTGTTATTACAATTGTATAGAGAATGAGCAAAACGACCCTTAGGTGAATCAAAAGGTAAAAGGAACGTAGAAAAAGAGGCATAATGATAGAGTGAGGAATTCAAAATATAATAAGAGTAAAAGGAGAATGCTTTAAAATTTGGCAAACTAACAAAACTTTGTGTAACAAATTAGGAAACCGCAAGGGTGAAAAAGATATATTTAAACTTGCTAAATTAAGATAAAGGAAAAGTAGAGATCTAGATTATGTTTGTTGCATTAAGGGTAAAGATCAAAGGGTTTTAGTTAAGAATCTCGAGGTTAAAGAGAGATGGGATAGCTATTTTCAGAAATTACTTAATGGAGATTACTTCAAGGATTTCTCTTTAGAAGGAGCAAGAGTCAATAAAATTTGATAAATATCAATATTTCAGACTTATTAAGATATCAGAAGTGGGTGATACTTTAAGAAAAATGAAAGTGGGCAAGGCCTTAGGACCATATGACATACCTATTGAAGTATGGAAAGGCCTAAGAGACATTGGTATTAAGTGGCTAACTAAACTTTTCAATAAAATTTTGAAGAAACAGAGGATACCAGAACAATAGAGAAAAAATGTTGTGGTTCCTTTCTATAAAAACAAAAGGGATATTCAAAGTTGCAATAATTATCACAGAATTAAGGTTATGAGTCATACTATGAAACTGTAGGAAAGAGTAATCGAGAAACATATCCGATGTATGACCATTGTGTTGAAAAATCAGTTTGGCTTTATGCCAAGCAGATCTACTACAGAAGTTATTTTCTTATTATGACAGTTAATAGAGAAGTATAGAAAGATGAAAAAAGATTTATACATAGTTTTTCTTGATTTGGAGAAGGCATATTATTGAGTACCAAGAGAATTGATTTGGTGGATATTAAGAAAGAAGTGAGTCTCTCAAGGATATATTGACTTGATTCGGGATATATACGAAGGTACTACTACTAATGTGAGAACTATTGCTAGAGGGACTTGTGAGTTTTCAGTCACTATAAGTTTGCATCAAGATTTTGCACTAAATCTGTATCTCTTTGCTCTGGTTCATGGTAAGCAATCTCGCGAGAATCTCGGTCTCGGCCCCTTCCCGAGAAACGAGAAGGCCGAGATTAGTAGTTAGGGTTAGGATCCTCTTCAGGTAGGAGGATCCCATTATTTACCTAAATATCATTTAAGTAAATGTTAGTATTTGTAGTTTCATTTACTTAAGATATTATATGTAAATAAAGAAGTACCCCCATTTGAATCCACTAAAAATATCAAAAAAATCATCTCCTACCAATAAAAAGTCAACTCTCTCATCCAAGAAGAAAATCATGATTTTGATGATTCCATCAAAATAGCGTCTTTTTAATCCCTTATAATTTGACCTATCTAAAAATTTCATAATTCAAATAAACCTAATAAAATACTAAAAATCAAAAATTCAATAAAAAAGTCAAACATGCATATAACTTCTCCAAAGAGCCACTCTCCTACTGACAGCAACTAAGTCTTAGTCATGGTCCACTGTGATATTTAGATAAATAAGATATTTTGTCATGAGTTCCCATGTCATGAATTAAATACTTTTATGCTTAAAGTAAAATCTACAGAGAGAAAAATGAAAATGCACATCTTGAATCCCAATTCCCACACTCTTGTTGTATGATACATGTGAACCTACGTCATTCATAGTTGAGACTTGAGAATGTATGCAATTATCTATGTTCCTTAAGGAATTATATATGTGAACCTATGTGATCCACACTTTTATGTTATTCTGATCTCTCGAGATCTTACAGAGATCTCTCCGAGATCTCTTCTCTTTGATCCTTCTGAGACGTAGCCGAGATCCGATATGGCAAACCTTGCTTTGGTTATAGATGAAGTAACAAAACAATTGCATGGCGATATCCTTTCGTGTATGCTATTTGCAGATGATATTATCTTAATTGATGAAAATATTGATGGTTCAAATATTAAGTTAGAGGGTTGGAGGCATGCTTTGGAGTCTTAAGGGTTTCTAAATTAGTAGAAGCAAGTCAGAGTTTATGCATTGTAATTATAGTAATGAGAATGTGTTATAAGAAGATATGGTTCTAAATGAAGGACAAAACATTCTTACGAGTAGTAGTTTTCAATACTTAGGGTCTATCATTCAAGAGAATGGAGGGATTTATGACGATGTTGCAAAATTAAGGCGGGCTGGTTAAAATGGAGAAGTGCATTATGAGTCTTCTGTGATCGTCGTATACCCGTGAAACTTAAAGAGAAGTTTTATATAACAGTTGTGAATCCTACTTTGTTATATGGTATCGAGTGTTAGGCAATATGAAAATAATACATTAACAAAATGTGTGTAGCAAAGATAAGGATGCTGAGATGGATGTGTGGTAAAATTAAGAAAGATAAGATTAGGAATGAGCGCTTCCGTGAGAATTTGATGATATCTCCAATTGATAGTAAAATAAGAGAAAATAGACTCAGATAGTTTGGACATATGCATTGTCCCCCTAACTTGGCGCCGATTAAAAGATGTAATCAAATCTTAGTAGATGTTAATAAAAGAACTCGAGATAGGCCTAAAATGAGATGGTGCGATATTATTAGGAAGGACATTGGCTTCTTGGGTTTAAATACGAATATAGTATTCGATGGAAATCTTTGGCAGAATAGGGTTCATATAGTGGACCCCAAATAATGGGATAAGACTCTGATGATGATGATGAAATGTACCAAAAATGGGTTTTATCATTTGTGATACACCATCCTTATCCATATTATCCTAATACCACCAGATGGAATTCGCAATCAAAAATGTGTTCGACATGGTTAACTTGCCTGCCTCTCAGTCATTGTGCCCACCGAGTCTTTTTGTGAACATGGTTTAACAGTAACTTGGTGTTTTGTGAAAAAACAGGGAGACTCGATCAATCCCTGATTAAGCTTTGAGGTTCCACAAAATCCAGCAACACAAAGAATTTAAGACAAAAACATACAAATATGACGACTTCAGCATTAGCATTCAAATTGACAAATATATTATCTTGCTAGGGGATGACATGCAATTGGATATTAGCACGAAAATTCAAGCTTACCCAAGTGAAGCATTAAAGCATATTGCAATTAATGAAATATTGACAAAGGTTAGATAAATACTTGAGAATCATGAGCACTTGACCAAGAAATACAGAAGAGATTCGAATTAATTATTTGTAATTCCTTTTGCATAACATCTTGATCAGAAACGACATGAAAGCCATAATGGAACCAGAGATTCTTTTTTTTCATATTTTCTTTATTTCTTCTCTGGCTTAATTAATATGGACATGCATCGCACCTCCTGATGAATTTTGCTGCCTTCCACTTCAACCATCAAGTTGGCAATTCCAGGCAAGTGTTGCAACAAGTCAGTTCAGATAGAACAGTACAATACAATGTGACCAAACCAAAGTGAGCAATCCCAACTACAAGGGGCAGTAGCAACAGAACTAGATACTGCATAACAGTTCTCGGACATATATAAAATAAATGGGTGTGCATATTTATGAGTTTATCTACATAGGGAAGGTAAGAAATTCTTTTCTGAAGATGTATGGGTAACCAAGAAATGCTTTCTACCTGGGTGACTGTAGAATAGCTCACTTGGCCTGCACGGCACCTACTCGGATTGGTCGGGTATCGGGCCCACACCAATCCGAGCAGGCGCTGAGCAGGCCACCTGTGTTTTCTACCCGGTTGCGCAGGTAGAGAGCATTTCTCGAGGGTAACCCCAGAGCTAACAACACAAGCTTCAAACCAGATGGGCTGCAGAATGCAAGGAAATGCTTTAGGAAAATCCCTAAAGTGCGTACAGAACTAGGCACATGGATTGCAGGATCGGCCGATTCCAATTCAATTCCTCTCCAAACGGGCCGATCCGGATCTCCTCATACCATATCCAGTCAACCCATGTAATTTAAAAAAATCCCGGCCGATCCCCCCAATTCATTTCCTCGATCCCGGACAATCCGATCGGATTTTTTTTTGGGGGGGTGGGGGGGGCGATCCCAGACCCCCATCCAATCTGGAATTCCTTGACTAGGCAAAGGCAATTGTCAAGGTAAACTGTCCTGTCAACTCCTTGTTCATGTTCGAAAACTGTGTCAGTTGATTCTTACTTTTATTGAGATGCAGGGGACAGTTTTATTGTTATTTACCAATATTGAGGACTTGCAACAGTAGAAACAATACTGTCAAACTGAAAGAATGGGAAACAAGACAATGTGGACGCTCAAGCATAGAATTCCTAAAATATGTAGCTCACTTCTACATGCATATACACTAGCAATGATGTTCAAAGTTGGATTTCTGAACATTGGAATCCAATGCAGATGATACAAGCATCAGAAAAAATCGAGAGAAGCTGAAATGCATAGCTGGCTCTTGCCATTTTTCCTCTTCTTTGTAGGTATAAGTTGTGTGGATGTTGAGATGGCTGCAAATCAACCAAAAAAAAAGAGTTCATAGCCAACATGGACAGGGAATTAGCCTGAAGACCAGACTTTTCAAGGTTTTGGAAACTGGGGCAGGATCCATGTAGCCAGTGCTGGTCCCTGTTTTAGTTAACGCCAGACCCAACAGGTCCTCGTCAGGTTAACATATCCTTTGTATTGAATGTGGAAAATATATTGCAAGGACTATTTAAATCTTAAAAAGTAATAAGCCGGTTCAGACTACAGAATTCTTAAACTTGTTTAAGGGCTGGTTTGGGCTTTCAGGTCAGTCAGGCTTTTGGGCAGAGCTACCCAACCAGCAACTATTTAGTTACTAAACCAACCAGTTCAACATCATAGCTGGTAGAACCAGCATGATCGTGTCCATTTCCTTAGTCATAATTCTTGACCAGCAAAATCTACATGAAGTTTTATTCAATCAAGGGCATGTGTGCAGAACAAATGATGCAGTCAAAGGCACAAGAAACATAAGGCAACCATTTGAAGTACATGAGAACAAGCTTTGCTGTCCAAGGCCTTAACTACCAATTTTCCAACTTCAACCAACCTCACATGGGAAATGGAGAAGTACATCAGGAGTCCTCTGCGATCGTCGTATATCCGTGTAACTTAAAGGGAAGTTTTATAGAACGGCCGTGAGACCTACTTTATTATATGGTACCAAGTGTTAAACAGTGCGAAAGGAACACATTAACAAAATATGCGTAGCAAAGACAAGGATGCTGAGATAGATGTGTGGAAAGACTAAGAAAGATAAGATTAGGAATGAGCGCTTCCATGAGGACTTGAGGATAGCTCCAATTGATTGAAAAATGAGAGAAAAAGGACTCGGGTGGTTTGGACACAGGTACCATCATAGATGGCAAAGTCGGCTGAGTCGGCTCGGAGTCACCCGAGTCTGAGTCAGGTCGGCCCCTTGCGACCCGACTGGGCGGGGGAAACACCCCAGGATCCACGGAATCCGGTTAGTCGGGCCGGATCCGCCTGGAGTCACGCGATTCCAGGCGACTCCGGCCCGACTAGGGCGACTCCGCGGATCCCTCTTTAAGGAGGGATCACAGGACTGCGCAGACAGAGGTGTCTGCGCAGTCCCGAGCCCCCCCCCCCCCCTCCCAGCCCCCTTCCCAGCCCCCTGCCCCCCCCCCCCACCCGCCGGAGCTGCTGTCCCCCGCCGTCGGAGCTCCAAGGAGGGTCGCCGCCGGCCACCGCCGCCGCTGCTCCTTCCTCTCTCTCTGTTCTCCTCTCTCTCTTCTGTGAGGTGAACTTTTTTTTAAATCTGAAAAAATAGGAAATGTTAAATATGCTATAGATCTATAGATCTATAGCATATTTAACATGTTTATGACTCTCATTCTCCTAAATCTCCAAATTGAACCCTAATTAGGGTATAAAAATTAGGGATTTTGTGTCCACGAATGAAATTAATGTGCAATTGAGTGTCTAATAGAATTATTTTAGTTGATTAGAGTTTGTTGGTAGACTTAATTGCATTACATGGACTGTTTTCCCTCAAAATCCCCAAATGACCCTAATTAGGGTTTAAAAATTAGGGATTTTAGGTCCTTAATATAATTATTATGTAATTGAATGTCCAATGTAGTTATTTTAGTTGATTAGAGTTTTTATGTACATTCAATTACATTGCATGATCTTTTTTTAATTCCCAAATTAAACCTTATTAGGGTTTAAAAATTAGGGATTTTAGGTCATTAATATAATTAATGTGCAATTGAGTGTCCAATGTGGTCATTTGAGTTGATTAGAGTTTTGTATGTACATTTATTTATAGTCCATGATATTTTTTTTCATAAATTCCCAAATTAAACCCTAAATAGGGTTTAAAAATTAGGAATTTAATTAATGTGCAATTGAGTGTCCAATGTGATCATTTGAGTTGATTAGAGTATTTATGTACATTCATTTACATTGTATGACAATTTTTCCCAGAAATTCCCAAATTAAATCCTAATTAGAGTTTAAAAAATAGGGATTTTGTGTAATTAACGTGCAATTCAATTACATTCTTACACAGGAATATGGCACATCAAGAACATGAAGAGCAAGAGGTGGAGCAGGCCATTGATCCTGGTTGGGCTCATGGTACACTTATTGATGCATCTAAGAAAAAAGTCAAATGTAATTGGTGTAGAAAGGAGATGTTTGGAGGCATTTATCGCCTTAAACAACATCTTGCTAGGATTGCTGGAAATGTTTCAAAATGTCCATCTTGTCCAATGGAAGTTAGAAATGAAATTAAAGCATATATGAAGGGGGAAAAAGTAGAAAAAATATTGACAACTCAGCAACAACAACAACTTCAAGATGAGATTTCTGGGAGACAGATTCATAAGATTATACTCTACCAATTCCTGTGGATGATGATGATGATGATCCTGATCCTGAGTTCACTGCAGCGGCACGTGCTAGTCGTCGTTCTTATGCGGAGGAAGATGAGAGACGAAGGGATTTGGGGACATCGAGAACACATTTGTCTAGAGATGACTCTAGGAGATCTCTTCCTAGCAGTACATCAGTTCGTAGAGGAGCCGGTGCATTAGGGTGTGGAGGTAGACTTTCAGATGTTCATGCTCCTACACAGGGTCCTATGGATGCATATTTGTATAGATCAAGGTCTATAAAGCAACCAAGAATCAAGCATGCATTGAAAGGAGTGAAAGCCACTGCAAAGGGAGCAATCAAAGGTATTGTCAAATGGTTTTTACATGCAGGTGTTCCGGCACATACGGCAGAGAGCCCATATTTCCAGAGTATGTTGGATGCAATTGCGGAAGCTGGGCCTGGTCTTAAGGCTCCTACAAGGAAGTACATATATGATGCTGGGCTTGATGATGAATATGATGAGTTGAAAGGATGGGTGAGTAGCTTCCAAAATATATGGAAAGAACGTGATTGCACCATTATGTGTGATGGTTGGACAGGGAACACAAGGAAATCCATGATAAATTTTCTTGTGTATTGCTGTGAGGGGTCTATTTTTCTTAAATTTGTTGATGCATCTAACAAGATCAAGAATGCAGATTATTTGTTTAAACTAATGGATGCAGTTGTGGAGGAAGTGGGTGAAGAGAACGTTGTACAAGCTGTGACTGACAATGAAGCGAGCTACAAGGCTGCTGGTAGGTTGTTGATGGAAAAGCGACAACATCTCTATTGGGTTCCATGTGCAGCACATTGTATTGATTTAATGATGGACGACATAGGCAAAGATTCTCATATTCATGGCCTCATTGATGATGCTCAGATGATAACTGCATTTATTTATAGTCACAACAGGATTTTGAATATGATGAGGAAGAACACAGATGGGAGAGATCTCCTTCGTGCTGGTCCCACTAGATTTGCATCCAATTTTATTTCTTTAGAGAGCCTAATGAAGTATAGGCATCAATCATGGTTTGGCGGATCGAATCGGATCGGCCCGATTCCCCCGAATCGGGGCGAATCATGGAAAACCCAATTCTCGATTCCATCGATTCGGTCCGATTCGCCTCATATATATAATATTATTATATCATATTATTAATATATATTATACATTATAATATCATATATATGATATATTATATATATAATATACATTATACCCATGAGAATCGATCCGATTCGGATCGATTCGGGTCAATTCGGGGGAATCGAATCGGATCAAGAAAAATTTGATTCGCCTCCCGATTCCGATCCGGCAAACCTTGGCATCAATTGGGCCAATTGATTAATTCTGAAGAATTTTTGCAACATGTAAACACTCTACGGCCTGATAGTAAAGATGTTGCTCTTCAAGTCCAAGACCTGATTAGCAATGCACGTTTTTTGGGAGAAGGTTTCCCACTACCTCAAAGTAATAGAGCCTTTGGTACTTATCCTTAGAATGGTTGATGGTGATGACAAAAATGATATGGGATATTTGTACGAGGCAATGGACAAAGCAAAGGAAAAGTTGAGGGAAAGGAATCCTAAAGCATACAGAAAATGGTGGGCCATCATAGACAAGGGATGGGAGATGACTCTCCACCATGATCTTCATGCTGCAGGTAATTTATTTAATGTAATTACTTGCTGAATTTTTTATGATACTATGCTTAAAATTCTTTTATCATATGCAGGGTATTTTTTCAACCCTAGAATCCAATATAAAGATAATGTGCACAATGACAGAGAAGGGATGAGAGGCACTATGAATGTCATCACTCGCCTTGCAAGGACAATGAATGAGAGATTAGATGCAATAGCAGAGGTAGGATAGAATGTTTTATTTTGCATATGTATGCATGATTCATTTGACATATGCCATGTCTTCCATTTTGTAGGTGGAGAGATATAAGATGAAAGTTGGGATATACGGAGGATATGACATGACATATGCAGCTCAAAGACTCACTTCAGGTGGTTTTACATGTTTGGGTGTTTGCCTAAAACCATAAATTTAAGAATTCACCATTATAAAATGATTAATGTTCGCTCATTTTATTGCAACAGCTGAATGGTGGATCCAAGTCAATTATCAGCAAGCTGGGACAAGTCCCTTAGCGTATGTTGCAGTCAGAGTATTAAGTCAAACCACTTCTTCTAGCCCATGTGAAAGGAATTGGAGTACATTCAGCCTTATTCACACAAAAATTTGCAATAGGTTGGGTGTGGATAGGCTAGAGAAGTTGATTTACTGTCACTATAATATGCGTTTAAGGGTGAAGCAAAAAGAAGAAAGGCAAAAGATAGAAAGACAGAGATTCATGCAGCTAGCTGGTAGACCATTTGAGGAGGTAGTTCCTGAGATAGATGTTGATGAGTTGCTAAATGAAGAACACCCTTTACATGCTTGGGTGGAGACGAGAGCTGAGGGACACATACCTGACTTTCATCCTGATGATCGCCTGGTTCAGGCATGTGAAGAAGATGTTTTATTAGAAGAACATGTACCTGAGAGAGGTGAGAGGCCAGAATTAAGAAGATCTTCCACTGTACATAATACTAGAATTTCTTCATCTCAGCCAGAATTGAGAAGATCTACCTCCCAATTAGATCCCAAAAGAAAGAAAGACAAAGGCAAGAAGAAAGCAAAGGCAAACAAAGAAAGAAGAACAGAAGAACCAAGAAGAAAATCACAAGAAGGTGAATAGGACTCTCCTGAGGCAGAGACACATATTGGACAGCCATTTTCTGAGGCTCCACCCCTACCACCTCACTTGGCTAGATTATATGAGGCAGAGAAAATACATTATCAACGTCGCAAAAAGATGATTACAAAAGGAAAAGGGAAAACAGTGGGGAGTGATGACTCCACTCAATCACCTGATGATAATGATGGTGCTGCTGCAGGTACTGGAGCCACGGGAGGTTATGGGCTTGAGGGTATCATGTCAGGATATGAAGATTATTCAGAACCACCCCATCAACAAGGAAGCCAAGGGGAAGCACAACAGTAACATGGGGGATATGAAGGCCAACAAAGGCAAGCAGGGCATGATTGGGGATATGGGCCTTCTTATCCACCCTTTTTTAGTCCCCCAAAATTGTCATATTCAGATATCAGCTCTAGTAGTGGGACAGATTATTTGGGCAATATTCAAACTACTAGATATGGTAGTTTCTTCGCTCCGGGACAATCAGGAGAAAGTTCAAGCCAACAAGCAACGACACCTCGAGGCATCCAAAGAGGATTCCAAGACATTGCAAATTCTTTGTTTACCTTTGGATATACACAGTATGGAGGACATGAGTATGTGCCACCTATTCAATCTCATGAGGTGGAGGATGAGGGTTCAAAAATGTCAAATTGAGAAGGTATTTTTATTTATTTCATGTTATAAACTTGTACATATATCTATTTTTTCAATGTATGAACATGATAAGATTTGAATTTGATTGTGATTGTATTCAATGAATGTTTATGTGTCTTCATAATTTTCTGCAATTTTTACTGGTTTTTCCTGATTTTTCCACAATTTTTTAACAATTTTTAAACCTGGCCGACCCAGGGTCGGCCAGATTCCATGGGAGTCGGCCGGATTCAAGGATCCGACCCGACCCGGGTCGGGGTCGGGTGGGTCCGACTCACCCACCCGACCCGACTCTGCCATCCATGGGTACCATCGCCCTAACTCGGCGCTGGTTAAAAGATGTGACCAAATCTTAGTGGATGCCAGTAAATGAGCTAGGGAAGGCCTAAAATGAGATGGTGCGATGTTATTAGGAAGGACTTGGACTTCTTGAGTTTAAATATAAATATAGCACTTAGAAATCTTTGGCGGAAAAAGATTCATGTAGCCAACCCCAAATAATGGGATAAGGCTCTGATGATGATGATGAACCTCACATAGGAACTAAGGCAAGAAAAAAATTGTACAACGCACTGTCACCTCGGCAATTTGGGAATGCTCAACTATATGGAGTGATAGCAACAGAACCAGATACAGCACCCTTGTTCATTTTCAACCTCATGTAGGAACTAAGGCGAGAGTGCATCGCAATGTCATCTCAGAAACTTTGGAATGCTCACCCATATGAAGCGATAACAGCAGAACCAGATACAGAACTCTTGTTTCAGATTCCTTGCAGATGTATAAACAAACATGTGCACATTAATTAGAGTATTTGTATATTGGAGGGAAGAGAGTAAGTTCTTTCCATCAATACAAGGATATCCCTGCCTCCAACCCTGACAACCCTTAGCTTTGAACTACGTGGGCCATCTGCCGCAAGGACTAGTGGAAAACAGGTCTATCTGACAAATCAGCTATGACACAACTATTGCAGCAAAGAATATGATGGTTTCTATAGCAACTAGCATCACTACACAATGTCATCAGCTACTGTGCCAGATGCCACATAATCCAATCAGGGAAAAGAATATGATAAAGGGTAATATATGACAACTACACAATGGTCCCTCTGAATTGTACCAATTGAAATTTGCATTCATCAGCCAATTATAAGCATTTGACAAAATAATAAATTAAATAAGAAAGCTTACTTTCAGATGTTCATAGGTATAGCTCCCAGTGTAACCAGCTCCCACACCACCAGATGGTGGCAATCCTCTTCCAGGAAAGCCCTCTGGTTGTGCATATTCACGGAATGAATGTGGACGGACATGGCTTTCAACCTCAGCATGGTTGCCACCTTGAAGAATTCTCTTCCTCAGCCTAGATGCGATTTCTGAAAGGGCATCCCTGGCAACACTCTGATTTCCAGTGATCTGTAAGACAGCATCTAGAGTAAGCACATATCTGCAGACCAATCCAAATCTCTAGTACATAATGGAAGAAACAAGGCAAGCTTGCCCACCAAAGGAAACAATCGGGCAAGCTTCAAGCATGGTACAAGGAAGATAATGGCATCACCTGAACAAGCTCTTCATTTGAAGATGCATACTTAGGCTTATCATCCTTGGAATAAACACGAATATCAGCTTTGGTTCTTCTTCTCATCTCAGTTATTATATGTCCACCCTGTCCAAGGAGGCATCCAACCTTACTTGATGGAACAAGAAGCCTTGTGGTTATGCCCTTGTCAGATGCTTCAGATGTTCTAATCTGTAGTTGAAGAATTGCCTCAATTGTTGGAGATACTGGATCCCAAAGCACCTGAAATTATTGATTACAGTATCCAATACCAGCTTGTGTATTAAGAATCTCATGATGAATTATCAAAAATAAACATCAAATGGTAATATCAAAAGCGACATGTTATATGGACAAACCTCTCCAGAAGATACAATTATAACACGTTCTTCAGAATCAGAAGTGTCCTCAACTTGAATGTTAGCTCCCGTCTGCTGCTGTAATTGTTTGACATTAGCACCACCTTTCCCAATTACCCCACCAATCTTTACAGCAGAACACACAATCCTCATGGAGAACTCCTCTGGCTTTTCTCCTCTTCCTATAAGACCACCATTGAAACCACCTGGACCAAATCTAGAGGACTCATCTCCATACCCTCCATACCATGGAACGGGTGGTGCAACAGGCACAGAAGCACTGGGAGGAGGATATGAGCCTTGTGTGCTTGCATATATGACATCATCCAGAGGGGGGTTCTCTTTGCGTGGATGTTGGTGCAGTAAAGTGGAGATTTCATAGAGCGCTCTCCTTGCCACAGATGGGATCCCAGATATCTGAGCTCAATTGTTGGAGAAATCAGGTGGTAAAGAACAAAAAGAAAAAAGCTGAAATATTTACCATATGACTTGGTAGAGGAGATGTCAAAATTTTGATCACATAGCATATAGCATTACTACATTCACATAATTCAGGCAGACCCTTTCTGGAGAATCATTCTCTTTGATTTCAGGAAAATGCAATATCTTCTACCATATTATTCCCGTCGCTGTTTATGACTAACCTTTACACTCTACTTTCCAAGACATTCATCAAATGTTCAATATAATCTTTATGCTTGCACTATCTATTCAGCATTTTAATCTCTGATAAAATGAAATTAAAATTTCAAGTGATTGAGCAATACTCTTGCCAAGTCACAGTCACAAGATACCCAGTAACTGATTCACCTGAACGGTTCTCATAGATGTCAAGAAGCCAGGTGCCTACGTGAGCCTAGATGGTCCAGGCACCAGGGCACCTTCCCAATAGGCCAAAAAGAGCAAAACTGCATGGATGCGTAGGCAGACTTATAGGCCAAGTCACATGTCCACACCTTTGGCCTAGCCCAACATAAGCAGGGTCTAGTCCTGTTCAAGTTAAAACCTAACCAACCCCCTATCTACCCCAACTCCTCGAGTTTTATGCTAAATCCTCATCCTCCCTCTGCCCCCAAGTGAAATATATATACCCAGGGTCCAGTCACCGCTCCAGTGAGTGTGATGTTTCCGCTGACAGGTATAATTGATACTCTTATTATCCTCTTTGCTCCCTCCCTTTTCTCTGTGACCCTCCTTCCTTTGGCAGACCATCACTCTTGATTATAATCCTGCCTTGTCCTTTCCGCTTCTCTCTAAGCTCTTTCATTTTATCCAGCGGTTACTGGAGTGTCTGGGTTTGGCTGTCATGGGAAATTGGCAGAACAGGTACCTAGTTGGGGAGGAGTCATAGATAGCTGCACAGATACAGTAGTGGCCATGGTGGGGAGATAGATGGTGGTTGGCTGTGGTAGGAGACAGATGTGTTCATGGCAGAGGGGATGTGACTACCTCAAATGAGGGGTTGGCATGGCACAACGTTGCCCAAGGTGCTGCCTAGTCACCTCTTAGATGGACACCTAAGAGACTAAGTGCTTATGCACCCCAAGGACACTTGGGGCACCTTTTTCACTCAAGGTTTGGCGCATCGGAGCGAATCGGCCCGATTCGGACGAATCGCATCGGATCACAAGAAACCCGATGCGCGATTCGGGTCGATGCGCCCGGATCCTGTTAGTCAGGCAAATCGAACCCGATGTTCCATGATCAGATTCGATACTGTGCGCATCGGGTTCGATTCGCCCGACACCCTTAAGGGTGTCGACCGATGTGTTGCAAAAGGGACTGTACAGTCCCGATTCGCAACGCAGCAGGCCGGACTCCCCTTTCTCTCCCCCCCCCCCCCCCGTTTCCAATTTTTTCCAAGAAAAAAACCCTAGATCTGCATGCCAATCCACAAGTGGAGGCTTCCTACGTGAGTTTGCATCCATTTGGACGTGGATTTGGAGGCATTCAAGCCTTGTTCTTCAAGGTTTTTGGAGTTTCTACAGGGCTTTGAAGGTAAGCCACCATATTCCTTCATTTTTTTCATTTTTTCTTGATGTATGACTTAGATCTTCATGGGAAATGATGTTGCAAATGATTGGTGTACACTTGCAACCAATTCTCATCAAGATCTACAAGCTTTTCATGTAGATTTGAAGATTTTCCCTAAAATATGATTTTCTGAAGAAAAAAAAAATAAAAATCTTTAAAAAAAATTTGAAGAACTGAAAATCGATAGCAATGTTTTGTATAACTTCTATATCATGAATAGAACTTGATTCCATATGAAATGGAGCTAAAATTATTTTATGTTCCCGCATGTTTAATAAATATTTTAAAATTTTAAAAGAATATTAAATAAAATTTGAAATTACAGAAAATGCCTATGGAGATGTGAATGTATTTGTATGATCATGTGAATCATGTCTATGAAAAAAATTATCATATAACAACACTTTCTTTTAGTGTTAAAATTCTGAAATTTGAATTAATTTACTGTTAATATATTTAATTTTTATTTGTCCCTCTAGATGGCACCGAAGAAGGGCTCTGATGATATTGGGTGGCAGCATGGCGTCATGTTGGGCAGTAGACAGTGCAATTATTATAGCTTTATGGGACAAGGAGGTGACGTCTCCTGTTTGAAGAAGCACCTTGCAGGTGGTCGACTAGCAGGCTACCATGACGTGCAGGGTTGTAAAATGGTGCCAAGTGAAGTTAAGAAACTTATGATTGAACACCTTAAACATGTTCGAGCAGAGACAGCAAGAAAGAGGGCAGATAAGGAGATGTAAGAGAGGATCATATCAGGAAGGGAACGAGATGAAGACATTGAGGATGACGTCATAGTTGTCAAGGCGTCAAGGCGACCAAGGCGTAGGTGGGTCTCGGATCGCCTAAGCGCTTAGGCGCTCGCCTAAGCGGTGCCTAGGCGTTTAGGACGGAACCAAGTATGAGTTGTTTTCAAGTGTCCCTCTTACATGATATTTATGTATCTATAAATATATATAATGATGAAAATTTAATAAAAAATATCATAATATGACAGACATAAAGACAATGAAAGCAACAAAAATTAAACTCCAAGTAAACAAACTCACATTATATATCATAAAGTTATAAAAAATATAAATTGACATCTTCAGATAAATAAGCACACAAAATAAGAACAAAAAGTGCAAATATCATTCTATCATCAGAAAACTAATTTTCAACTTTTAAAACAAGCAATACACATACATGTAAATATGTTAAATAAAAATAAGAAGTGCAATATCTTAACACACTTAAAACAAGTAAAAACTAAATGAGTCCATTACATAATCCCACAATATGCCTAAAAATTGAAAAGAAACTAGAAAATGACAAGTCTCATGTGTTTGGGTGATGATAGTTTAAGTTTGACCAAATCTTGAGAGATCTCAAACAGACTAAGTGCTATCAATAGGAGAGCGGCTCCCTTGGAGAAGTCATATGCACGTTTAACTTTTTTTACCGGACTTTGAATTTTTAGTGTTCCATATGATTTATTTGAATTATCAAATTTTTAGATAGGTCAAATTATGAGAGATTAGAAAGTTAGCATTTCGCTAAAATCATCGAAATCGTGATTTTCTTTTTCGATGGGAGAGTTGACTTTTTTTTTGTAAGAGATATGATTTGTTTGATATTTTTATTAGATTCAAATGGGGGGTACTTCCTTATTTACATGTAATATCTTAAGTAAATGAAAGAGATGGAGTGGTGCTTACCCCGTCGGCCTCATCGCCTGATAACGGGAAAATATAAAGGGAAGAAGTCACTACAAAGGGTGATGATAAAAGAGTTAAAAAAAAAGGCTGGGGAATGATAGAAGTGTATACCGCTCGAAGAGGCACATGCAACCTCTTTAGCCTTTTCAACCCTTCTATTGTTGGAAGAAGAAAGAACATCAGGGCGACTCCCATTTCCCCTGTTCCTGTTGGTCCCCAAAGCAAGGGCAGCTGGAGAGCGAGAGTCGAGTGTCAAAAAAAAAAAAAAAAGAGAAGAAAAAAAAAAGAGGAAAAGAAAAAGAAAAAGCGGGGGATACCCGTTGATTCTGATGAAAGTCGTGGCACCAATTGAGAAAAGGTGGTGCTGCAAGCACTTCCCACTTTCTTCACAATATCTCGGACATCTTGAAATGTCTCAGCATTTTCCAGTTGGGGAATATATTCCAAAAGGCCGAAATTACCAATCACATTTATGAGATGTTTCTCCCATCGTGCCCATCCGGGATGGCCGATGCTCTCTGGAGGCAGCCTCGTTGACAAAGGAACTGCGGGAGAATAACCGCAGTCAGATAGTAAGTGGCTCCACCAGCAATATCCCGAAGATCCATTATTAATAGTCACGGCCTTCGTCCAGAAGAGCTCTATAGGCGCCAGGAGCGTCGTCTCCCCTTGATAATAGTGCCTATTATTCTCTTTGTCGGCCTTGGGCGACGCTTTGGCACTATAACGCCACTTGTATGAGGCGGCTATGCTGGAAAAATGCTGGTCCAGATATTCCTCACTGATGTAAATCAAGGGCAGGCCGGGCTTCTCAAGCCGAGAGTCCTCCTTCTGCCTAATATCACGAGGAGCAAGTCGGAATATACTATTCCGGTCAGACCACCATCGGGCGTAAAATATATCTACACGCCCAACTGCCCCCGGTGCAGGGAGGGCATATGCAGAACTGGTCTCCGGCAGGCGGAAATAATCCCACCAACTTAACGCAATCAGGTGAATATTATGGCCCCGATGGAGTCGAAGCAACAGTGGAAACTCCGCAGGTGGGGGAATAGATTGATCATAGCCGAAGTTCCTGGCGAATCGCGAAGGATAATAAGGCTCTGTAATAAGAGTCCTTCCCATGCGATATGTCAGCACTCCGAGTCAGATACAGCATAACCAGTCCTGATATACGGACTGGCTGGAATTAACATTGTTTGGCAGATGATACTCTATCTCATTATGGGTTCGGGTACAATAAAGCCTGATACCTCTAGATACATTGCCAAATGGAAGCAGCCCCTGCTCATTATTTGGAAGGAAAGATAAACTGGACCGGGCTCCCACCAGCTCCGTCACAGCATTCCCAGCAGGACGACCCCTAAACAATAAAATCAATGGAGCCGATGGGCGAGGCAAATCAATTGTCTGGCATAACCCGGGCAGCAAAAGACCAACCCAAGCACTCAGATAGTGAGTGGGCAGTTGTGCTTTCCTATCCCGAGGGTTCGGGTGTGTGCTCAATGACCCCAGCCCGTGAAATATATTTGCCAAAGCCACAGGAGCCAAAGCAAGTTGACAGCCCTCCGCCAGAAGACAGGCGGGGTAGATCAATCCCGGCCGAAGATATTCTTCTTCGCCGTAAGGAACAACAAAGCTGGATAACCAATACACCAAGTAAGCAGCTAAATATGTGCGGTCGGGCAGCCGCCGGGGATTCCATCCCATATCCTTTGGGGCGCAGATATATCGTCCCCGGGAAGGCCTTTTCACTTCCAGCTGTTGATAATCTTCTAAGCGACGGCCTTCTACTGAGAAATTTTCAAAGAAACAGAACGGTCAGTTGTAGAAATATCGGCACTTTGGCTTACTCTCATGGTTGATGAAGAAGAGGAGGTTCCCTCCTTTCTTCCAGCAAGGGCCAGGTCCCGCCATACCTTCGTCAAAAAACGAAGGCTATAAGGGTAAACATACCGGACAGAGCCGTTGCTGCGATGACTGTGCAAGTCATTTAACACAACCTCTTCATACGGCTGCCCAGATATCGGTAGGCTAGAAATTTGATGAAGACTCCACAAGTCAATAGAGGTCTCGCCCTCGGCAGTCCCAAAAGTATTCCACCGAGAGCTGAATCTCTCCACCAGAGCCCGGAGAATGCCCGCATAACACGGGTAGCCATATGATGTTGCTTCGACAGCCCCATAAATTCCTGATGTCTTCAGTATATCACCATAATGATGCAAGACACCCATTAGCCATTCTGTCGCTCCATAGCGGAAAATATGAGAGGGTATGACCGACCAGTGGCCATACCAACTGGCAGAAGTATAATCAACAATACGGTCCAGAAGGCACCGGATGTCATGGCTTCCAGCAGCATATCGAGCGTCAGCAGGCATCAGATAAATGCCATTGGTCTCCTCTGCAACTCGGTGGCGATTCTGCAAACTCCAGATCGCCGGAGAAATTTTCCGTGATCGAGTAAAGCAGTCCAACTTACAAGAAAAAGGACCAAGTTCGTCCGCTGTAGGCATCCTCTTTAAAGCATTAAATCCCAGAGGAAAACTGGGATAGGAGAAAGCACAAGTGCCCAGGAGACTATCTCGGGATTTCAGAATGGCAATTTCCAAATATCGTCTTTCTGCTGAAAGACAGACATCACCTGCCTTCATACTAGGCGGAATAAATTGTTGAATAAAGGAGATCAGCTCCTTATCTGATGGGAAGTGGCTTGGATAATCTCCCGTCCGTATATATCGGTAATAGCCTTTCCGACGGATGATACGGGAATAATCGACTTCACCCTGTGAAGGGAGGCCCTCAAGGTCAATTGTCGCTATAGCATCATAACCACTGTCCAATAAGGGCAGGTTCATTGCTGTGATACGAGGCCTTGCCAAAGCAGGCATCATTATCCCTTTTGGGACGACTCCGTCACGAGTCCTCTGACTATGGTTGTCACGACCCAAGAAACTCTTCTTGAGAGGCATGATGAAAGCCTGGAAAGGCACATGCAAAACAAGAAGAAAATCAGAAGAAGAAGAAAAAGGTATCAAAGCCAGCTGAGCAGAAATCCGGGATCAAAAGCACTACAAAAACGCTCCGGAATGCAAAGTAAAGATTTACACGGGTCGCGTGTCGTCACTTTCAGTTCCGACACGTGTCCCATGGGGGGCATTTGTTGAACGGTAAAAGTGTGACATGTTCATGTCAGTAAAAATTACAGATAATGGTCCGGTGACTTGGCCATTTGAAGCCTATTTGTGGCGGACAACCGTTCAAGTCATGGATATGATGAAAGGGGCCGTTGAGCCATGAAGATTAAATGCTGGTTATTAACGGACCTGATTCCAATACATTATCAACAGCCTACTCAGAGGCCAAATAAGTTGTGATTTAAAATGACCCCAAGGTTATTTAAGTTACAAACTTATCAGTGGGATTCTTCCCCAAAGTTCGACAGGGGAGTTCCGGCCCTTAAAGTGGCGCCCGGATTCCCGGTTAAATTGAAAGTACAAAGAGAATATGTCTCCGTCCAGAGTACAAGCGCGGAAGAAATCCGGCAGCACAAGGTCTATAGACCGAGTACGAAGGACAAGTACAAAGAACAAGCGCGAGGAAGAACTCCGAGGCTTGCAAAGGCACCCTCCGATCGGGCAGAACTCCGAGAAGTCGGGCAGAACTCCGAGAGAGAAAGAAAAACTCCAGCACTTGGGCAAGATGGCCTTGTAAATGAGGGTGTAGGGGGGGTATTTATAGACAAAACCCCCTCCCCTCCCTCTCTCTCCATCGGTTAGGAAACCCCTAACCGATGGTGACCTCAAGATGAGGTCACCATCGGTTAAGGGGTTCTCCCCTTCAACCGATGGTGATTCATCATCGGTTGAGGGGGGGATTTCCCCAACCGATGGTGACCTCATGTGAGGTCACCATCGGTTAAGGGGACAGTCCCCTTTAAACCGATGGTGAATCACCATCGGTTGGCAACCCCAACCGATGGTGACCTCATCATTGAGGTCACCATCGGTTAAGGGGGGATTCACCATCGGTTAAGGGCCCAACCGATGGTGACCTCATCCGAGGTCACCATCGGTTGGCCTCCCCCAACCGATGGTGATTCACCATCGGTTGGGGGAGGTTCTCTCCTCTCTCCCACGCAGGTAAGGGGCAAAACCCCTATAAATACCCCCCCTATTCCATAAGAATGGGGGGTCTTCCATCTTGCTCCGGCGAAGCCCTGTTGGGTCTTCCATTTGCTCCGGCGAAGCCCTGTTGAAAAATCCCAGAAAAATAGAAAAGAACATTTGCTCATTCCCTCTCTTATTCCCAATCCCTCTTGCTTGATGTGCGAAGGTACAAATCCCCTTATTTAGCCCGATAGGCCAGGCGTGGAGAGGAGAGCTGTCGGCGTAATCGTCATCGACATTCCTTCTTAATCTTCATCCCCCACATCGAGCAAGTCTCTGTGGGGTGATATTCTCGGGGTTTAAATGCCGTCCATATCGAGCAAGTCTCTATGGACACATGGTATTTAAATACCCATGTTCTCCCCGCCCATCGAGCAAGTCTCTGGGATGGTGGATTTTGTGCTTATATGTATATGTTTTCTTGAGGAGACTCTGCCCAAGCGGAGGTTCTGCCCAAGGACATATTCGTATATTCACAAATTTGTGTTCTTATATATATGTTTCTTAAGACGAAACTCTGCCCAAGTGGAGATTCCGTCCAAGAACACATATATAAAGATTACAAATTTGTAATTATACAAATATATTCCTTAAGGAGAATCTCGCCCAAGCAAAAATCTTTCTCAGGGGACATATCCATATAAATACAAATTCGTGTTATATGTATATGTTTCTTAGAAGAAACTCTGCCCAAGCGGAGGTTCTGCCCAAGAACATATTCGTATATTCACAAATTTATGTTCTTATGTATATGTTCCTTAGGGGGAAACTCTGCCCAAATGGAGACTCCCCTAAGAACATATCCATAGAATCACAAATTTGTGCCTATACGCATATGCCTCTTAGGAGGAATCCTGCCCGGACAAAAGTTCCCTCTAAATTCATATCCGTATAATCACAAACTTCATGTTTATATTAATGTATTTCTTAGTGGAATCTCTGCCCGAATAGAGACTCTGCCCGAGAATGTATCTATATAATCGCAAATATGCCCCATTGTGTATATGTTTCTCAAAAGGGAATCCCGTTCATACAGGGGCACCTTCCCATCGGACACTCTGCTCAAATAGAGATACCGTTTGAGAATATATTCACAAAGTGCAAATTTGTGTTTATACACATATATCTCTTTAAGGCAAAATCCCTCCGGGCAAAGTTTCTCCCGAGAACATATGAACATAAGCATACGCCCATATAAATACACCACTACAAGGACACCCTGCCTAAGCAGGGACTCGCCAAGACATACTCATATATTCAAAAAAAGGGATTGTGATAATATACACACATCCAAGAAAAGAAGGATAAGACAAGAACTGCGCTCAGATACTCCAAATGGGAGCACATATGCACCTCCACGAAAACCATACCCGTGGAAATGGACTTTGGACAGTAATCACAATGGGACAAGGACTTCCATGGAGATACATCCATATGCTCTCCGGAAATTGTACCCGCACAAGTGCGAAATGAGGAGAAAAGAAACCCTACCTCAAACTCGGACTTTGTTCAAAAATGGCATTGTGAAAGAACCTCATATAAAAATTTGCACAGTTATCCTTCTAATACGGAAGTGTTGCTCTGGGTTATAATACCCCCAAGTTTAAAATCAATATCCACGGATATATACCCGTTCATAATAATAATCCTCATGTTTTCCCAAATAAAATGTCTAATCAACCCTTTTGCAAAAAAGAAAAGACCTCAAATAGGTCCACGGGTATATACCCGTTCCCCTCTTCAAAAATCAAACTTTGGACTCCGAAATGGCAGTCATTTCTAAAAATGAAATATCCAAAGCAAAAGCATTTCAAAATAATCAAAAGAAACAAAAACATGTCATGATCAGGATTTTCAAAGAGCATACGTATTTTTCTCGTCCTTTACTATGAATGGTATTCGGGTTAGAAATTGGTATTAAATAATGCCAAGAGTTTTAACTCGATGTAAATGTAACATCGATTCCGGTCGATGGAGACAGAGGTCCAGCACATGCTACCCTAATCGTCTGATGAGAATAGACATCTGACTCAAGGAGTTTAGATTAAAAAAACGGCGCACCCGTCCGTTCGCGGACACAACCTGTCCGTTTCACGGACACCATACCCGTCCGTTCCCCGGACACTAAAATTCTTCTTCCGCATCGCGCAGACTCTTTTTCTGTCTGCTAGACAGGCTGGCACGCCCCGCAAATAACCAAAATTCAAAAAAATGAGAAATGAATGAATACATGAACCAAATGAAACGAAACGAGCGGATAAAACCGAGAGCAAAAAAGTGTGAGAGAAAAGAGAAAAAAACATATTTTTTCCCCGTGTCAACACCGGCCACCGCCGCCGTGCCACTGCACGCCGCCGCCGCTGCTCCTTCCCCTCTCTCTGTTCTCCTCTCTCTTCTGTGAGGTGAGCTTTTTTAAATATTTTTAAAAAATCTGAAAAAATAGGAAATGTTAAATATGTTATAGATCTATAGCATATTTAACATGTTTATGACTCTCATTCTCCTAAATCTCCAAATTGAGCCCTAATTAGGGTATAAAAATTAGGGATTTTGTGTCCATGAATGAAATTAATGTGCAATTGAGTGCCTAATAGAATTATTTTAGTTGATTAGAGTTTGTTGGTAGACTTAATTGCATTACATGGACTGTTTTCCCTCAAAATCCCCAAATGACCCTAATTAGGGTTTAAAAATTAGGGATTTTAGGTCCTTAATATAATTATTATGTAATTGAGTGTCCAATGTAGTTATTTTAGTTGATTAGAGTTTTTATGTACATTCAATTACATTGCATGATCTTTTTTAAAAAAAATCCCAAATTAAACCTTAATTAGGGTTTAAAAATTAGGGATTTTAGGTAATTAATATAATTAATGTGCAATTGAGTGTCCAATGTGGTCATTTGAGTTGATTAGAGTTTTGTATGCACATTTATTTATAGTCCATGATATTGTTTTTCAAAAATTCCCAAATTAAACCTTAAATAGGGTTTAAAAATTAGGGATTTAATTAATGTGCAATTGAGTGTCCAATGTGGTCATTTGAGTTGATTAGAGTATTTATGTACATTCATTTACATTGTATGACAATTTTTCCCGAAAATTCCCAAATTAAATCCTAATTAGGTTTAAAAAATAGGGATTTTGTGTAATTAACGTGCAATTCAATTGCATTCTTACACAGAAATATGGCACATCAAGAACATGAAGAGCAAGAGGTGGAGCAGGCCATTGATCCTGGTTGGGCTCATGGTACACTTATTGATGCATCTAAGAAAAAAGTCAAATGTAATTGGTGTAGAAATGAGATTTTGGAGGCATTTATCGCCTTAAACAACATCTTGCTGGGATTGCTGGAAATGTTTCAAAATGTCCATCTTGTCCAATAGAAGTTAGAAATGAAATGAAAACATATATGAAGGGGAAAAAAGTAGAAAAAAATATTGACAACTCAGCAGCAACAACTTCAAGATGAGATTTCTGGGAGACAGATTCGTAGAGATTATACTCTACCAATTCCTGTGGATGATAATGAAGATAATGATGATCCTGATCCTGAGTTCACTGCAGCGGCACGTGCTAGTCGCCGTTCTTATGCGGAGGAAGATGAGAGACGAAGGGGTTTGGGGACATCGGGAGCACATTTGTCTAGAGATGACTCTAGGTGATCTCTTCCTAGGAGTACATCAGTTCGTAGAGGAGCCGGTGCATTAAGGTGTGGAGGTAGACTTTCAGATGTTCATGCTCCTACACAGGGTCCTATGGATGCATATTTGTATAGATCAAGGTCTGTAAAGCAACCAAGAATCAAGCAGGCATTGAAAGGAGTGAAAGCCACTGTAAAGGGAGCAATCAAAGGTATTGTCAAATGGTTTTTACATGCAGGTGTTCCGGCACATACGGCAGAGAGCCCATATTTCCAGAGTATGTTAGATGCAATTGCGGAAGCTGGGCCTGGTCTTAAGGCTCCTACAAGGAAGTACATATATGATGCTGGGCTTGATGATGAATATGATGAGTTGAAAGGATGGGTGAGTAGCTTCCAAAATATATGGAAAGAACGTGGTTGCGCCATGATGTGTGATGGTTGGACAGGGACCACAAGGAAATCCATGATAAATTTTCTTGTGTATTGCTGTGAGGGGTCTATTTTTCTTAAATCTGTTGATGCATCTAACAAGATCAAGAATGCAGATTATTTGTTTAAACTAATGGATGCAGTTGTGGAGGAAGTGGGTGAAGAGAACGTTGTGCAAATTGTGACTGACAATGAAGCGAGCTACAAGGCTGCTGGTAGGTTGTTGATGGAAAAGCGAAAACATCTTTATTGGGTTCCATGTGCATCACATTGTATTGATTTAATGATGGAGGACATAGGCAAAGATTCTCATATTCATGGCCTCATTGATGATGCTCAGATGATAACTGCCTTTATTTATAGTCACAACAGGATTTTGAATATGATGAGGAAGTACACAGATGGGAGAGATCTCCTTCGTGCCGGTCCCACTAGATTTACATCCAATTTTATTTCTTTAGAGAGCCTAATGAAGTATAGGCCCAATTAATTAATTCTGGAGAATTTTTGCAACATGTAAACACTCTACGGCCTGATAGTAAAGATGTTGCTCTTCAAGTCCAAGACCTGATTAGCAATGCACGTTTTTGGGAGAAGGTTTCCCACTACCTCAAAGTAATAGAACCTTTGGTACTTATCCTTAGAATGGTTGATAGTGACGACAAAAATGATATGGGATATTTGTACGAGGCAATGGACAAAGGAAGGGAAAAGTTGAGGGAAATGAATCCTAAAGCATACAGAAAATGGTGGGCCATCATAGACAAGCGATGGGAGATGACTCTCCACCGTGATCTTCATGCTGCAGGTAATTTATTTAATGTAATTACTTGCTGAATTTTTATGATACTATGCTTAAAATTCTTTTATCATATGCAGGGTATTTTTTCAACCCTAGAATCCAATATAAAGATAATGTGCACAATGACAGAGAAGTGATGAGAGGCACCATGAATGTCATCACTCGCCTTGCAAGGACAATGAATGAGAGATTAGATGCAATAGCAGAGGTAGGATAGAATGTTTTATTTTGCATATGTATGCATGATTCATTTGACATATGCCATGTCTTCCATTTTGTAGGTGGAGAGATATAAGATGAAAGTTGGGATATACGGAGGATATGACATGACATATGCAGCTCAAAAACTCACTTCAGGTGGTTTTACATGTTTGGGTGTTTGCCTAAAACCATAAATTTAAGAATTCACCATTATAAAATGATTAATGTTCGCTCATTTTATTGCAACAGCTGAATGGTGGATCCAAGTCAATTATCAACAAGCTGGGACAAGTCTCTTAGCGTATGTTGCAGTCAGAGTATTAAGTCAAACCACTTCTTCTAGCCCATGTGAAAGGAATTGGAGTACATTCAGCCTTATTCACACAAAAATTCGCAATAGGTTGGGTGTGGATAGGCTAGAGAAGTTGATTTACTGTCACTATAATATGCGTTAAGGGTGAAGCAAAAAGAAGAAAGGCAAAAGATAGAAAGACAGAGATTCATGCAGCTAGCTGGTAGACCATTGGAGGAGGTAGTTCCTGAGATAGATGTTGATGAGTTGCTAAATGAAGAACACCCTTTACATGCTTGGGTGGAGACGAGAGCTGAGGGAGACATACCTGACTTTCATCTTGATGATCGCCTGGTTCAGGTAGGGTGTAAACGGAACCCGATATTCCGATATTCCGACCCGATTCCGATAAAAATTATCGGTTTCGGAATCGGAATATGATACCGATAGCTTATCGGAATCGGTATCGAATATTCCGATAAGTTATCAGAATCGGAATCGGAATTGAAAAATAATCAGAATCGGTATCGGTTATTCCGATAAATTATCATAAACTCAAGGTAAAATTATTGTAAACACCTTACCTTATCGGAATTTTCGGTTCCGGTAATGTTATCGGAATCGGAACGGAATCAGAACTAACCATTCTTATCGGAATCGAAATCGGAATCGGAATCATATTTCGGTTATCGGAATCGGAATCTGTGTTTCCGGTTCCGAACCCGACCCGTTTGCAGCCCTAGGTTCAGGCATGTGAAGAAGATGTTTTATTAGAAGAACATGTACCTGAGAGAGGTGAGAGGCCAGAATTAAGAAGATCTTCCACTGTACATGATACTAGAATTTCTTCATCTCAGCCAGAATTGAGAAGATCTACCTCCCAATTAGATCCCAAAAGAAAGAAAGACAAAGGCAAGAAGAAAGCAAAGGCAAACAAAGAAAGACGAACAGAAGAACCAAGAAGAAAATCACAAGAAGGTGAATAGGACTCTCCTGAGGCAGAGACACATATTGGACAGCCATTTTCTGAGGCTCCACCCCTACCACCTCACTTGGCTAGATTATATGAAGCAGAGAAAATACATTATCAACGTCGCAAAAAGATGATTACAAAAGGAAAAGGGAAAACAGTGGGGAGTGATGACTCCACTCAATCACCTGATGATGATGATGGTGCTGCTGCAGGTACTGGAGCCACGGGAGGTTATGGGCTTGGGGGTATCATGTCAGGATATGAAGATTATTCAGAACCACCCCATCAACAAGAAGGAAGCCAAGGGGAAGCACAACAGCAACATGGGGGATATGAAGGCCAACAAAGGCAAGCAGGGCATGATTGGGGATATGGGCCTTCTTATCCACCCTTTTTTAGTCCCCCAAAATTGTCATATTCAGATATCAGCTCTAGTAGTGGGACAGATTATTTGGGCAATATTCAAACTACTGGATATGGTAGTTTCTTCGCTCCGGGACAATCAAGAGAAAGTTCAAGCCAACAAGCAACGACACCTCGAAGCATCCAAAGAGGATTCCAAGACATTGCAAATTCTTTGTTTACCTTTGGATATACACAGTATGGGGGACATGAATATATGCCACCTATTCAATCTCATGAGGTAGAGGATGAGGTTCAAAATGTCAAATTGAGAAGGTATTTTTATTTATTTCATGTTATAAACTTGTACATATATCTATTTTTTCAATGTATGAACATGATAAGATTTGAATTTGATTGTGTTTGTATTCAATGAATGTTGTATGTGTCTTCATAATTTTCTGCAATTTTTACTGATTTTTTTCTGATTTTTCCATAATTTTTTAACAATTTTTAAACCTGGCCGACCCAGGGTCGGCCAGATTCCATAGGAGTCGGCCTTGGGATCCGTCCCGACCCGGTCGGGGTCGGGTGGGTCCGACTCACCCACCTGACCCGACTCTGCCATCCATGCCCATAGGTGTGCAAATAGAGGACGTGGACCCTTATGTGTATCATAAGGAGCATGGCAAGCAAACTAGGATTGAGGATGCATACAACCAGCAGGGGCCGAATACAAGGTGGGTCGAGCAATTGCAAAGTGATGGCACCATACAGGGTTACCATTCAATGTAGCAAATAGTCCTTATTACAAAACTGCTATACAGGAGGTTCAACGTGGAGGGCTACATGTGCAGCCTCCTACAGCTAGAGACTTGCCTGGGAAATATCTTCAGGATGAAGTTAATAAATCAAGTCTTATATTGACAGTTTTAAGAAGAAATGGGAGAAGTATGGTGTCCACATTGATGTGTGATGGTTGGTCGGGCATCACCAGGAGCCATGGATGGCAAAGTCGGCCGACTCGGAGCAGAGTCGGCCGACTCTGAGTCGGGTCGGCCCCTGGCGACCTGACTTGGGGGTGAACAACGACCCACCCATGGGGCTAGGTGGAATCGGGGTGAGTCGACCGAAATCGGGTGGAGTCAGGCCGACTCAGCCCGACTCCACCCCGATTCCATCTGGTGTAGCCGATTCCCTCAGGTTACCTTCAGGATCCTCTTCAGGCAGGGTTGTCAGGATCCCCTTATTTACCTGAATATCATTTAAGTAAATGTTAATTTACTTAAGATATTACATGTAAATAAGGAAGTACCCCCCATTTGAATCTAATAAAAATATCAAAAAAATCATATCTCTTACCAATAAAAAGTCAACTCTCCCATCGAAGAAGAAAATCGCGATTTCGGTGATTTTAGTGAAATGCTAACTTTCTAATCTCTCATAATTTAGTCTATCTAAAAATTTGATAATTCAAATAAACCATATGAAACACTAAAAATCCAAAGTCCGGTAAAAAAAGTCAAACGTGCATATGACTTCTCCAAGGGAGCCACTCTCCTACTGACAGCACTTAGTCTGCTTGTGACCTCTCAGGATTTGGTCAAACCTAAGCTATCATCACCTAAACTCATGAGATTTTTCACTTTTTAATTGAGAAATTTAAAAGTGACAATTCTTATGACTTTGAGTGATGATAGCTTAAGTTTGACCAATCCTGAGAGATCTCAAGCAGACTAAGTGCCGTCAGTAGGAGAGCGGCTCCCTTAGAGAAGTCATATGCACGTTTAACTTTTTTACCGGACTTTGAATTTTTAGTGTTCCATATGGTTTATTTGAATATCAAATTTTTAGATAGGCCAAATTATAAGCGATTAGAAGTTAGCATTTTGCTAAAATCATCGAAATCGTGATTTTCTTCTTCGATGGGAGAGTTGACTTTTTATTGGTAAGAGATGATTTTTTTGACATTTTTATTGGATTCAAATGGGGGGTACTTCCTTATTTACATGTAATATCTTAAGTAAATGAAACTACAAAAATGATATTCAGGTAAATAAGATATCATAGTTACCATTGCTCTGTATTGTAATATGAACATATGTGTAACTAAACTATGGATATACTCAATATGTTCTATTATTATATATTTTTAAATAATTTTCTGTGATTTTTCCTGATTTTTCGGATTTTTCCTGATTTTTTTTCAATTTTTTAACATTTTTTAAGCATGGCCGATCTAGGGTCGGCCAAACTCCATTGGAGTCGGCCGGATCCATAGATCCGACCCGAGTCGGGGTCGGCTGGGTCCGACTCACCCAGGCGACCCGACTCTGCCATCCTTGCCAGGAGCAGCCTCATCAACTTCCTCGTGTATTGTGATAGACAAGTTTTCTATCACAAATCTGTTGACGCATCCGATAGAGTACACAACTATGAATACATTTTGAGTTTGATGCGGGAGATTGTTGAGGAGATTGGTGAGCAATACATTGTGCAGACGGTGACGGATATGGATCTGCCTACAAAAAGCAGGGGAGGAGTTGATGAAGATTTATCCTCATCTTTACTGGACCCCATGTGCTGCCCACTGTGTTGATTTAATGCTGAAAGAGATTGGGACACTGCAACCCGTGAAAATGGTCGTGGATGCAGGGCAGAAAATTACACGTTTCATCTACAATCATCATGTTGTGTTGGCGTGGATAAGAGAGTCCACTGGTGGAGAGTTGTTGAGGCCGACTGTCACCCGCTTTGCAACAAATTTTGTGGCATTACAAAGCCTATTGAAGCACAGGATGGATTGAAACGCATGTTCAGGGTGATAAATAGTTGCAAAGCAATTTTGCTGGAACATCGGATGGAAAGAAGTGGAAGGCATTGTCAACAGCTCAAATTTTTGGGATCGGGTGTTCAAGCTGGTTCAGATCATTGAACCTCTATATGAGGTATTGAGGGTGTTGATGGGGAAAGGAGACCTTCTATTGGATTGGTGTATGCAAAGTTTGAAGCTGCAAAGAAGAATCCATGATGTCTCACCTCGGTATGCACACTTGGTCCTGGATGTTGTTGAGGATAGATGGGACCGACAAATGAGTAGAGATCTACATATGGCGGGTAAGGAAATTGTTCATATATTTGTAATGCACTAAGTATTAATGTATTTTACAACCATTGATATTTTATACGTCAATTGCAGCATATTATCTCCATAGTTGTCAAGGCGGCCGCCAAGGCGGCGCCTAGGCGTGAAGGCGGTATTGGGGGGTCGCCTAAGTGGGCCGCCTAACTGGGCTGGCAAAGGCGGGCCAAGGCGTCGCCATGGCGCGGTAGGCGGCCCAAGGCGTGCGCGTTGGCGCCTTGGGTGGGTTACCGGGTCCACCCGATCCACTTAGTGGATCGGATCCCACTTAAACCCCACCCCCCGCCCGGCCCCGACTCCCCCTGCGCTCCCCCGATCCCCAACCTTGTCTTCCCAATCCCACCCCGCCTCGCCCCCCCCGACCCCCAGCTAGGGTTCCTCCCCAATGGACGCCGCCGGAGAAGGTTTCGCCGGCGCCGAGAAGGTCTCGCCGCCTTCGGACCTCGCCGTTGTCGCCGCCTCGCCGGCGCCGGAGAAGGTCTCGCCTCGCCGGACTTTAGGTACGCTCCCCCCGCCTCCCCGCCAATCCCCTCCTCCGACCCCCAGATCCCATCCCCCTTGGCCCTTTCCCGTCTCTTCTCCCCCCCCCCTCGGCCGACTTGGCGGCTTTCCACTTCCCCCTCCCTGTCCTTCCAACCTCTCTCCCTCCGTCTCTCTCTCTCTCACACGCACACACTCACAGACCATCTCTTCCCCCCCCGAAGCTACCTTAGAGACGACAGCGTGTAGAGGGAGTCCCACTTCCCCCCTCCCTGTCCTCCCAACCTCTCTCCCTCCGTCTCTCTCTCTCACACACGCACACACTCACAATCTCACAGACCATCTCTTCTCCCCCCCCCCCTTCCAGCCGGCTTCCCACTTCCCCCTCCCTGTCTTCCCAACCTCTGTCCCTCCGTCTCTCTCTCTCTCACACATGCACACACTCACAGACACACACACACACAATTCCTCTCTCTCTCTCTCTCTCCTCTCTCTCTCTCCTCTCTCTCTCTCTCTCTCTCTCTCTCTCTCTATCTCACACTCACGCACAGACACTGTCACACACACAGAGTGTGTGACAGTGTCCCGCCCTCACACACACACATTGTCCCCCCCCCTCCTCTCTATCTCACGGTCACAGCACAATGATAATCACCCCCCCCTGATCCCTCTCTCACTCAGACACAATCATCTCACTGTCTCTCTCTGTTTCACAGACACAGTCCTATACTCCTATCCTTCCTCTATTTATTTTTCACATATAGTTTACACATATTGAATTTAAATTTGCAATTTTTTAAATTAGTTTTGCAGTGAGAACAATGGATTCTTCTTCCTCAATATCCACAACAGATTCAGAATTCAAGAAAGCGAAATCTAATGATCCAGGATGGAAGTATACTTATTGGCCTGATGAGCACGATAAGAATAAAGTGAATGTGAATTGTGTGGTTTAGTGACAAATGGGGGGATAAAGAGACAAAATGAGCACTTGATTGGAGGTTTCCGTGATGTGAAGAAGTGTCCTAAGACTACAAAGGAGATTGCTGCGAAAATGTTGGTGGCTTTGAACAAAACAAGAAGAGGAAGATAGTAAGTGCAACAAGTGTTTATGAGAATGTTGTGAGCTCATCTGATGAGGAGGAGTCTGAGCCAATAAAAAAATCAACTACTTTGACATTTTTACAAAACAAAAAAAGGAGAAGGGACCGATGGATGCATTTGCTAGGATGAATGTTGATGATTTTATTGATGCAGAAGAAGCGGGAAAAAAATTCAGAGCACTATGTCTTAATTGAAGAAAGAAGAAAAATGCAATCTTGATCTTGCTATAGCTAGATGGTTTTATGATGCTGGCATTCCTTTCAATGCAGCAAAGTGTAGGAGCTTTGAAATCATGGTTGAACTTATAGGCCGATTTGGACCAGGATACAAACCACCTAGTTATCACATGTTGAGGTTGCCTCTTCTACAAAAAATGGTAGAAGAAACAAAACAAATGCATGCTGAATATATAAAACATTGGAAGATTTATGGGTGCACTATAATGTGTGATGGGTGGACTGATAAAAGGCAAAGAAAGTTGATCAACTTTTTGGTGAATTGTCCAGAAGGAACTTATTTTATGGAATCAATTGATGTTTCAGATCAAAAAGAAGATGCTATCTTGTTGTATGACTTGTTAGATAAGATGGTTGAAAAAGTTGGGGAGGAATATGTGGTTCAAATTATTACTGATAATGCATCTTATAATATTGCAGCAGGAAGGTTGTTGATGGAGAAAAGAAACGATTATTTTGGACCCCCTGTGCAGCTCACTGCCTTGATCTCATGTTAGAAGACATTGGAAAATTGAAATGCTATGTGGCGCCATTTCAAAGCAAAAAAGTTGACTGCTTATCTATACACTCATACGCGGCTACTTGACCACATGAGAAGGGAGACAAAGGGGAGAGAATTGGTAAGATTTGGAGTTACAAGATTTGCTACAGCTTTTCTTACCTTAGAAAGATTGCATGATGATGTAAAAAGAACACTGCGTAGGTTGTTTAGTTCAGATGCTTGGCATTCTATGCATGGTCAAAAACAAACATGGGAAAGAATGTAGCTGCAATTGTTTATCAATCAAAATTTTGGCATGCAGTTGAGGACATTTGAGGGCTTCCCAACCCCTCTTGCAAGTGTTAAGGTTGGTTGATGGTGATGAAAACCAACAATGGGATATATTTATGCTGCAATGGAGTGTGCAAGGAAGCAAATAATCAAATTTTCAATTCTAAAGAGAGCAAATACCAACCTATTTGAAAATTGTGGACCGCCGTTGGAAAGATCAATGAATCGGCCTCTACATGAAGTTGGCTTCTTCTTGAATCCAAATTATATTATGAAGCTCGAAGCAAAGATGCATCTTTGGTTGCAAAGTTTGAACATGCTTTTATGACATGTCTTGAAAAGATTGAGCCAAATATAGAAATGCAAGATAAGATTGGAGATCAAATGATGGAGTATTCATGTCAAAGAGGTATGTTTGGGAGGCCAATGGCAAGTAGAGCTTATGAAAGGAGGCTTCCAGTGAGTAATCTAATTATTTTTTTCTAATTTATATATCTTTATCTCCTTCTTTTATTAATATTTTGAATTTATTACAGGTGATTGGTGGATGCAATATGGTGTGGAGACACCGGAGTTGAAGATGTTTGCTTTAAAAAATTTAGGACTTTGTTGTAGTTCTTCTGGATGTGAACGTAATTGGAGTACATTTGAGTTTGTAAGTATTTGATTTTATATTTCATATTTTAATGTTAGTCATTTTTAAGTTTAACATTTAATCTTATTTTTATCGTATTTGTTCTATTTAGATTCATACAAAGAAGAGGAACAGGTTAGAGGCCAAGAGACTCAATGATTTGGTCTATGTCCAATACAATCGACGTCTTCGTGAAAGATTTCAAGAAAGAAAGAAACATCCAGAAAAATATGATCCCATTTGTTTGGAAGACTTAGATTGGGGAAGCTCATGGATGACAAAGCATGGTGAAGATTTGGTTCATGAGGGAGATGATCTCACTTGGGCAATTGTGGATGAGGCTATGGGAGCATCCGAAGAAAGAGCTAGAAGAGAAAAAATGTCAATAAGAGGGAGCACTTCACAAGGCACAAGGAATGATGATGAGGATGAGGATGATGATATGATGAGTGAAGAAGAAGAGATAGATGATGATGATGTTCCATGGGAATCAAATAATGAAGATGGTGATAAGGATGATGAAGTTGAGGGTGATAGTAATGATGATGGTGGCATAACTCTTCAAAATGCCATATTTGGTTTTAAGCTTTAGATGCTTTTTATTTGGAGTTGAACATTTTGTTATCTTTAAAACTTTTGGACATTGAATTTAATAGTTTGATGTTGGCCCTTTTGATTTGTTATGTTAATTTGTTTTAGGTAATGTTTGATATCCATTATGATGGTAATCTTGCTTGATATATTAATGTGATGTTGTATACATAGTTGTCAAGGCGTTCGCCTAGGCGCCGCCTAGGCGCCGCTTAGGCGTAAAGGCGCCCTGGAAGAGGAAGGCGGATCTGGCCGCTTTTTCTGAATAGAAAAAAGGCGCTTCCAGACGTCGATAAGGCGGTCTAAGGCGTACGCCTAGACCGCTTGGGCGGTTATTGGGTCGCCCAGACCCCAATAACATATCCGGATATTTCTGAAACTAAAAGTCCCCCCATGCCCCAAACCCCACCCAACCCCGCTAACCCCGCTCCCTCCCCGATCGCACGACCGGCGAAGCAAGCTAGGGCTTCGAAGGGCCACTGCCGTCCGAAGCCATCGTCCCCGGCTCCGGCATCCACCATCACCGGCTCCGGTGACTCCCTCCGGCCTCCACCGTTGCCGCCTCCAGCTCCACGGCGTCCACCCTCTTCGAAGTAGGTACCTCCCTCCGGCCCTCTCCCTCCCTCCCTCCCTCCCTCCGCCTTCTCCCTCCCCTCTCCCTCCGGCCCCCTACTCTCTCTCTCCCTCTCTCACTCTCTCTTCTGACTTCTCCCAGTGCGCAGCCCCCTCCTCCATCCTTCTCTCACTCTCTCATCAGTCATCTCCCTCTCTACCTCCCTCCCTCTGGCCCCCTGCTCCCTCTCTACCTCCCTCCCTCCGGCCCCTGCTCCCTCCCTCTCTCTCACTCTCTCTTCTCCCAGACTGCGCAGAGGGCCTCCGGCCCCCTGCTCCCTCCCTCCCTCTCTCACTCTCTCTTCTCCCAGAGTGCACAGAGGCCCTCCAGCCCCCTGCTCCCTCCCTCGTCCCTCTCTCACTCTCTCATCTCCCTCTCTCCCTCCCTCCCTCCGCCCCCCTGCTCCCTCCCTCGGTCCCTCTCTCACTCTCTCATCTCCCTCTCTCCCTCCCTCCCTCCGCCCCCCCTGCTCCCTCTCTCCCTCCATTCCTCCGGCCCCTGCTCCCTCCCTCTCTCTCTCACTCTCTCTTCTCCCAGACTGCACAGAGGGCCTCCGGCCCCCTACTCCCTCCCTCCCTCTCTCACTCTCTCATCTCCGGCCCCCTTCTCCCATTCCTCCGGCCCCTGCTCCCTCCCTCTCTCTCTCACTCTCTCTTCTCCCAAACTGCACAGAGTCCCTCCCTCCCTCTCTCACTCTCTCATCTCCGGCCCCCCTTCTCCCAGTCCCTCCAGCCTTCTCCCTCCCTCCGACCCCTGCTCTCTCCCTCCGGCCCCCTGTCCCTCCCTCTCTCTCTCTCACTCTCTCTTCTCCCAGACTGCGCAGAGGGCCTCCGGCCCCCTGCTCCCTCCCTCCCTCTCTCACTCTCTCATCTCCGGCCCCCTTCTCCCAGTCCCTCCGGCTTTCTCTCCCTCCGATCCCCTGCTCTCTCCCTCCGGCCCCCTGCTCCCTCCCTCTGTCACTCTCTCATCTCCCATTCCCTGCCCCCTCCCTCCCTCTCACTCTCTCTTCTCCCAGTGCGCAGAGGGGCCGGATCCCCCTGCTCCCTCCCTCCTCTTTCAGTGACAGTCACATGACTGTGGTCAACAGTGACACAGTCACATGACTGTGGTCAACCGTGAAACAGTCACAATTTTATTTGGTTAATTATGCTTATTAAATATGAATATATGATGTACATTTTTTTTCAGAGAATACAATGGATTGCACGTCTGAGATAGAAGTGAAGAAGAAAGCCAAGTCTAATGATCCCGGATGGAAGTATGCGTATTGGCCGGATGAAAATGACAAAAATAAATCAAATGTGATTTGTGTGGCTTGGTGACAAATGGAGGCATCAAAAGGCAAAAGGAACATCTGATTGGCGGCTTTAGCGATGTGAAGAAATGTCCTAAAACTACAAATCAGATCGCTGAAGAAATGTAGCTTGGTTGAACAAGAATAAGAAGAGAAAGATGATGTCAACTTTTGCAAGTGCTTGTGGCTCAGAAAATATTATTTCATCATCTGATGATGAGCAAATGGAAAAAGGAAACAGTCTTCCCAACATCAAGCAAAAGGTATCCATAGTTGTTACTGAAAAAAAAAACTAAAGGACCAATGGATATTTTTGCAAGGATGAGCGTGGATGATTTTGTTGATGCTAGAAGATGTGGAAAGAAAGTGCAAAGTTCTATGGATTCTAAGTTCAAAAAAGATGAAAAGGAGAAGGTTTATGAGGCAATTGCTACATGGTTCTATGAAGGAGGTGTTCCATTTAATGCTGCAAAATTGAGGAGTTTTGATATTATGGTTGAGACTATAGGTCGTTTTTGGACCTGGACTAAAACCCCTTCATATCACATGCTAAGAATGCCCCTTCTTAAAAAATGGTGGAGAAGACAAAGAAAATGCAGGAAGAGTATTTGGAACATTGGAAATTGTATGGATGTACCATCATGTGTGATGGATGGACTGATAAAAGACAAAGAAAGTTGATTAATTTCTTAGTTAATTGTCCAGAAGGTACATTCTTTTTGGAATCATTGATGTTTCACATCAAAAAGAGGATGCCGGTTACTTTATGAACTATTGGATAAAATGGTTGAGAAAATTGGTGAGGATCATGTTATACAAGTTGTGACTGATAATGCATCTTACAATATTGCAGCTGGAAGGATGTTGATGGAGAAGAGAAAAAAATTATTTTGGACACCATGTGCAGCTCATTGTCTTGATCTTATGCTAGAGGACATTGGGAAGTTGAAAGAGTATGCAGGTGCAATTGCTAAAGCAAAAAGTTGACTGCATATGTATACACCCATACACGTTTGCTTGATCACATGAGAAAAGAGACAAGGGGAAAGAGCTTGTAAGATTTGGGGTGACAAGATTTGCCACAGCTTTTCTTACATTAGAAAGGTTGAATGATGAGATGTTAAGAGAGGATTGCGTAGGTTGTTCTCTTCTACAGCTTGGTACAATAGTGCATGGGCAAAGACAAATGCAGGAAAAAATATCTCTTCTATATTTTTCAGGTGAAATTTTGGCATGCAGTGGAAGAAATATTGAGAGCTTGTCAACCAATCTTGCAAGTGTTAAGAATAGTTGATGGGGATGAGAAACCAGCCATGGGATATCTTTATGCTGCAATGGAGCTTGCAAGGAATCAGATAATGGAGAATTTTGACATGAAACAATCAAAGTATCAACCCATTTTAAAAATTGTGGACAAGCGTTGGAAGGATCAAATGAACCGACCTCTACACGAAGCTGGATTTTTTTTAAATCCCAAGCTTTATTTTGAAGCTCGACAGAAGGATGCTACAGGGGTTACAAAATTTGGAAGTGCTTTCTTGAGATGTCTTGAAAAAATGGAAATAGATAAAGATGTGTAAGACAAGATCGGCGATCAAATGATAATGTACATGAGTGCAAGGGGCTCATTTGGGAATCCAATGGCAATTAGAGCTCGTAAAAGAGGATTGCCAAGTGAGTGAAATGATACTTTTTTTTTTGCTTTAGTTTTTTTGATTAATATGAGACATGTTGTGTAAATTTTTAATTGACATTTATTTGCAGCTGATTGGTGGCTGCAATATGGTGTGGATACACCGGAGTTGCAGAGTTTTGCATTGAGAATTTTGGGACTATGTTGTAGTTCTTCTGGATGTGAACGCAATTGGAGTGTATTTGAATTTGTAAGTATAATTATCTATAAATAAATCTTTTATATTCTTAGTCTCTTATGCACTAGTGGAATTTTTTTTTTTTTTTAGATTCATACAAAGAAGAGGAACCGGTTGGAGCATAAAAGGTTGAATGATTTGGTTTTTTGTGCAATACAACCGACGCCTTCGTGAGAGATTCAATGAAAGAAGAACCATCCAGAAAGATATGATCCTATTTGCTAAGAAGAGTTGGATTGGGGAAGCTCATGAATGACAAAAGATAGTGAAGACTTGTTCATGATGGGGCGATCTCACTTGGGAAGCTGTGGATCAAGCTATGGGAGCATCATTGGAGAGGGCTAGAAGGGGACAAATACATATAAGAACAACATTTTCACAATCTATGTCCATAGAGATGATGATGAAGATGAAGAGTTGCCGGATGAGGAGGATGAAGATACAAATGATGATGATGGCGGCAATTGGGAAGATTCAAATGAAGAAGAAAATGAAGACCATGGTGGAGAGGAGCAAGCATGTGACATGGGCGGCATGGCTCTTGAGAATGCCATGTTTGGCTTTAAGATTTAGATATCATGTTATCACTTTATGAGTTTATTCTCTTACATTTTAGACATTTGTGAACTTCCTTTTTATTATGAGTATTTAGTACTTTCTTTGTTGTTGTGGAGTCGTGGACATATTGTTTTTATAGCTTATCTTTATTATGTGATGAGTTTGTGTTTATGTGTTATTTGAGAGTTACTATTTAATATTGTCATATTATTTCATAGTCTTTTTTGCAGATTTTAGAACAACTTTGCAAATTAAAAGGTTATTAGCATTATGTTATGTATTTCATTCATTGATATTAGTTTCTTCTTCAAATTTTCTGTAATTTTTCTGTAATTTAATTTCAGCAAGTTTTCTGTAATTTTTCTGCAATTTTTCTGTAATTTTTCTGCATTATGTTATGACTTAATTTTCTGCAATTTTTCTGCAATTTAATTTTCTGTAATTTTTCTGTAATTTAATTTCTGCAATTTAATTTCCTGTAATTTAATTTTCTGCAATTTTTTTCATGTTTCTGACTTTTTTTGTAATTTTCTTATATTTTATTATGTTATGTATATTAGAAATATGTATTTAGATTTTTTTAATTGGTGGCTTAAGTGTCGCCTAAGCGACGCCTAAGCAGACGCTTAAGCGCCTAAGCGCTTAGGGACCCCGTGAACGCCTTGGTTCGCCTTGACGCCTTGACAACTATGGTTGTATTATATTTGTGACGACTCACAACTCTTATTTCTAGATTTTAGAAGAACAAAGGAACAAATTTCAGGTTAGTACTTACATTTTATATTTTTATTTATTCAAGTAAACTTTCTTTCATATGTTTAATTTTGGTACACTATTGGAATGGCATTTTTTTCACATTGTGTTTATAATATCATATTTGTGTAGTTTTGCATGATTGTATAATTGTAATTTCTTTTTTTATTTATTTATATTATAAATTCTTTTTAGATTTAACATAATAATATAGGATGTCACTCTTGAAATAGCCCCGACTAGACGTTATCTTTAGCGCCTAAGCGCCGCTTAGGCGGCGCCTAAGCGCTTCGGCACACAATGAGCCCAAAACGCCTTGGTCGCTTTGTCGCCTGACAATTATGATTATCTCCACCCTGCATACCATTACGCGCACAAGCTAGCATATGAGAATGACTTGACGGCTGCTTTTACAAGGGTTGTTGAAAGATTGTCAAGAAGTCATGTGCAAGCGGCAGATGCCATTGATGAGGCAAGTATAGGATTATCAACTTCCATCCAAACAAATACTTGATTTCATATGTATGATGATCAATTTAATAAATGCAGATGAAAAGCTTTCGGGAGGCTATTAGGGGCTTTGCTGAGCCATCCTGCCATTGCTGGTCGGGAGCGTGTAGAGGGCGGCGTAATATGCTTCCCCTTTCATTTTTTGTCATTGCAACTTGATGGTTGAGGACTGATTGAGCTAATTGAATTTGGTTGCAGCTGATGGTGGTTCAACTTGGGCATACTGCGCCAACATTGAGAAAAGTTGCAGTGAATATCTTATCGCAGACTTCTCATCTAGTGGATGTGAGAGGAACTGGAGTACGTTTGCATTGATACACACCAAAGTGCGGAATCGATTGTCCATATAGGCGCTTGGACCAATGGTGTACGTCCCACTACAATAGAGGTTGAGGGTCAAACATCTCACAGAAGATCCAAAGCA